>CANSNZ010001006.1:0-600000 GCA_947646795.1 Beta lomatogona | reverse complement strand
AATCATTCGGACATGCATCAATCCGTTCATATTCTAAACCCAAAGGACACATTAATTTTTTGGCATAGTAGGTGGATTTTGGTAATAAATTACCCTCAGGAAACATATCTTGTAAAGCTTCTAAGAGTTCTGTGAAGCCTACATCAGTCAAATTATGTTTCGCTTTGATGTTGAAAAGGGTTAAAACCCCACTCAATTGAGTGTATTTTGTACACCCTGGATAAAGGGGTTTCCCAAGCAGCCTTCGACAAACTGATCAAACACTCGTGGCCGCTCATTAAAATGGTCACGGGCCCCTTCCAATATCTCACCTAATCGATCATCACCAAACTCTTCATCCTCAGTGTCACTATTATCTCCATGGTCATTTTCATTACCTACAACATCATCACCTTCAATCCTAACATGATCTTCAATCACAACTTCATTCTCAGCCCCAACATTCGACATATCAATCTCTAATGAGTTATGTAACACCCCGTATTTTTATACCTGCTTAGTAATTATTTATATTATTTTAGTTTAAAAAAAAATATTATTTTATTAAATATATTTTATTTCCCTCATGATTGACTTTACCTTAAAAATGGTCAAAGAACTAACTCCTAAATTTTCTAGGTTAAACACCCTAATATAGTTGTCTAACTATTTTAAAGAGAGAAAAAAAAAAAAAAAAGAAGGAAACAAAAGAAAAGAAAAGAAAAGGAGTGTGTACTTGTTTCCTATTTTCCAAAACCACGACCTTACCTTCTTCCTTGGTCAACTTGTGCTTCCATCACCATTAAAACTCAAACTTCTCCATCAAAGCCACTACTTTCATTATCAATCATCATCAAACTTCAACTCTTGTTCGTCGTTCTTCAATATCTCTCGGTTTTGTGGGTGTTTCGAAGAGAAAAATTTTGGGTTATTTAATTTAGACTTGCGATTTTCGGGTCGAAAATCGGATCAAAAGGCCGAGATTGTTGGGATCTTATATAGAGTAATCTCACCCTATTACTTCCCCTAACCAAGTAAGTTCTAACCTTATATTTTAAATTTTTAACTTGGTTTGATTTCGAATTTGGGGATTTGTTAAATTAGGGTTCTTGAGTAAATCAAATTGGGGGTTATTGTTATTATGTAAACTTTGTATAACTGGTTCATGTTTGATGATTTATTTGATTTAGCTAACATAATTTGGGGGTTTGATTTGCTAGTTGTTAGTTTCGAAATTTATTATGAAATTCCTATTATGTTGGTTTGACGTGTATTGGTGTTGTAGTTGTGAGTAGCTATATCTGGTGTTTTATCAAACAAGTTGAAACATAGAGTCGACAGTGTTACGCATTCTTTTGGCAGTACATTCTTACTTAGACTTATTATAAGATCTTTCATTGTACAATTTACAATTTTGCCATAAATTATGGGCATAAAAATCTTCTTAACTATGGATCTTGTTATGATACGTTCTATAATATTGCATATATAGCTATGAATTCTCATTCCGAAGCGAGTCTTGGAGGTATTGAATTAAATACACTCTAATGTGAGAATATATCATTGACCGTACCACTTGTATTGAAAAGATTTGTTTGGATGGCCAATTCATCATCAAGGAGGAAATATGCCATTAGCTGCACTGTGAATATTATAGTAGAAAAAGATATGTATACATGATAAGTGCACTTATGTGATATTGATAATAGTGTTGTATTTGTATATGTGGTATTGTAGTTATGTTCTTTTGACTTGGTTGAGTCGTTTAAGAAAAATCAATTAAAGTTCATTAACTAGGT
Source organism: Beta lomatogona (assembly GCA_947646795.1). Taxonomy (NCBI): domain Eukaryota; kingdom Viridiplantae; phylum Streptophyta; class Magnoliopsida; order Caryophyllales; family Amaranthaceae; genus Beta; species Beta lomatogona. Next base: position 598,222 of record CANSNZ010001006.1, on the reverse strand, counting down.
TATATCATTTATAGGTGAATTATGTGAAGTATAGTCAAGGGACTTATACTATATTATATTATATTGTAGATTGCGGGTTCGTAGAGGAACCTTTTTGACTTGAGATTGGGATTTATTGATTGTGGTTGCTGATAAGGTAAGATTTCTTACTTTGCTTGTACAGATGAGTTCAGAAATATTTTCACATTGTTTGGAAATTTATTTTAACAATGAGATTGTTTTATGAAGTTTATACTTTGAGATTTAAATTATTCTCGATATTTATATCGAAAGAGGTTATGAGATCATTTATAAGATTTATATTAAAAGGAGGAAGTTCCTCAATGTTACCAAGTTTAATTAAATTGTGGGGTTGCCGGTAAGCGGTATTCCTCGAGTATGGAAGTATGTTGAGTTAACAGTGTCTCAACCGTTTATTTAGTAGTTGGGAGTATATTGATCAATACTCTTGCCATTTGTCTTCCTTCTTGGTACGTTATCAAGTTAGGGGTATGCATACTAGGGACTTTGGTGTTTACCTTATCTAGTGAGCCTAGCTAGCTCATTGGATTTTTATTACTTCCTACTCACAGATTACGAAAAGTTATATTTGAAGGTTTTACAGAATGGTTCAGAAAGAAAGAAAGGTTGGATCTGATGTTGTTAGAAAATTAATATATTATATATAATCTGTACAGCTTTTAAATGAATCTGTAAGATATTCCTATATATCTTACCTGCACATTGAGTAGTTTTGTTTTATTATGGTATGAAATCTTGCTCAACCTTTGGCTGATACTACAGTGTTTAATGTGCAGGTACCTGAAGATAGTTAGCTTTTGGTTGGGTTAAAGAGTGCGTTGGATCTCCTTTAGCTTAATAGACTTTAATAAGACTTCCGCTGTTATTTATTTGACTTTAGAATTTACATTCTGGTTTGTAATAATTAATTACTTTCTAACTAGTTGGTCTGTAATAATTATTTAAAATTTATTGTCTATTATTTTAGTTAGAACCATTAGCCGTGCGGTTATTATTATTAATTATCGCGGCGTAGCACCTTTGGATTTTCGAGTTTATTTATTATAAGATGTTTTTGAGTTATTGGAAATTCGAGGAGAAGTTAGACCCCGATCTTCACTCTAGGATGGGAGCTGGTGAGTATACTACAGTGAAGGAGGTGTACACTAGTGCTTGTAATGCTGAGAGGATTGAGGAGAAGAGGCAAGCTGCAAAGAAGTTGAAATCCACTCCAGCAGGGTCTACTCAGGCGACAGAAAAGGGTGATACATCTGGTTCCACTGGTTACAACAAAGGTAGAGGGGGTTTCACTAAAAACCGAAACTTTGGGAACCGTGATTCTGGTGGTAACTACAACAAGGGAGGTTCGAGTCAATAGTATTCTAAGGATAATCAGAATTCCACTCCTTCCCGTAGCCAGCCCCAAGTTCAGAACCAAAGGACTGATCGGATTTTCTATTGCAAGCGTTGTAGTGAGAACCACCCTGGAAAGGATTGTGATGGTAATTTGATGGAGTGTAATCACTGTGGGAGGAAGGGGCATCGTGCTTATGAATGCTTTACTAACCCAAGATCGAGGAACTTCAGACCTGAGATGAGTTCGAGGAATGGGGCACAAGCAGATAAGAGACCCCAGAATGGAAACAACAGTCGTCTTGCTCCTTCTACTCTAGGGAATGCTGCACTTAATCGCAATGGAGGGACTGCAAATGCTACTCAGGCACACAGAGGTGATGTGAGGAGGAACACTGGGCAGGTTCATGTGATGAACCAAACTAAGGCAAACACCAAGGACAACGTGGTCACCGGTACTTTTTCTATTCATTCGATGTCTGTTTATGTGCTATTTGATTCTGGTGCTTCTCATTCCTTTGTGTCTGAACCTCTTGTGAAAAAGTTAGGGTTAGAGAACTCTAGAACTTGTGATGTAGACATCTCTATTCCTTCTGGTGTGATTATAACTTGTAATAATTTGTATCCAGATGTCCCTATTATGTGTGGTAGTACCACCCTTGTAGCTGATTTGATAGCTTTTCCCTTGCATGATTTTGATGTAATTCTAGGAATGGATTGGCTTAGTAAGCATAAAGCCAAGATAGACTGTGAGAAACAAAAGGTGTCTGTAGTTGGTCCTAGTGGAGTCCATGAGTTTTATAGAGGGTCTTCTTTGAAAATCATTTCTGCTTTGACTTTGAGATCCTATTTGAGGAAGGGATGTCCTATGTTCTTGTGCCATGTTCATGACACTAGTAAGGAAGAGCCACGTGTTGAAGATGTTAGAATTGCTAATGAGTTTGTAGATGTCTTTCCTGATGATATTCCCGGCATGCCTCCGAGACGTGATGTTGAGTTCAGTGTTGACTTGATGTCTGGAACTGGACCTATTTCTAAGCCTCCTTACAGAATGGCGCCTGCTGAAATGAAAGAGCTTAAGGCTCAGTTAGAAGAGTTGCTTGATAAGGGGTACATTCGACCTAGTGTATCTCCATGGGGTGCTCCTGTTTTGTTTGTGAAAAAGAAGGATGGGAGTCTCCGTCTGTGTATTGATTACAGAGAGCTCAGCAATTTTACAGTGAAAAACAAGTACCCCTTGCCAAGAATAGATGATCTGTTCGATCAGTTGGTGGGAGCTGGAGTTTTCTCTAAGATTGATCTGAGATCTGGATACCATCAACTTCGTATTGCAGGGAATGATATTCCTAAGACGGCTTTCAGAACTCGCTATGGGCACATGAGTTTACTGTTATGCCCTTTGGGTTGACTAATGCTCCAGCAGTATTCATGGACTTGATGAATCGAGTCTTCAGGCCGTACCTGGATAAGTTTGTGGTGGTGTTCATAGATGATATACTGATTTATTCAAAGGATGCCAGTGAGCATGAAGAGCATCTCCGCACAGTTCTGCAGGTTCTGAGGGAGAATAAGTTGTATGCTAAGTTCTCCAAGTGTGAATTCTGGCTGGAGAAAATTGCTTTTCTTGGTCATATCATTTATAGATAGGGTGTCTCAGTTGATCCAGCAAAGATCCAAGCTGTTTCTGAATGGCCTACTCCAAAAAGTGTGACTGAGATTCGCAGTTTCCTTGGCTTGGCGGGTTATTATAGGAGGTTTGTGAAGAATTTTTCAAAAATAGCTCGGCCGTTGACTGCATTGATGAGGAAGGATACTAAGTATCGTTGGGATGATGATTGTGAGAAGGCATTCCAGATTTTGAAGGAGCGTCTCAGCACAGCTCCTGTGTTGACTTTACCTGATGGAAACCTCGAGTACGAAGTGTTCACGGATGCTTCGAAGAATGGTCTTGGTTGTGTGCTTATGCAGGATAAAAACACTAGTAGAATTAATGCTTATTGCTGCGGTGATATTGCTGCGGTTTTACCCATACGCAGCAATATATAACGACAAAAAAAAAGGTAAATTATAAAATAAATATATTGCTGCGGTTTTTATTAAAACCGCAGCAATATGGTTGCAACAGTAAGCTTTGGCCAAATAGTTGACCATTTGACCAACCATATTGCTGCGTTTTCTAGAGAAAACAACGGCAAATATATATCCAACGGATTTTTTCAAAAAAGTGTAACATTTTATTCTCGAAATATATTCTTGCGGTCTCTTTCGTAAAACCGCAGCAATATATTAAAATAATGTTAAAAAAATATTATTTTAATATATTGCTGCGGTTTTTGTCAAAAACCGCAGCAATATATTAAAATAATATTTAAAAAAATATTATTTTAAGATATTGCTGAGGTTCTGACAGAGACCGCAGCAATATATTAAAATAATATTTTTTTAAACATTATTTTAATATATTGCTGCGGTTTCTGACAAAACTGCAGCAATATCCCCCGCTCTGGATCTAAAACACGAGTTTTTTTTTTTTTGGCTTCACTGTTTCTCTACTTTCTCTCTCTATTCGCACTATCTCACTCTCTCTCTCTCTCTCTCTCTACTCTCACACTCTCTCACCATCTTCAAATTTCCGGCGATAAGATTTCATTTTCCGGCAACAAGGTTTCGGTTTCCGGCGACAAGGGTACCTAACTCGTTTTTCCGGTGGTTTTCGGCCTTTTTGGAGCGGTTTTCGGCCGTGTTTTCGCCCCTCTTTGGTGCGGTTTTCGGCCTTCTTTTGTGCGGTTTTCGGCCTTCTTTTGGTGCGGTTTTCGACCGGTTTTGCGCTCCTCTACTCCGTTCACAGCCGCTAGGGCCACCTTTGTCATACGGTTAGTTTTTCATTAATTCTTATTAATTTTCAATTGTCTTTTTTCATTTATAAAAAAATTGGCTTAAATTGTAGTTAAAAATGCTCAATATAATATATATATATATGATTACTTATGAGATTTAAGGATTAAAAACTAAATTTGTGATGATTTTGCTTAAGTTTTTGTATGCCCTAGAATGTTATACGGGATTGTTTTTGCATAAGTGTGGTGAATTGTTTGAAGTGTTATATATAATGGGCTTATTTTTGCAATGCCTTCATATTAATAGACTCACCAATGGGAGAGGAAGGGAAATCTAAGGAATGGTTTGGTATTTGTTGTTTGGTTATGACTTGAAATCGCTTAAATGCGATTGTTTGTATGTATAATGCGATTGTTTTTTTGCAATGCCTTCATATTTATAGACTCACCAATGGGAGAGGAAGGGAAATCTAAGGAATGGTTTGGTATTTGTTGTTTGGTGATGACTTGGAATCGCTTGAATGCGATTTTTTTATGTACATCATAATGCCTAGATACCCGTTCAAGATTTACTCATTAGGAGTAAGTCTTGAATAGTCCCCGTTTTGGGGGACTGTTCTTAAACGTCACATCTCACTTAGGTAGTGAATGTGTGTTGATTCTTTGATTCTAAGTGAAATACGGTTAATTATTTCCCTAATTTGTTCTCCGGGTGCATATAAGATAAGCAATTATCTTCATCGTGTACTTGGAGAACTGAAGGGAAATGCTTGCCGAATTTTACTTAGAATCAAAGATGATACATGCATTCACTAGTGGGATTGGACGTTTAAGAATGGGTTAGGTTGGAGTGATAAGGACCCAAGTGGAAGCATGCATTGAATATTAGTTTGTTGTGTTATATTTATGTGAATTTTTTAATTGATAATAAGTTTTAATGGATGTATATATGTGTGGGGGTTTTTAGAAATGAATCGAAGTTGGATGTATGGAAAGCGGAATACGTTGGAGTTCGTACAAGGTGTGAATGAGTTTTGTAAACGTCTTTGTAGAGCATCAACAACTTACTTGCGAGGATGAGATATATTGTCCATGTGTTGATTGCTACAATGTGAATATGATTTCGATATTAGGTTAATAAGAGATCATATTATTCGTCGAGGATTTAGAGCTGAGTATTATATTTGGTTATGGCATGGTGAGAAGGGAAAGTATACTCAGAATAGGGTTATTGTTGATGATGGCACTAGTAACTCATTAGAGATTGATATGTCGAATGTTGGGGCAGAGAATGAATTTGTGATTGAAGATCATGTTAGGTTAGAAGGTGATGATGTTGTAGGTAATGAAAATGATCACGGAGATAATAGTGACACTGAGGATGAAGAGTTTGGTGATGATCGATTAGGTGAGATGTTGGAAGGGGCACGTGACCATTTTAAGGAGCGGTCACGAGTGTTTGACAGTTTGTCTGAAGCTGCTGGGAAACCCCTTTATCCAGGGTGTACAAAATACACTCAATTGAGTGGGGTTTTAACCCTTTTCAACATCAAAGCGAAACATAATTTGATCGATGTAGGCTTCACGTAACTCTTAGAAGCTTTACAAGATATGTTTCCGAGGGTAATTTATTACCAAAATCCACCTACTATGCCAAAAAATTAATGTGTCCTTTGGGTTTAGAATATGAGCGGATTGATGCATGTCCGAATGATTGCGTGTTGTATCGAAATGAGAATGCGGACCTTTATGAATGTCCGAGGTGTGGTAAGTCCCGCTATAAATTGCCGGATGGGGTTGAGCCCGGGCCGGGCAATACGGGTCCTTCTGCGAAAGTGTTGTGGTATCTTCCAATTGTGCCAAGGTTTAGGAGGCTATTTTCTATCAAAGAAGATGCAAAGAACCTAAGATGGCATGCTGATCGGAGAAAGAAAGATGGGATGCTTAGGCATCCAGCAGATTCTCCTCAATGGAAGGCTATAGATTCCAGATATCGGGAATTTGGTCAGGAAGTTAGGAACTTGAGACTTGCATTGTGTACGGACGGAATGAACCCTTACGGTACTTTGAGTAGTCAACATAGTACTTGGCCTGTTCGTTAGTGATATACAATCTTCCTCCATGGTTGTGCATGAAGCGGAAGTATATTATGTTGTCTCTCTTAATTTCCGGGCCTAAACAATGGAAATGATATAGACATATATCTTGCACCTCTCATCGAAGATCTCAAAAAGATGTGGGACGAAGGTGTTATGGTATTTGATGCGTATTCCAATGAAGATTTCAGGCTTCGTGCTATGCTATTCTCGTACTATAAATGATTATCCTGCTTATGGCAATTTGTCGGGGTATAAGGTCAAAGGAAAAAAGGCATGTCCCATTTGTGAGAATGGTATGGAGGCTACACATTTGCCACATTGTGGGAAACATGTCTATATCATTAATAGGCAATTCCTACATAATTCTCATCCATATCGAAAGAAAAAAGCACCATTTAACGGGTTAGTTGAAAATGCTCCAGCTCCTAGACCGTTGACCGGAAAAGAAGTTTATAATCGTGTTAAGGGGATGGGCACAATATTTGGTAAGGGGGTTAAACCTTCGGAAGACGATGGTGTCATTTGGAAAAAAGAGTCTATATTCTGGAGATTTCCTTATTGGAAATACTTACCAGTTAGACATTATCTCGATGTAATGCACATTGAAAAAAATGTTTGTGATGCAATTATTGGTACTCTGTTGAATATGCCGGGAAAAACTAAGGATGGTCTGAAAGTTCGCAGAGATATGGAGAAATTGAAGATTCGGCCTAATTTATGGCCAAAGATTAAGGAAAAAACTAAGAAAGGAAAGGGAACAACAACATATTTGCCTCCAACTTGTTATACATTGTCTAGGCAAGATAAACGATTGTTCCCGTGAGTGTTTATACGGTATTAAGGTTCCCACTTGGATACTCATCTAACATGAGAAGACTTGTTTCTTTGAGTGATCCGAAATTAATTGGGTGAAGTCCCATGACCGTCATGTGTTGATGCAAGTGTTTTTGCCGATTGCAATACGCGGGATTCTTCCAAAACATGTCAGGCTTGCCATCACGAGGTTGCGTTCATTTTTCAATACCATATGCAACAAGGTTCTTGACCCTGATAAGTTGGATGCTTTGCAAAATGAGGTGGTGATAACACTTTGTCAATTTGAGATGTATTTTCCACCTTCTTTTTTTGACATTATGGCTCACTTAGTCCTTCATTTGGTAAGAGAGATTAAACCTGTGTGGTCCCGTGTTTTTAAGATGGGCATACCCTTTTGAGAGACATATGGGTTCTTTGAAAAAGAAAGTGAGGAACCCAAAGAAGACCAGAGGTGAGTATTATTCAAGGAACAATTGCCGAAGAGGTTGGAGGATATTGTTCTTCTCATTTTGCTAAGGTCGTGACGATAGGCCTTCCAAAGTCCGGACACGAGGGAAGGTTAGAAGGCAAGGGTGGTGTCGGAATGCGACATATTTCGCCTTCATTGAGTGAGTTGAATAAAGCTCATCTTTTCGTGTTGCACCATGTTACCGAAGTTAATCCATACGTAGAGAGACATATGCGTGAATTGCGCCACAAAAACCCGTCAAAAGGGGAGAGGGCGTTGATGAATGAGCATAACAGGTCTTTCATTGATTGGTTCCATAATAAAGTAATTGGTGAATTGTCTCGCAAACGACCATCATGTACCCGATACAATTAAGTGGTTGGCATACGGTCCACGTGACAGCTTTAAATCGTATGAGGGGTATGATATCAATGGATTTACCTTTTACACCGAACGTCAAGACAAGAAATCGAAGGTGGTACGGAATTATGGGGTTTCAATGGTTGCATCATCTAGGGAGTATGCGAGTGCAAAGGATAAAACTCGATTGATGCTACACAATCATATTATGGGATCATTCAGGAAATATGGGAGCTCGATTATTGTGACTTCACTATGCCTATTTTTCAATGCAAGTGGGCGGATAATAGACGTGGTTTGCGAAAGGATGAGTGTAGTTTTACTCTAGTCGATATGAGTCGTCCGCGTGACACCGAAGAACCTTTTATCCTCGCATCACAAGCAAAACAAGTGTTTTATGTATCCGATCCTGTAGACACTCGGTGGTGCATTGTTGTTAATGGTAAAAGGCGAATTTTAGGAGTTGGTGATGTTGACGATGAAGAAGAATATGATAAGTTTGATGATATTCCCCTTTCTCAATCCCAAGTGATGATATGATGGATGTGTATGATACTGAAAATAGTTACATGCGAGTGGATCACCAGGGAGGGTATAACGGTCATCGAGCAACCTATTGACCAAAATTAAAGGTAAAAAATGTTCTATATGAGTAATTTGAATACTAAATTGATGTACTTATAATAGATTTCATTACAATAATGTGTTGATATATATTGTTTTAAATTTTGTTAACACTTTTTGTTGTTTCTATGTATATGTTACGGATATGGCTAGTGACGGTTCGAGTGATCGGTCATCGGATTCGATGCACCATTTCACCCGAAAAGGAGGCCGATCGGGGGAGGACAGCGATCGTGCTTTGCAGATGCGTTTGATGCTTGGATGGAAAGAATGGAAGTAGAAGTGATAGAAATGCTTTACTTGACATTGAGGTGACATCTCGATCCACGTCGCCCACCCCCTCGGGTTCGCGATTATTGTAATATTGAATATGTCATTTATTTGTTCGTTCTCTAATTCATAGTTTCCTTATTTTGATTCTTAGATCCTCGTCGACCACCGCATATTATGGTGCACAAGGGAGGGGGAAGAAGTCAGGTGGGAAGACAAAGGCAACTAAAAAGAGTAAAAGAGGTCCCACGATGAATCTCCACAACACAGAAGATATGTTCTTAGAGTTTGATGAATTGGGGAGACCAACAGGTAATTATTGATTGTAAGATAGTTATAATTTACCATGCTTAGGATTTAATGTTTGTATTTTGTAATTGTTTTTTCTATTAGGCACGTGGAGATCCAAGTATGGTATTTGGGTCGGTCTTTCTATACGCAGGCTTAACATCAATTGGAAATGGAAAAACATTTCTCCAGCCTTGTTGGATTTGATGTGGACAGACACTATGGTAAGATTTGTTTCATATACAATTTTGAGATTTATTGTTCTATTGTTGATCTAACGTGCTTATTTATTTGTTTATGATGGAAAACAGAATATGTTTCACCTTCCGGACGAGATAAGCTATAAGAGGCATTACTTGACTGCTGTGAACTCCAGATGGAGGGATTTTAAGAGCAAATTGGTATCTGGTTGGATCACCATGACCAGAGTCAGATCAAAGAAGGAGAAGCTAGGTGATACTCCGCCAGATGTATACAAGCACATCAAGACGGAGGATTGGCTTACCTTCAAGGAGGCTATGACGTCGAGATGAGGCCGTAGTAAGTTAAATTATATTCTAATAACTTAATGTGTTTTATTAAATTAAATTATATTCTACTAACTTAATGTGTTTTTTATTGCAGAAAAAGCGAAAAAAGGCGCTCGAGAGTGCAAAAAAGAATACACATCATCACCACTTAGGGCAAAGGAACTATGGGGATGCTAGAGAGTTGTGGAAGCAGGAGAACTTTTCTCCACCTAGTTTTGATTCCGCAGGATCGTCATCTAGTACACCATCCTCCTCGGTGTCCTCTCATGTTACTCCGGGGTGATGACCGGTGGTGCACGATGCATAAGAAGGATCCAGACAAAGAAACAACGATTTATTCCAATTTGAGGAAACAAAGATCAGCAATGACAAATACGTATGTATATCACTATATATAACTTTTTAGTTTGACATGTATATGTTTTTTTATTTATTAAATACATTTTTGTTATTTGGAACTTGTTTTTGGCGGTTGGAGTACAAGGAGAAGCAAGCCAAGGGTGAGTTCACTCCGTGCACGTAACAAAGACGCCCTTTTATGGCTCTTGGAGAGAAGCCTGATCACTCGGGTCGTTGTTATGGTTTTGGAGGCTACAATGTTGGCTATAGGAAGGTTTTTGGTCTTCCACCTCCTAGGAACTATTGGAGCTCGAGTCGGGAACAAGAGGAAGCATTCATGTAGAGAAAATGGCTAAAAGGTGGAGAATTGACATTGCCACATATATGCAGAATGTGGCGCTGTCACGGCCCACTCAGCTACCTACTCCATTACCATTTGTTCCATCACCGCTTCACCATCTACTGGGCCACTGCTTTTCAGCCCACTCACCTACCTTTTCCGCCATTTGTTCCATCACCGCTTCAACATCTTCCGGGCCGCCACTACTTTTCATACCTTTTCCTCCATTTGTTCCATCACCTGCTTAACATCTTCCGGTCCATGCTTTTCACATCATCGCTACCTTTTCCTCCATTTGTTCCATCACTGCTTCACCATTTGTTCCATCACCGCTTCACCATCTGTTGGGCCATCTACTTCACACCCCACTCGACCTACGTACTCCACTATCCGGATTTTGCGACACTCATTCTCCTCATTCGAAGGCACATATATTTAAAAATAAGGATCATATATACATGTGCTTTATACAAATAAGGATCATATATACATGTGCTTTATACAAATAAGGATCATATATACATGTGCTTTATACAAATAAATATCATAATTATTCATGCTTTATACAAATAATTATCATATATACATGTGCTTTATACAAATAATTATCTTATATATTAAGAACTTTATGTTATTGTTAGGACGAGACTCCCCGTCGATTGTATTTGATAGATCCAACTAGTGGAAAGACTTATCTAGTGGCGGATGCACATTCTTATGCTTTTGATGAGACCACTACAGTTCATGGGTCTAGAATGATGAATGATCACCTTCGAGTGAAAATTCATCGTTTTGTAGAGAAGTATGGTCATTTGCCACTACCCGTCCCCGTCCCCGCATATGAAATCGACACTACGGAAACTTGCTTTGGGTACGTGGGTGCAATGGCCAAAAATTTAGTGCAAATATTAGGTGATGAGGTAATTGTTCAAATTTTATCCATTTTTGTTCAAATAATAGGATTAAATGTAAAAATTACATAATCTTATGCGCGTTCTCAAAATTATTATTAGGTTACACCGACACCTAAAAAACAAAAGGGGATTTCGGGGGAGGTCATTAGATGTCCTAGCCAAGCAGCTTTCAAATGGTTCGGCTACTCGTTATAGTCCAAGTAGTTGATGATGTATCGTTCTTGGAATCACTCACTGAAGACTGTAAGGAGTTAGCGGATACGCTTGCCCTTGCCGTCAGCAGACGATGATACTTGTTGGTGTAACCTTGCCGAGCTCATTATTCCATTATACGAAGATGCCACCGCTTATCCGACCAAGGAGGATATTGCTCGCTTCTTGAAAGGGGAGATGCTTAATATTTCTATTATCCAAGTGTACATGAGGTAACAATAATCAAAGTTATGATTTTTTTTACATTTCATTGTATGATAGTTGTATTTTCCACATAAAATTTATGTTTATCTATTTTTTGTAGGGCAATACAGTCTGACTTGGATGGATTTGGGGATGCTGTTCGAGTTTGTTGGATGTGCCCGGAGAGTACCGCGGATGTGCATTCTTTGGAGAATCTAACGACTTACATTGAGTGTGCTTTGACTGGATCCGTCGTTGCTGGTGCTAGTATCATCTTCGCGCCAATCTTTCAAGAGTAATATTCTATCTTAATAGTTTTACAAATATTGATTTTTGCATGACATGTGAATTTTTTAAGTAATTATTATTATTCAATCTTGCAATAGTCGTCATTGGATGCTCCTGGTCATACGTCCCATGCTCGGGATTATTTACGTCTTTGATTCCGCTAGCTATCACAAGGAGCGGAAGTTAAAGATTAAACCTCCTATGATAGCGTAAGTTGATCGCTTTGATATATTTTATATGAATTTAAATTATAATATAAAGCAAATAAAGTGTAACTGATCATTTGATTTTGTTTTATGTAGTGCTTTTAGGAGGTTTCGGATGAGCTGCAATGAAGTTCGTCACAACAAGCTTAGTTGGAAATGTGTTAAGGTATAATAGCCTTATTTTATTCAATTAAAAGCATATGTTATGTCATTCTCATTATACGATAAATTTACTCATTTTATTAAAACTTTTGTTAAAGTGCCCACAACAACAAGGAGGCACGGAGTGCGGTTATTTTGTCATGCGCAACATTTTTGACGCACTCATTTTATATTCTAGTTCGGAGGATTTCGATGAAGTAAGTTTTTTGTTCACTTATTATTCATTTCATATTTTATATATATAACTATTGAAAGCTAACTTTGGTGAATTATTTTCAGGTTGCTTGTACTACCTTTACCCGCGATCCTTATACTGAAGATCAAATCAATGAGGTGAAAAATAAGTGGGCAAGATACTTTATTGATAATTGCATTGCATAGGTTAGGTTAGTTTATATATATAACTATTGAAAGCTAACTTTGGTTAATCGTATTGACTTAATTGATTGGATTTCATGATATATAAATATATATGTTGGATCATATGATATCTATGTTTTATTGAATCTTATATATTTCTATTGTTAAACTTGGAATTTGGATTGTGCGTGGAAGTTGGATGTTGATGAATTTGTGGATTAGGTGTTGTTTGTTGGATGATTTGTGGATGATGGATGGATGTTGGGATGAATTTTGGATGATGAATTGTGGATGATGGATGGTTGTTGCATATAATATTGTACAGGTTAATTCCCAATTATGGGTTTATCCAATTTACAAACGGAGCTCTGTCGAAATTTATGCAGAAATTTGCTGCATCCTGCTTGCTGCATTCTGCTTGCTGCATAATGTAAATTATTTAAAAAAAAAAAGATATATTGCTGCGGTTTCTCTGAAAAACCGCAGCAATATCCTTTTTAAATATAAAAAATATATAATATTACTGCGGTTTCTCTGACAAACCGCAGCAATATCCTTTTTTAATAATAAAAAATATATAATATAAAACAATATTATATATTTTATTATAAAAGGATATTGCTGCGGTTTGTCGGAGAAACCGCAAAGAATATATCTCATTTTTATAATAAAAATATCCATATTGCTGCTGTTTGTCTCAGAAACAACAGCAATATGTTTGTTTTAAATAATAATAAACAGGAAATATTGCTGCGGTTTTTTCTCAAAGCCGCAGCAATATGTTTTAATATTGCTGCGGTTTAAAACCGCAGCAACATATTAATTACCTATTGCTGCGCCGTTAATTGCTGCGCGGTCAAAACCGCCGCAATAGGCCACTTAAAGACCGCAGCAATAAGCATTTATTCTACTAGTGAAAGGTTGTTGCTTACGCTTCTAGGCAACTGAAGAACCATGAGTTGAATTATCCGACGCATGATCTAGAGTTGGCAGCTGTTGTTTTTGCACTTAAGATCTGGCGTCATTATCTACTTGGCACATCATTCAAGATATTTTCGGCCCACAAGAGTCTGAAATACATCTTCACTCAAAGAGAGCTGAACATGAGACAGAGGAGATGGTTAGAACTGATCAAGGATTATGATATGGAGATTCAGTACCATGAGGGTAAGGCCAATGTTGTTGCAGATGCACATAGCAGGAAATCCTCTCACTGTTTGCAAACCATGCGTTCGAGGAATCGTCTTCGAGAGGAGTTTCGAATCTTAATGTAGAGATAGTGCAATTGGGAGCTCAGCTTAATTCTCTTATGATTCAGTCCACTTTGTATGATGAGATCAAAAAAGCACAAGTACAGGATAAGTTCTTAAAGGACAAGCAAGCTAATGAGCCCGTGCAATTTCACGAGAGTTGAGGATGGTAGCGTGAGATTTAAGGGGAGATGGTGTGTTCCTAATGTTCCTGAGTTGAAGGAAAAGATCCTAGAAGAAGCTCATTCATCGCAGTATTCAGTTCATCCTGGAGGGGATAAGATGTACAAGGATCTCAAGCAGACTTTTTGGTGGCCGCATATGAAGACTGATGTTGCTAAGTATGTCTCGAGATGCTTGACTTGTCGAAGGTCAAGAGTGAGCACAAGAGGCCTCGGGGATGATTCACCTTTTAGAGGTTCCCGCATGGAAATGGGATTCAATCTCAATGGATTTTGTTTGTGGACTTCCGAGAACACCAAAGGGGAATAATATGATTTGGGTTATTGTGGATCGTCTTACCAAGTCTACTCATTTTGTTCCCATGAAGGATACTTGGAAGCATGAGCGATTGGCTACTGCTTATAGAGAGCACGTGATTAGACTTCACGGTGTTCCGAGTGATATTATTTCAGATAGGGATCGCAGATTCTTGTCTAACTTTTGGCAGAAGCTTCAGGAAGCTTTGGGGACTAAATTGAAGATGAGTACAAACTTTTCATCCCGCTACGATGGCCGACGGAGCGCACTATTCAAACATTGGAGGACATGTTGAGGGCTTGTGTCTTAGAGTTTCGTGGGCTCTTGGGAGGATAAGCTTGATTTGATAGAGTTCTCATATAATAACAACTACCATTCTACCATTCAGATGGCACCATTTGAAGCGTTATATGGTCGACGTTGTCGTACTCCTTTGTGTTGGAGTGATATTGGTGAGTCTGTTGTGATTGGTCCAGAGATGATTCATGAGACTGTTGAGCGGGTAAAGCTCATCCAACCAGAAAATGAAGGCGGCACAAGATAGACAAAAGAGCTATGGTGATAAGCATCGTCGCCATGAGGAGTTTCAGGTGGGAGAGAAGGTGCTGCTTAGAGTTTCTCCTATGAAAGGAGTGATGAGATTTGGGAAGAAGGGCAAGTTGAGCCCTAAGTTCATTGGCCCGTATGAGATTCTAGAGAGAATAGGAGAGGTGGCTTACGGATTGGCGTTGCCGCCAGGAGTTGATCGTGCGCATAACGTGTTCCATGTTTCTCGGTTGCGGCAATACATTAGTGACCCTTCGCATGTGCTACAACCAGCCTCTCCAATCCGATGATAACATGACTTATGAGGAGTTTCCGGTTCGCATTCTAGATCACAAAGTCCGAAAGACTCGCAAAGGGGAGACAAAGATTGTGAAGGTGTTGTGGTCAAACCACAACTCGGAGGAGTCTACTTGGGAGGCCGAGGATGCTATGCGTCTTAAGTATCCCCATCTCTTCACCCAGTAAATTTTTAGTTACGAGGACGTAACTCCCTTTTTAAGGGGGAAGAATTCATACTAATTTCGTGCATGTGTGATTGAAAGTTTTATGATAAAGCTTTGATGTGTTTTATGCCTGCTTGTTATAGTATGAACATTCCTATGATAGTAGAGAGTTTATGATTTTGATGTGTTAAATTTATCTATGAGAAATGTGATGCAAGTGGAGGTTTTATACTTCAAGTGATAGTAGTTGGCTTATAGAGTTGATGAGCTGTTTTCATAAACAAAAGAATAAGTTTGATCATTTGAGCAATACTTTAAGTTTCGGGACAAAACTTATTTTAAGGGGGTAGATTGTAACACCCCGTATATTTATACCGCTTAGTAATTATTTATATTATTTTAGTTTAAAAAAAAAATATTATTTTATTAAATATATTTTATTTCCCTCATGATTGACTTTACCTTAAAAATGGTCAAAGAACTAACTCCTAAATTTTCTAGGTTAAACACCCTAATATAGTTGTCTAACTATTTTAAAGAGAGAAAAAAAAAAAGAAGGAAACAAAAGAAAAGAAAAGAAAAGGAGTGTGTACTGTTTCCTATTTTCCAAAACCACGACCTTACCTTCTTCCTTGGTCAACTTGTGCTTCCATCACCATTAAAACTCAAACTTCTCCATCAAAGCCACTACTTTCATTATCAATCATCATCAAACTTCAACTCTTGTTCGTCGTTCTTCAATATCTCTCGGTTTTGTGGGTGTTTCAAGAGAAAAATTTTGGGTTATTTAATTTAGACTTGCGATTTTCGGGTCGAAAATCGGATCAAGAGGCCGAGATTGTTGGGATCTTATATAGAGTAATCTCACCCTATTACTTCCCCTAACCAAGTAAGTTCTAACCTTATATTTTAAATTTTTAACTTGGTTTGATTTCGAATTTGGGGATTTGTTAAATTAGGGTTCTTGAGTAAATCAAATTGGGGGTTATTGTTATTATGTAAACTTTGTATAACTGGTTCATGTTTGATGATTTATTTGATTTAGCTAACATAATTTGGGGGTTTGATTTGCTAGTTGTTAGTTTCGAAATTTATTATGAAATTCCTATTATGTTGGTTTGACGTGTATTGGTGTTGTAGTTGTGAGTAGCTATATCTGGTGTTTTATCAAACAAGTTGAAACATAGAGTCGACAGTGTTACGCATTCTTTTGGCAGTACATTCTTACTTAGACTTATTATAAGATCTTTCATTGTACAATTTACAGTTTTGCCATAAATTATGGGCATAAAAATCTTCTTAACTATGGATCTTGTTATGATACGTTCTAAAATATTGCATATATAGCTATGAATTCTCATTCCGAAGCGAGTCTTGGAGGTATTGAATTAAATACACTCTAATGTGAGAATATATCATTGACCGTACCACTTGTATTGAAAAGATTTGTTTGGATGGCCAATTCATCATCAAGGAGGAAATATGCCATTAGCTGCACTGTAAATATTATAGTAGAAAAAGATATGTATACATGATAAGTGCACTTATGTGATATTGATAATAGTGTTGTATTTGTATATGTGGTATTGTAGTTATGTTCTTTTGACTTGGTTGAGTAGTTTAAGAAAAATCAATTAAAGTTCATTAACTAGGTTATATCATTTATAGGTGAATTATGTGAAGTATAGTCAAGGGACTTATACTATATTATATTATATTGTAGATTGCGGGTTCGTAGAGGAACCTTTTTGACTTGAGATTGAGATTTATTGATTGTGGTTGCTGATAAGGTAAGATTTCTTACTTTGCTTGTACAGATGAGTTCAGAAATATTTTCACATTGTTTGGAAATTTATTTTAACAATGAGATTGTTTTATGAAGTTTATACTTTGAGATTTAAATTATTCTCGATATTTATATCGAAAGAGGTTATGAGATCATTTATAAGATTTATATTAAAATGAGGAAGTTCCTCAATGTTACCAAGTTTAATTAAATTGTGGGGTTGCCGGTAAGCGGTATTCCTCGAGTATGGAAGTATGTTGAGTTAACAGTGTCTCAACCGTTTATTTAGTAGTTGGGAGTATATTGATCAATACTCTTGCCATTTGTCTTCCTTCTTGGTACGTTATCAAGTTAGGGGTATGCATACTAGGGACTTTGGTGTTTACCTTATCTAGTGAGCCTAGCTAGCTCATTGGATTTTTATTACTTCCTACTCACATTACGAAAAGTTATATTTGAAGGTTTTACAGAATGGTTCAGAAAGAAAGAAAGGTTGGATCTGATGTTGTTAGAAAATTAATATATTATATATAATCTGTACAGCTTTTAAATGAATCTGTAAGATATTCCTATATATCTTACCTGCACATTGAGTAGTTTTGTTTTATTATGGTATGAAATCTTACTCAGCCTTTGGCTGATACTACAGTGTTTAATGTGCAGGTACCTGAAGATAGTTAGCTTTTGGTTGGGTTAAAGAGTGCGTTGGATCTCCTTTAGCTTAATAGACTTTAATAAGACTTCCGCTGTTATTTATTTGACTTTAGAATTTACATTCTGGTTTGTAATAATTAATTACTTTCTAACTAGTTGGTCTGTAATAATTATTTAAAATTTATTGTCTATTATTTTAGTTAGAACCATTAGCCTTGCGGTTATTATTATTAATTATCGCGGCGTAGCACCTTTGGATTTTCGAGTTTATTTATTATAAGATGTTTTTGAGTTATTGGAAATTCAGGGTTGTTACAAGTTACTAGTGCCATCATCAACAATAACCCTATTCTGAGTATATTTTCCTTTCTCACCATGCCATAACCAAATATAATACTCAGCTCTAAATCCTTGACGAATAATATGATCTCTTATTAACCTAATATCAGAAATCGTATTCACATTGTAGCAATCAACACATGGACAATATATCTCATCCTCGCAAGTAAGTTGTTGATGCTCTACAACACGTTTACAAAACTCATTCACACCTTGTACGAACTCCAACGTATTCCGCTTTCCATACATCCAACTTCGATCCATTTCTAAAAACCCCCACACATATATACATACATAAAAAATTATTATCAATTAAAAAATTCACATAAATATAACACAACAAACTAATATTCAATGCATGCTTCCATTAGGTCCTTATCACTCCAACCTAACCCATCCTTAAACGTCTAATCCCACTAGTGAATGCATGTATCATCTTTGATTCTAACTAAAATTCGGCAGCATTTCCCTTCAGTTCTCCAAGTACACGATGAAGATAATTGCTTATCTTATATGCACCCGGAGAACAAATTAGGGAAATGATTAACCGTATTTCACTTAGAATCAAAGAATCAACACACATTCACTACCTAAGTGAGATGTGACGTTTAAGAATAACAGTCCCAAAACGGGGACTATTCAAGACTTACTCCTAATGAGTAAGTCTTGAACGGGTATCTAGGCATTATGATGTACATAAAAAAATCGCATTCAAGCGATTCCAAGTCATCACCAAACAACAAATACCAAAGCATTCCTTAGATTTCCCTTCCTCTCCCATTGGTGAGTTTATCAATATGAAGGCATTGCAAAAACAATCGCATCATACATACAAACAATCGCATTTAAGCGATTTCAAGTCATCACCAAACAACAAATACCAAACCATGCCTTAGATTTCCCTTCCCCTTCCCATTGGTGAGTCTATTAATATGAAGGCATTGCAAAAATAATCCCATTATACATATCACTTCAAATAATTCACCAAACTTATGCAAAAACAATCCCGTATAACAATCTAGGGCATACAAAAACTTAAGCAAAATCATCACAAAATTAGTTTTTAATCCTTAAATCTTATAACTAATCATATATATATATATTATATTGAGCATTTTTAACTACTATTTAAGCCAGATTTTTTATTAAAGCACTATTAAAAAAGAAAATTAAAATTTAATAAGAAATAATGAAAAACTAACCTTTTATGACAAGGGGAAGGTGGCGCTGGCGGCTGTGAACGGAGTAGAGGAGTGGGGCGAAAACCCGTCAGTGGAAAAGAAGGGCGAAAACCCGTCGGTGGTGGTGAAAACCGCACCAAAGAGGGGCGAAAACCGCACCAAAGAGGGCCGAAAACTGCCAGAAAAACGAGTAATGTGACCCTTGTCGCCGGAAACCGAAACCTTGTCGCCGGAAAATGGAACCTTTTCGCAGGAAATTGTAAGAGAGTGAGAGAGTGTGAGAGTACAGAGAGAGAGAGAGAGAGAGTGAGAGTAGAGAGAGAGAGAGTCGAGAGAAACAGTGAAGCAAAAAAAAACAAACCCTTTTTTTTTTCCAGATTTGGGGCACAGATATTGTTGCGGTTTCGTCGAAACCGCAAAGAATATCTCTCGCCCCGATCCGGAATAAATATTCTAGTTTTTTGAAACATATTGCTGCGGTTTTACAGAAAACCGCAGCAATGTCCGTGCCCCAGATCTGGAAAAAAATATTCCACTTTTTTAAAAAATATCCGTTGGAAATATATTACTGTTGTTTTCTCTAGAAAACGCAGCAATATGGTTGGTCAAATGGTCAACTATTTGGAAAAAGTTTCCGTTGGAACCATATTGCTGCGGTTTTTAATAAAAACCGCAGCAATATGGTTATTTTATAGTTTACCTTTTATTTTGTCGTGATATATTGTTGTGTATGGGTAAAACCGCAGCAATACCACTGCATCAATAAGTATTTATTCTACTAGTGTTAGATTCCCCATTATTGTGGAATAGTTGTTTACTTTTCTTTTTAGAGTGACAATGTTAAAATATATATCAATTTCTTATTGTCATGGAGTAGGTTCTCATTAGATAATTATTTCTGATATCTATTAACACATCAACTTTTTGTAAATCTTAATAAATACTCCCTCTGTTTTTTTATCTTTCTCACTTGGAATCTTGGCACTATTCATACTTAGAGAGAATCTTCTCATTTTTTTTTCCAATTTATAAGAAAAAATATAGTCATGTGGGGTCTTATTTGATTCGTCTCAATTAGTACATTATTAATATTCAATCGTTATAATTTTTACTAATATATAATGAAAGATATTTAAGTTCAAAGAGGTGCATTGGGAGACGCGCACAAGAAAGTGAGAATGATAAAAAAAAACAGAGGAGGAACTTTTCGAGAGCATAGGAAGCTCGTCAAGATTTCGAGGTCATAGAAGGCGCTACTTAGGATTGCCATGGACTACTTCTTTTTTTTATCTTTTAAAAAATAAAAATAGAGTTCTACATATATTTAAATATGTATAAGAAGCTTTGGATAAGGGAAAATCAGAGTTTGGTTTCGAATAAATAACATTAACTACTATATCATATAAATGGTATATAACTTTTGCTATGTAATTCAAAATATTATAATTTTTGTACAATTGGAGAGCGCTAAAATTATGTTTCAAAATAAGATCCATTTACGTTATAATTTTACAGCTTATGAAAAAATATTATCTTTTCAAAATCTTAGTCTTTCTCAACTGAACCAAAATGAGGACTGAACAAAATTCATTAAGAAACTTTGTTATTACAAGAAAAATAAAGTTCTATAGCGGTAAAATCATATATGTATGAGTGTTGGCGGTGAAGAAATTAGAGTTTGATTTTTAAAAGACAATCTTAGAATATTATAGAGAGCGCCACCTAAGCATGCCATATTATTATTTTTAAATTTTTTTTTATTTTTTAAAAAAGAGAGTTCGAAATAGATATAAATACATGCAAGGAGTTTTATATAAGTGAAATTTAAAGTTTGATTTTGAATAAACAACCTAAATTATTATATTATGTAAATTGAACATAACTTTTGCCACATAATCAGAATATTATAATTTTATAACATTGGAAAGCGCTCGATATATGCTTCAAAATAAGATCCATTCACAATATAGTTTTACAACTTATTAAGATATATTTATATAGATGAATAATAACGTATTATTTTCCTTTATTTTAGATACATATAGAAATAACTATAAGAACAGTGTATTGTATGTGATTATAACTAAAGAGTCCTACAGGATCAACCAAATTATGTCTTTCAAAATCATATTTTTAATTTGAGTTATATAAAGATAAAAAAAATAGAGCTCTAGATATAAGTACATATCTACCCCTCCATCTTGAATTACTTGCAAAATTGGTGTGGGGGACACGTATTTAGGAAATGAGAAAAAGGATAGTAGGAACCATAACTTTATGAAAAAATGACAAATATATGGAAGTTACAGGTAGGAAGATGAAAAAAAATAAAGTGGAATATTATGCTTATTTGTGTTTCATGATTACTGATATAGCAAAAAAAAAGACATCCATTCATGGTAAATATAGCAAGTAAAAGAAGACGAAGGGTGTATAATTTTAGATGGTGAAAAAATTAAAGTTTAATTTTAAGTACATTGTTCGGAAATATATAACTTTTACATCATTCTAACTTGCTTACACCCATAAAAAATTAGATGAATGTTTTATTTTGAATGTATACGTTGGATCATATAATAGTGAAGAAGTTATGAGAAGACTATGAATTTAATATAATAAAAGTACTCCATGAATTATGGTAAGAATACAGGAGTATTAGAATTGTTAAGAGAAATTAGAGTTTGATTTTAAATAAATTATCTAAAAATTAATAATAATATTGAGTATTATAACTTTTGCTACATACTACAAACAAATACACAATCTCATTATAATCAAATAAAGTTTGAAATTTGCATTAAAATAATAATCATTAATTAAGGATATAATTATATTACTATAAAACATGTCTCTCTATAAATTTATAATATATCTTATTTATTATCTCACAGCTATGACATGGTCGAATATAATTGTAACACCTCAAAATTTCACTCCGAATTTTTCGCGTTTATTTCATAGTGTTTAATTAACTCCGTTACCTTTTCACTGTTTTAATCAATAAAATTATCATCTTGATTTGAAAATTCGTAAAAATTATATTTTTATTTCATAAACATGTTGGATTTATTTTCATAAGGTTTAAATAATTTTTGTGAAATTTATTTTCAATATTCAGATTTTATTTGAATTTAAAATCGATTTTGGAGAAAAAATTAGGAAATCGGTAAAAATAATTTTAATTAATTAATTTATAAATTTTAAAACACATTTCAAATTTATTAAAATCAGTTTGTCATAGTTTTTCTAAGGCATTTATAAGCTTATTTGACTATTTGACTAACTTTAAGGTTTTAATCTTTAAAATTACTAAACTTGGTCCAAAAGTCTTGAAATTTTTATGGGAAGTAAATTCTGATGTTGGAGGAAGTTTCCAAGCATTTTCATCCCATTGCCAACCCAATTACTCCATCCTCCAACTACATTGACTTCTTGACATTTTTTTTCTTATTTACTTAAAGTTTTGGAGCAAATAATTTTTACCCAAGCTATTTTCATTCTAAAACTGAAGAGTAAGCTTCTCCCTTACTTTCTATGTCATTTTCGTACTCCATAAAAATTTTGAGCAATTTTTGAGCTTTAGAAAATTATTTATAGCATTTTCAAGTTGTTTTTAATTAAATTCCTAATGTCTTCTATTAATTTCTACTCTAAATTCTAACACTTATTTTCTTCCTTGAATATTTTTAGAAGGTGATACATTTAGTTTAGAGCTTGTGGAAGAGGAAGGATCTTAGCTCGTGTTCTCTTATTATCTCCATTCTATTTTCCACTGAAATTAAGGTAACTAGCTTTAATCCTAGTTTAATTTTGATTAATAAGTTAATTATAGTTAATTAATATGTATTATAGTAGAAATAGTTATAATAATAATTGATATGGATTATGTGAATTTACGTGAATTATATATGAATTTTCGGATTTATGTGAATTTAATTGTTAATTATGATTTTCGATTTACATATGTTTATTTAAGTGTATAATATATATTTACTGATTTTATATGTATAAATCTTGATAAAATTATATATTTAGTATGTTTATGAACTCATACATGTTATAAACTTGTTGGTTTGATTTAATTTGAATTTTGGAAACTTATTTTGTTAATTGTGTAATTATATTCGATAGTATTTTAGTGTTTTAGAATATGTTTAAATTTCGAAATTTATTTTTATACTCATGAAAATTATTTAAGATATTTCATTTTATATTTCAATCCTCATTTTATGGTCGTGATTAACCTACTTGAATTATTGTATGAATTTGTCAAATTATTATTTATTTGATTAGTAAATTGTTTAATTCAAAAATCTATTAATTTAAACTTTATCTTCTTGAACCAAAATGAACTTGTTAAAAGTTTATTAATATTAAGGTATTTCGTGATTAATATCACTAATATTAATTTTGGATTATTATTAATTTATTTTAGTGATCTAAATTCGAAATTATTGTATAATGAAAACCTAATTACCGAAACTAGTTATGTATTTTCAGAATAATTACAACAACTTTTAACTAAATTTTGATTTGTTTATTAATGTTATTTAATTTATTTAGTTTGTCTTACTAAAAAGAATTTAATCAAACTTGTTGTTTTTAGATTTAATTATTATTACGTGTAATTTGAGAATTTATAAATAAATTACAATGAGTTTAATTATGACTTTTGTATCCCTTTTACAAATGAATATTTTCAAACCAAATATTGTTTAAGTTGATATTAAGTTGAATTGGGTGATTCCAACAACTTTTATGTTAATTTAACAAGTTTGTGTATTTTGGATTAAATTATTGATTAAGTTGATATTGAGTTGGATTGGGTGATTCCATTAACTTTTATGTCAATTTGACAAGTTGTGTATTTTTGGTTTAAAATATTGTTTAAGTTGATATTAAGTTGAATTGGGTGATTCCAACAACTTTTATGTTAATTTGACAAGTTTGTGTATTTTGGATTAAATTACTGATTAAGTTGATATTAAGTTGGATTGGGTGATTCCATTAACTTTTATGTCAATTTGACAAGTTGTTTATTTTTGGTTTAAAATATTGTTTAAGTTGATATTAAGTTGAATTGGGTGATTCCAACAACTTTTATGTTAATTTGACAAGATTGTGTATTTTGGATTAACATATTGTTTATGTTGATATTAAGTTGAATTGGGTGATTCCATCAACTTGTATGTCGATTTGACAAGTGTATGTATTTTTTATTAAAATATTATTTGAGTTGATATTGAGTTGAATTGGGTGATTCCATTAACTTTTATGTCGATTTGACAAGTTTTTGTGATAATTATAAAACTTCATTTTTATACTAAATAAAATGATTCGAGATTGTTCTAAAGATGTTGTTAAAAAATCTCATGTTACTACTACTTTAATTATGTTATGATCTTAATTTTGAATTAGTTTTACCTTGTAATGTGATGGGTACAAAGTGCTGTTGAGATGATTTGTACTTTGTAATGTGTTGGGTACAAAGTGTTGTATTGAGATGATTTTTACTTTGCACTGAGCTGAGTGCAAAGAGATGTTTTGAGATGATATTTACTATTGTACTGAGCTGGGTACATAGAGATATTTTTGAAATAATATTTTATTGAGTCATTACCTTTGTACTGAGCTGGGTACATTGGTTTGTTTTGTTGAGGAAGAGAAATCCTATGGGCCGAGCCGGGTCCCTTGGTATGAACCGGTCACTCTTGTCTTGAGCTGGGTACATAGAGTTAACTTACGTCTTGAGCTGGGTACGTAAGTCCGCTTTGATATTAGTCGTCGTCCGAGTGTTAGGTTGTACTTGAGCCGGGTACGGCGCATTGAGCCGGGTGCGTTGAAACTAGCACCGGGGAGTTATGGCCATTTCTTAGACATAGGATATCGTATCTTTGGCTGGGTGTGCGTGTCCTAATACTTCTATCATGTAGGAACCGTGGGTGATTGTATGTTGAGCCGGGTGTACATCTATCCACTTGCGTTCAGTTCTCCCCTCGATGCTGATTGTTGTGATGTTGTGTTTGAATGATTATTTGGGAGAGGTATTTGGATTTGGAAATTGAGTCTATTTTGATATAAATGCTTATTTTGAGCATATTATTATTTTTACGAAGAATTATGATTATTGGCGATGTTGTGGATGTTTATGATACTTTGTGGTTACTATAATCGATGTTGATTACCGTAATTAGCTTATTTGATCTTGTTTAACCTGGGAGGACTGCTAGTTGCTCCCCACTGACTGTGGACTCCTATATATATATTTTGCAGGTGAAGAAAGCTAATGATTCGGGTGGTTAACGGGCTAGAGTGAGAGATAGGAATTATAACCTTTTGTTATCATGCTCTACTTTATGACATTCGAAATTTCGTCATTTTGATAACCTGAGTTGTAAGAGGTTTATAACCTCACTTTGGATGATATTTGGAGAATTAACCTTTAGTTATGATAATCAGACGACCTTTTATTATGGTTAGAAAGTAATACTCCGATAGACAATATTTCCGCTACTGTCTAATGTTCATTAAATTAAGCATATTTTAGAAATTATCATTTAAATTATCGGAGATGTTACAATAATTCTACCACATTAAAAAAACGTGCATTGCACGAGTCTCAAAATCTAGTTTGGTACAATATAAAATACATTAGTGATTAAAGATGTGTATTGAAATCTATGATAAAAAAAGCAAAATAACAACTCTTACAAAGAAATTGAGCACGAGTAATTAATATATTTGGTCATCTACTAACAAAATATTAATATATAGTTGATATTTTAAACATATACGCTGGTAACTAAAACAACAAATGAAATACGATAACATTTATATACATATATTAGTAAAAAAAAATTGTAGTAATATCGTTGTATTATCTCTATTACATAAGGGAAGGGGGGAGCAACGGTGTCCTCTTTTGAACTGACTATTTTGCCCCCCTTCCCTTTCTAAATTACAAAAGGAATTTGAATACCAAAATGGGGTCAAACAAAGCCACCGGAAATTAATTTTCAACAACCACTCAGAAATCACTTATATGAGGAAACTTTACAAATCACTCATAGAATTGAGAAAATCACGTTGTAAAAATCACGCAAATCACTCAAATGATCAGGAAACTTTTACAAAAACTAAAAATTAACTTACAAACTAAAACTAATATACTAGGACGTCAATACATACAAAAACATTCACAAAATTCACTTATAAATCATTGTTCTCAATAACCATTCACAATTACATACTCACAAATATTACCTATAAACACATATCTGAGAAAAACATAAGATTTTGACAGTGATATCACACATTCGTCGATCGTCGATTTGCGAACTTTCAAACAGGTACATAATTCTTTTAATCTTTAAAGTTATTTCACATTAGTCGATTGTTATGTAGTTGAAAAAATGGAGATAATAGCAATTAGTTGAAAAGGGCTTTTATATAATTAGACTTAAATTTGATTCATTTTCATATAAAATCAGAAAACAAGATGTGTATGAAATTTGATTCATTTATGACACTGATGAAAAGTTGCAAATTTAGTTCTTTTTTAAAAAAATTCCAATATAAAATTTTTGCCCAAAACTTTTGCAAAATATCCATGTTCATAAATAAATTTTGAAAAACAAAACAATATCAAACATTTTTGCGAACAACTTTTGCAAAAATCCATTTTCGAAAAAAAAAATTTACATTAATTTGCGAAAACCATTTAATGTGAAATCGAGTTGTGTATGAAAAATTTAAAATTTCATTTCAAATATAATTGAAACTCAAAGTGTTAAAATTTAGAAAAGGAGAAAAATTAAATATGACCATTTCATGCGAAATCGAGTTGTGTATGAAAAACTTAAAATTTCATTTCAAATATAATTGAAACTCAAAGTGTTAAAATTTAGAAAATGAGAAAAATTAAAATGACCATTTCATGCAAAATCAGATTGTGTATGAAAAATTTAAAATTTCATTTCAAATATAATTGAAACTCAAAGTGTGAACATTTAGAAAAGGAGAAAAAGTAAATGATGAAAAGTTTTGAATATCAATTTGTGAAATCAGAATTTAGAAGTTAGACAAGGAAAAAAAACTGAAATTGTATTATACTTTTCGGTTACAATTTTGGGATCATAGAGAAATTACTGAAATCCATGATTTAAGATATTACCTTTCTTTGTTACAAAATCGACCCAATTAGATCTATTGCTGCTTAAGACTTGAATTGAAATGCTTGATTTTTTGATGTTGTTCTTTGACGTTGACTTGAAAATCTACTGTTGCATGTATTTCTCTGATGTTGTTCGCAAATTAGATTTACTGCTTAAGACTTGAAGCGTCTGATTTTGCTATTGTATATTGCATACTTGGCTGAACTGGGTTCCTTCAAATATGAATTAGGTTCCTTCAAAATATAGGTTGTAGATTTGTAGTGAGAGGAGAGAGAGAATGAATAGTTAGAAAAGTACTAAAATTATACACTGAGAGGAAAGAGAGAATGAATAGTTGGAGAAATGTTTTTTTGTTGGTTTGATGGGTCTTCACTCTTCACCAATTTAAGTGGCAAATAAGTATATGGACCACTAACAAACTACTTTTCACCAATTATGTAAAAAAAGTATATTGCAAGTTAAATTATAATATAATATTTATATGAAAAGAACACTACATAATTAATTAGTAAAGGAACATATTACTTAAGAAAAAGGATAATATGTGAAAACAAAATTTTTATGTACTATTTTTTTTGTGGGAAACAATCTTTTATAATTTTTCTCACAACTTAAAACTTTACAACATTTTGTATTTTTCTGCGAGAAATCAAAAACTATTATAAATTACAAAAATGAATAAAACCAAAAAAAAAAAAAGAACATGACGATGTTTAGTAAAGAACATCATACTGATTATAAAGGAACATGTGCATATAAGACTTGAGAAACAAAAAACTATTCAAAATCACAAAAATGAATAACAACATAAAAAGAACATGGAAGAATCTTATTCACAAAATGGAGGTGAACTTAAATACTAACTTGCATTTTCAGTTTGTTTACTACTTAGTATTAGGCCTAAAAATATCATCGCACGCATCGCGTGCACAAAAGGCTAGTATTATAAAACTTAAAGACACACGCTTATAATTCACATTAGGTGCATAGGCTAAATAAAAGATATACAATTGATCCTTGCCATATTTGGGAAATTGAGAAGGCCAGGGTCCGTTTGATATTGGTATAGCTATCCAACATTGCTCTCCAACCCATTTTTTACTTTCTCTCTCCTCAAGATACTCCCAAGAGCACCCCTTCAAAAATTGCTAACATTGGTATTGCTCTCCAATGAGCTCTCCAATTCATTTATTATGTTTAATTCCTATTTTCTTTAATATTTAAATTTTTTACTATTTTTAAAATTTCCCAAGCCCTTTAAGCATCAAACGTTTACGCATCAAAAAAATTGCATGATTGATCAACTCCTCTTTTGTAGCCTAAAATACTTTATTAATATGGAAATCAATACATAAGCAAAATAACTAAAACATACGTCTCATATCCTAAAAAAATTCTAAATATCATTACATTAGGAAAACTTTATTTTACAATTAGCCGTTATCTCTGCTTTGGTCAACAAAACCATGCAATGCAACGTAAATACTCCAAAAATCATGCAATGCAACAAAGCCATGCAGTATGAAAGTTGTGTTTTAAATTGTTTTAATTTATTTTTTCCAAAAATCAAAAAGAAAAAAAAAGAAATTAAAAGGACATGTGTCATATGGACATAGCTAGAGCATGCTCTCCCAATGCTCTTGGGGGAGAGCATTCCTCCCAGTGCTCTCCATGGAGAGCGAACGGAGAGCACCTCGAGAGCACCAATGTTGAGCTAGAGTTCGCTCTCCATTTTCTCTCTCTTTGGAGAGCTCCTTGGAGAGCAACTTGGAGAGCACCAATGTTGGTCCTCTTATATTGTCTGATATTATCTTATTTATCTTATCTTGTTTTTCTAAAATAAGTGAAGATAAGTTGAACAATTATGTTATCTTATCTGAACTTATCTTATCTGAACTTATCTTATCTTATCTTATCTTGTCTTGTCTTATCTTATCTTATTTTTTCTAAAATAAGTTAAAATAAGTTGAAAAGAACATAGCCTAAGATAACTAATCTATCCTTTTTATCTGGATATGCGCGTGCATGAATGATAAAGCATACCTAGATTCAAAGTGAGTCCATCATCGCCACCCTTATTGTAATCTTCTTCACGTTACTTGATGCTACAACTTCTTACAAATCCCTAACTATCTGCAATTTACTACATACTACAAACTTGTTGGAGATCATAAGAGTTAGAGTTAGTTTGTACTCACTCTGTAACATTATCTTTTAGTTTGTTATTATACTTAAGTTCGTTATTATCTGATAAGTTTGTAACTCTCCGAATCCTATGTAATGTCCGATTTTTATCTTCTATCTTTTATCTTACATAAGTTGTATAAATACCAATCTCAATCAATAGAAATAATACGCTTTCTCGTAGCTCTATCAATACAAACTTATTAAGCATGGCGAAAACCCTTATCCTCTCCGTTTTTTCACTCCTCTCTTTACTATTAGCCACATCGTACGCGCTGCCATTATCGACGGATTCACGGTGGATCGTCGATGAATCGGGGCAGCGCGTAAAGTTAGCGTGCGTGAACTGGCCATCACACGTTGAGTTAATGGTAACAGAAGGCCTAAACGAGCAACCAGTTGATGCAATATCAAAAAAGATTAGAGACATGGGGTTCAACTGTGTAAGGCTAACTTGGCCTATTTATTTGGCCACGAATGATTCTTTAGCTTCTGTTACTGTAAGGCAATCTTTTCTCAATGCTGGCCTCCCGAATACCACTATTGCTAAATTTCAAGCTTACAATCCATCCATTATTGACCTCCCCCGCATCGATGCTTTTCAGGTAATTGCACCCTTTTTATTGTTATTGTGACAAATTTTATCACTCCGCATAATTAGATCTAAGATTTTTTGCTTAGTAGGCCAGGATTATATAATATATACTACCAGCACTATATAGACATTGATAGCATTAATGCAGTAATTGTTTAACGGTTCAAAAGCAGACTAATGCATTCACACTAATTATTTCGAATTTCTCAAATACGTAGTTCTTTCCTATGTACTGCGTAATTCCCGTCCCATAATATATATGGTGTCTGTTTAAGTTTTGGTGGGTCAAACTTTATAGTTTTTGGCCAAATTTTCTCATTAATATATGCAAAAAATCATACTCATTTAGTTATTACTTGTTAGATTTGCCTCAATGTGTACGTAGTTTAATAATATAAAAAATTCATAATTTTTACTAATATGTAATTGAAGACATCGAATGTCAAAGGTCCATCTTGAAGACAATGTAAAAAAGATTCAAACGCTATATTATGGGGGACGGAGGGAGTAGGTTATAATGCTATATCTATTTTATCCTATTTCAAAATAATTTAACATGCCCGTGAAGGACAAATTGTCTATTAAAAATATAAATTTTCACCCCTAGAAAAAAACTTAGACTCTAAACTTTGACATGTTATCCTAAATGAACCTTGCCAGAAATATATTAAATTCATATGGGTAAAGATAGAAATATTGATCCATGACCATACAATAAATATTAACGACGTTACTCTTAACGTAGATTTTGGACTTTATTTGATTTTGAATGGAGGGAGTATCTCATATGAGTTTATACTTGAACATTGATGCAGGCAGTGGTGACAAGCCTAGGAAAAAACAAGGTGATGGTGATTTTAGATAATCATGTTAGTAAGCCACAGTGGTGTTGCAAAGAAACGGATGGTAATGGCTTCTTTGGTGACAAATACTTTGACCCCGAACTTTGGATCAAGGGCTTGACAAATATGGCAACTCGATTTCGAGATAATCCATATGTTGTTGGCATGAGTTTAAGAAATGAACTCCGGGGACCTAATCAGAATGCTAATGATTGGTACAAGTAAGTACATGCATCTACAATATCTTTGCCTTTTCAATTCTTAGTTAGTTCTTCATGTTTATGGTTATTACTTACTCCCTCCGTTTTCTTTTGTTGTTCCTATTTTTTGTGAGAGGGAATTGGTCAAGGTAGGAAGAGCTTTCAGAGCTAACTATTTATATGTTTTGAATGAAGGTACATGCAAAGAGGAGCGGAAGCTGTGCATAAAGCCAACCCGCATGTACTAGTCATCCTCTCCGGCCTAACCTATGACTCCGACTTAAGCTTTGTCGGAAATCGACCAGTATCTCTAAGTTTCACCAACAAATTAGTTTTTGAGGTACATCAGTATGCCTTCTCAAACGGAAGGGTTTGGGAAGGTGTTAACGTAGATGAAGTTTGTGGGAACATGACGAAAAACCTTACCGATGGGGCAGGATTTTTGGTTGATGAAGGCTTCCCTCTATTTGTAAGTGAGTGGGGAGTAGATTTAAGTTACTTTGGTAAAAGAGACAAAAGGTTTACGAATTGTTTCCTTGCTTGGATGGTTGAACATGACTTGGACTGGGCATTATGGGCATTAACTGGGAGCTATTATTTGAGAGAAGGGGAAGTTAATGCGAAAGAACAATTTGGAATACTAGACCCAAAATGGACTCATGTTCGTAATGAAAGATTTTTACAAAGGATATCGGTTATTCAATACCCTCGTCAAGGTAATTTATTCTTCCATACAACTTTTAAACATCTTTGATTAGTACTTCCTCCGTTCTGAAATAAGTGAAACACTGAAATATAAATGCGCAATTTCTGAAATATAATGCAGGTCCAGAAGCATCGTTCCGCAACAAACACAAGATGATATTTCACCCCTCAACTGGACTTTGCATCCTAAGCAAACCTGGGATGGAGGTGCAGCTTGGAAATTGCTCGAAATCCAATCATTGGAGCCACACACCTGAAAGTACTCTAGAAATTAAGGGCTCATACCTCTGCTTAAAGGCACAAGGTTTGAACCTCCCAGCGAAGCTCAGTTCCCGCTGTCGCGGAGAAGGAACGAGTTGGGCTCCAATATCAGACTCAAAGCTCCATCTCGCCACTACATTGAGCAATAACAGTACTGCTTGCTTGGATGTTGATTCTCAAAACAATGTCATTACAACAGCTTGCAAGTGCTTAAGTGAAAAAAACAAGTGTGATCCTAGGAGCCAGTGGTTTAAGATTGCTGATGTTTCTGACATGATTTCTAGTTAGATAATAGATAGAGAACACAACTTTAGATAGTAATACAATATAGATATAGATATATATATAGATATAGATATATAGTTTTATATATAGATATAGATATAGATATAGATATAGATATAGATATAGATTTAGATATATAGTAGCATAGCATATAGCCTTTACAATAATATGTCATCATGTTTGAAATGATCATATGATATATAGACTCATATATATACAATACATACTGCATTTTTTTAATGGCGTTGCTTCACAGTTTACACAATATATATGCAATGCTCTTCCAAGTTTTAAGCATTAACACAAAATTTCATCTTTTATTTACTAGGATTCAGACTACTCCAAAGTAGCAGTGTAGTTTGAATCTGGAAGCAGAACTTGTCAATTTCATTGTTGATGCTGCTGATATCCTAAGTTGATGTAATCCTGCAATATGAACTCTGTAAAATGTTGAATAGTCAAATTCATGAAATCCTTCCTCTGTGTACCTTTTCATGCTTGGAAAGGCACAACCTCGTCACCATGATAAACACCATTGTATTGGCTCATATATTGGTGTTTAAATATATTTTATTTGATGTGTTTTTTTGAATAAATGATCTCAGAAGTCAAGACTTCTTTTGAAAAATAAATTATTAAAATTGATAAGCACCATAATATTCCCTCACACTCTTATTCTAGGTCCGGCAAGAAATTTAATTGAATTATAAATAACTGGATTCCACATCATAATTTGTTTTAATCCCTCTATTTAAGAAGTGTTAGATCTCATTAACGATCGTGGTTTTCTTATATTAGAATTGTATTTATTTCATTTTGATATGTATTTGTTAGTTTTTGAATTCTATTTTAGATTTCGTATGACTTAAATAAACAATGAATTAATTTTAATTTCAAAGAAATATATATAGCCTTGTCAACCTATAAATTTAAATGGGAATGTTAAAATACACACTGATTTCTTATTGTCATGGAGTACGTTGTTATTAGATAATTATTTCCGATATGTATTAAAAGATCAACTTTTTTATAAATTTGGTGCAAAGTAAAATATATTTTAGTGATTAGTAAAATATAATAGTGATTAATTTACTACTATATTGCAACATTCTTGTAATTTTTTTTACCTTGCAAAAGAAACGTGTGCTTTTGACACCAATAATTTATTTTTGCATTTCTATAATTCTACTATTTTTTATAGTCTTTTTAGTATTTTCATTAAAATTGTTAAATATTAGGAAACTTTATATAATACTTTTATTATTTGATAAAAGAAAATAAAGAAGAAAAAGTTAGAAAGTCAAAATTGAGTCAAAAGGTGGTTAAACTACTTGAAAACTAACTTCGGGTTCCAAAAAGTAAAATAAAAAAGATGAACCCCGAAATGGTAAAATACTCCAAAAGGTTAGGTCCCAAATGTATGCTTAACTAATTAACTCACATATTGGACATTGGGCTTCTCCCCTGGAGTACCTTCTTATTGGGTCCAATCCTTCTAACGCATTCCCTTTCTAACCCTGCTTAGCCAGTTTCTGAATTAATGGCCCACTAGGCCCAATTATTATTGACCGTTGTCATGATGAAGCTCTAGCTTTCCTGAATGCTAATGTAATTTAACCTTATTTCCTTAAGACTGTACTCAGTAACTACGAACCAACAAGACAAAAATTGACTTGCAGTTGCAGCACCTACAAGTAACAATACTGTACATCGTAATATTACCAAAATAAATGTACGTCTATACAGAAAAAGCAAATACAGGATATCATGACTACAAATAAAACACATAAAAACATGCAAAGCTAGCAAGATCAAATTCCAATATCCCGTTATTCCGTTACTGTAATATAAGCTCGAAATTTAAAAGGATGAGTAGTCTGAACAATGAACCATTTTTTAGTAGCTCGCGAATATGTCTTTTGATCTTCTTCCTCTTCTGGTTTGCTGCTACCAACCCAACACAACTCTGCAGTATGAGGTTCAAGTTTAAAAACTAATCAAAGATTACAGCTGCGCAGCGCCACAACCGTGCAGCAGTACAGCAATCAC
This sequence comes from Beta lomatogona, assembly GCA_947646795.1. Taxonomy (NCBI): domain Eukaryota; kingdom Viridiplantae; phylum Streptophyta; class Magnoliopsida; order Caryophyllales; family Amaranthaceae; genus Beta; species Beta lomatogona. Next base: position 563,618 of record CANSNZ010001006.1, on the reverse strand, counting down.
ATAAGAATGACCACTCATTGACTCATTGGCCTCCAGTGCCTGTGGGCAAACTTTTTCCAAACAAAAAGGCCAAAATATTACAAGCTTATATATTCAATCTAATCAGGATCACCTTTGTAGTTCTGTGTACATAATTTTTTTTTGAAGGGGTTCTGTGTACATACATGAAAGATATGAATGAAAACAATTTAAATTGTAATGGGGTTAAAATGATTATTAAATGTATCTCTCAATTTTATACATGGGGCTATAATGATTATTGAATGTATCTCTCAATTTTATACATTGATGCATTAAGTTTTCTTAGAAAAAATAAAACCTGTTAGTTGAAATTAAAGGTCAAGTTGAAGAACCATGATAACAAAATTTTTTCCTTAGATAATGCTAGATTAGAAATAAACGACAAAAAGGGAAAGAAAGAGTTGGCTATTAATGTGTTTTTCTTTACCATTTCTTTCTTATATTTTGTTTTTAAACATTCTACCATATCATTTCCTAACAGAAAATGTACCCCTGAATGTGTGGGGGAAGTGAACTATTTATTCATTCCTTGTGCAGAAGAATTTAATTTCAGGGAAAACAATAAATCAAATAAACCGAAATGATAAACTAAAAAAAGGTATGGAATAACTATATCTTGTGCTGAGAATATGATTGCTTTAGTCACAGCTCTTAACTATATTTGTTTTCAATAATTATACATCCACGGTAATGCTAACCTGATGTACTCCCAGTTAATAGTACTAGAAACAATTAGTGTGAATTACATTTATTAGGATATTAGGCAGAGAATGTGTGCTAACCTGGTGTGATGCGCTGTGCGCAGGAAGCGGTGGAGTGTGGACTTAGAATTCCATCAAGGTCAAATTGGGGACATGGCGTATTTTGGGCCAGTCTTCTCCATCTGGTTCTCTGCATCTTTCCCTCAACCCATTACAGTTTATTATGGCAAGATGTGTAAGGGAAGGAAGGCGGCGTATTGCTTCCGGCAATGACCTCAGCTTGGGGCAAGAGGTGAGATCAAGTGATCTTAAAGACACGAGGCAATGGAGCCATTCTGGAAGACCTTCCAAGTTGTCGCAATAGTGAATCAAAAGTTCTCGAAGAGAAAACAAGTATTGAATCCCCTTCGGCAGATTTACAACCTTTGGAAGACCCAATAACGTCAAGCGAGAAAGGTTATGTAAGGCTTTCCATGGCATCCCATCTTCCCCTTCTTCCAACTCAAGGTCATTACACTCTTCAACCAGAAGCTCTTGCAAAATAGTCATATGCTCTATTCCTCCTCCTGACAGACTCTTGAGGTTATGGAAACATGAGAACCATACAGATTTTGTGGACGATGCATGCTTTAGATATATCTCTGCAATAGTCGACAAACTCTCTACCTTAGGTTCCTGCATTCTTAGATTGCAAATACCTTGTAGAGACTCCCCAAAAAGGGAATTCAATGACCTCACATTGTCAATTGATAAAGTATCCAAATAATAAATGAGATCATCGGATTTATTGCAAGCAACTTCAGATGAGGAAGACATAGGTGTTAGACTTGCTTCCTCTCTATTCCTGCAAAATGTCAGTGCTTCATTGTACTTATACAGCCTGCACTCTTTCACTTTTGGACATCCAGGAAAAGATGTTAAACTTCGGCATCTTAATATCTCCAATTTAAGAACACGAGAGAACGTGGGAGTGACGACTTTGCTTTCGTCACCTACTTTTCTCCACCATTGCTTCAATTTTGGGCAACGAAACAGATGAAGCTTCTCAAGTGAAGGATAAAATGGTATTACAGAACTGTTCACGTCATCCTCCATGTACTCCACATCCAGCATGTTCTCGAGTTTAAGAATTTTGAGATGCTGGAGTTGACTCAGCTGCGGCATATGTTCTAACCCATTAAAATATCTCAGATCGATTTTGACGAGGTGTGGCAAAGAGATTGCCAGTGTTGCTGCCCAACCGGGCAATTCAAAGCCTTTATAACCCTGTATTCTAATTTCTCTAAGATGACTGTGAGGTTCAAGGCCTTCTAACAAACTTTTATCAACCATCACTGGTTCCTTATGAGAGCTCAATCCATTGTCATACTCAATTTTCAAAGCCTTGATATATTTCTTGTTTAACAAATAAGCTCCATTATCGGCATTTATGGCATTGTAGTTGTATGAATAACCCTCCGTAAATTTAATTGTGAGCTCACCTCTAACGTTAATTAGAAGCATCAAATCTCTGAGATGACCTATCTGCAGTTGTTTGGACCTTCCTCCACCCAAAACAAACATTGTTAGCAAGCTAAGACCAGTCAAACCACCCATTCCTGAAGGCATATGAGTCAATGCATCACAACCAGTTATGTCCAAGTGTCTAAGATTAACCAAGTCTCTCAAGTTCGCTGGCAACTCCTTTAACTGACGACAGGCATACAAGTTAAATACTTGCAAATTGTGGAGGTTGGAAATTGAGCCAGGAAGCATCTCCAACTCACTATTGAAAGAGAGATCAAGATACCTTAGTTGTGATAGGTTGTCTAATGTATTAGGTAAAGCTTTAATGAGGAGCCTATGTAAGTCCAATACCCTTAAACGCCTACAGTTTGCAAGTATTACAGCCACATTAGCTTCGCCAAGTACAAAATCACGAGAAACTTGGAGGAATGTACGCATTGTCCTTGACTTGCTCAAAGCATCACTTGCACAACGGAAGTGGAGCCATGGAACAGCAACTGAGACATGACGGATTTTCTCATTAAAATGGCTTGTGGTACAATCCATCACCAAGAACGACTCCTGTCCTGCTACTACTTGTGCCAGATCATGGATCAAATCATGCATTTTAACTGAAACAATTTCACCATACTTGTCCTCTTCGATGTCTTGGAAGAAACATCTATGCAATAAAATCCAAAAATATTCTTCACCAACATCGTCTATGTTGCGCTCATCATTCACACATTCAAGACAACCTTGTGCTAACCAAAGATTGATCAAGAGTGTTTTTTTGATGACATAATCCTTCGGGAAGAGCGAGCAATAGCTAAAACAACTCTTTAATTGTGGAGTTAGATGATAGTAGCTAAACTTGAGTATCGGCATAATTCCATCATCACCTTGTGCCAATTGACTCAAGTCAAGTTTTTGAAACTGCCGCCAGTTGCTTTCATCTTGATCATAGAGCATGCTGCCTGTGACCCTTAGAGAGAGGGGAACATTTGCACATTTTTTCACAATGTGTTTACCAATGTCAACAAGGGTATCGTTTACCTCCTGTTTACTTCCTTGGTTAAATGCCATTCTCTCAAACAAACACCAAGAATCTTCATCTGACAAACCTTTGAGGTCGTGTATAGGATAATCTCCTATAGCTCTTGCCACCCTTTTTGAGCGAGTAGTTACAATAATTCTACTTCCCCTTGCACCCAAAATCAAGAAGTCCCTTAACTTAGCCCATTCATTACGACTCTCATTCCAAACATCATCTAGAACAAGAAAATACCTCTTCCCTTCAATTTTGCGACGAACCTCCCTCTGCAACTCTTCTATGTTACACTCAGTACTCTTCCCAAGCATCTTCAAAAGTATTTCTCTCATCCCAAATTCTTCAGACACGCAAACCCACAAGCTCAATTCAAATGCACTCCTGATATTGTCATCATTATAAACAAGTTGGGCAAGAGCAGTTTTCCCCAACCCCCCAATCCCAACAATACTAACAAAAGAAACATTATCTTCAACATCTGAGTCTAGCAACAACAGAGCCAAGACAACCTCCTTATCAACCTCTCTCCCAATAATACTGGATTCATACACATAAGACGATGTTTCCTCTCTTCTCTTAACAGGTACATACACATCACTAAACCCAAACTGACTACGATCTTTCGCAATGCTATCTAGCTTCTCTCTAAGCTTCTTAATCTTACGAGATGTCTTAGCAGCAAAAAGCAACTGATTACCACTAGAAAAGAAACGGTGTACCTTCTTAGAGATCTTACCACCAGGCATTTTCTTATGGTGCTGAGCAACGGTGTTGAATTCGTCAAACAAATCATCAGCATCATAGACAGCATCCTTGAGCTTACCAAGCCAGTCTTTGCTCAGATTGTTAAGCTCATGATGCTTGGACTCTGCATCAAGGAGGACAGCCTTGATCGTTTCGACAGTGCGCTCCATATCAGCAAGCTGGGATTCATACCCGAAAGCGGAGCATAGCTCCCTCAGATCCTGAGTTTGCAGTGCAGAAAGCAACGTCTGAGCTACAGTTAGTACTAGGCCAGTCGCCATTTTTGATTTTTTTCAGAGGACTCTAGTGGATAAGCAACAATGATTTGTGGGTTTCTTTAGTTTGTGTTTGACTGTGAAATTATCAACATCTTACATTCTCAATATATGATTAATCCCTCCGTTTCTTTTTTATTACTACATTATTTGGGCACATTTTTCAAGATGTTTTTTAACCCTTAAATCTATACCTTAAATATATATATCGAGACGAATCTAAAAGGCCACACATGACTATATTTTTACTTACACAGAAATCAAAATAATCAATCAAAGGTGGTAGTAAATTCCCAAAATAGAAATGTAGCAATTAAAAAGAAACGGAGAGAGTATCAAGTAATTTTTTTTTTCTTTTTTTTTTTTTTAAGAAATCAAGTAATTTTCTTGATGCTACTTTATCTAAAACAACTTTACCTAATATGCATTATTAGTAGTCAATATTGACTAATCGAAGACGGCTCCGTATACAAACAACTGTGTGCAAAGTAAAACACAAATTCTCCTACAACATCCAAAATCACATGCATTGATATAATTTCTATTCGGAAATTAACTGGGATTACTAGCAGGTATTAATCAAAGAGTTAAATTTCATCAATCGAAAAATTTAGCGGTAGTATTAGGAAGTCAAATAAAGGCATACCAGATATCAAAAAGAGGAGGGAGACCTGAAATTGCAATTTGAATGACATCGAAGATCCAGTAAAAAATTGAGTTTCAAATCTTGTTGGGAAAGCTAATTTCGATTTACCAACAATAGACGAAACTCAAATTTTGAAAGATCTGGGTGAAAAATCATATCGTGATTTAGCACATTTTCCAATTGTTTCGCTGAACATTCGTATATGTTTACAACTTGTTTAGTAGGAGGGAGTTGGAAGGAAAAGGAAAAGGAAAAGGAAAAAATTGGAAGGTAACATTTTACTTTACAATATTTGGTTCAAAAATCATCATTCTATTCAATCCGACTTGTGTGGACCCGGTTCACGTTAACATTAGTGTGTACCAGGCAAAACAACATATCATTACTGAACAATCCACTATATTATGCGAAAATCCACTATATTATGTAGAAATCCACTATATCATTCAGACCCACACTATATCATGCAGAAAACTCACTATATTATTCAGACACACTAACTATATCATTCAAACACACACACACTATATCATACAAAAACTCACTATATCATTCAGACACACACTATATCAAACATAAACTCACTATATCATTCAGAAACACACTATATCATGCAGAAACTCACTATATCATTCAAACACACACTATATCAAGCATAAACTCACTATATCATTCAAACACATACTATATCATGGAGAAACTAAATCATTCCATATGTTAGAATATGTGTCATGATATATACTACGCAACTTAGATCTTCCTGTATGTTAAAATATTTTAATTAATTCCTCTATTATATTGCATATAATTTCACATTATGTTTTTCGTTAATAAAATATACTATATTGTATATAAGTTCACTATATCTCTATAGAATTCACTATATAAAGTTAATATCTTACCAACCCGATGTACACTAAGTTAGTGTGCACCGGGTCCATTTGAGTTTTTTTACATTCTATTATTCTCCATCAGTTTCTAGCTAGAATTTTCATTTTTCTATTTATATTTGTCTCAAATAGATTTTCGATTTCCTTATTTGTTATGGGTTTACCAATTAAGATATTATTTAGCTTTTACTTTATTATATTACTCACTCCCCCACATTCTTTAGTGTACCAACTTTAATTTTTAATTGTAAATCAATAAAAATAAAGTCCAACTTATAATTTTTTCTTAATACTTGTGTTAAAAAAAAATTAGAGCTCAATTAAGGACGACGGGAGTATAAACCTAGAAAAATCTGCACACATGTCATGTATACGTGCTGTTCCGTCCACATGACAAGTACAACCGAATATTTTGCCACGTGTGCACAACTTATTTATTGGACAAGTGGCAACATGGTGAAGCATTTTAGTAAGGGGGCGCCTTCCCCCCGGCAGAATGGAAAGCTCTTCACTTAACATAGAGAAGCATTTTTATAGAGTAAAAGCAACTTTATGGGGCTAATTAATGATGATTTTAGTAAGATAAAGTAAGGGCAATATTGTCAAATAAAGTTGGCTTTTTTTTTACCAAGAGTTGGTAGGTTGCAATAGATGTAAAACTATCCAAAATAATAATAATAATTATTGTAATAGAAAAAGCATGGAGGATGTAGGTTACATATAAGACCTTGGCCTCGGACTTCGTTAACATGTTGATTTCCCCCAACTACTTTGTTAAAAATTCTTTGAAGTACTGACCTTTGGGCTTTGTTTGACATGCTACGCCAACAAATTAGGACTCAAGATTTTATCTAGGACGGGTAATTGGGCAAGTGCAGCATGACACACAAGTGATTCACCAGCAAAGGTGCTTCCAGGGTTTATAGCTGATGAACTCTTTCAATAATTAGCACAGCTCCAATATGTATGCCTCCGTTAACAGGATTTGCCAATGCTATTACATCCGAGGACACAGTATACACCATAGGCTAGGCTTCATGTCGGAGCCCGGAGGTGCAGGGCAAAGTTCTCTACTGAATTCTGCTTGTCTATTCCAAACCTCCTCCATATTCTATACAACCCACCCGGCACCCATGATAAATACACCAGCAAAAAAAGAGGGGGATATTTTAGGAAAATTAGCCACTTCAGAGCTTGTATATATGTTTTGCTTTAGACTTAATTCTAGTAAGATAAATTTTCTTCAAAAAAAATCTAGTAAAATAAATTACCAATCATAGAAGAACATGATATGATACGAAATGGTTCAAACATGTCCCAGAAGAGATTGGGAATGGTAAAAAGGAACAAAAAAATGTTCATACAGTCAAGGTCCAAGGGAGACTTCACACATGATAACTCAGTGAATCAAAATTACATATCCCGTGATATTGGTGAGCCAGATAAACCATTAGGCAACATATTATAGCATGTCCTCTATCAATCGCAGAAAGTATTGTATTTATCCAATGCAAGAACATACACACTCTTCGCTGATGATCGACTATGTTGTTCCCAATTGCCATCTAATTAAGTATATTAATGCAGCCATGCAGGATACAAAATTCACCATCAAAATTACTTAACAACCCATTACTAATGTGTGTGCGTGTATGGGGTGAGAAGATGGGTGGTGGTTATTCTTATGTATTCACAAGAGAATGGGTTATGTCGGCTTGTGGCTTTGCTCTTCAAGCTTGATATACTAGGGACGGACCAAAAATAAACTTTTCATCGAATGCAGGAGGAATTACAAGGTTCACTCATCACTGCAAGGTAAAGTCTTTTGCATCAGGATGTGCATATCTTTGGAACTTTCTTGCAAATCTAATGGCAGCTTCATATGCTTCTGTTCCATTATACATAAGAAAGACATAATCAACAAATGAAGAAGAAATTCGACTCTTCGCAAATTCCACCTGAAATCAATTGGCAAAAGATAATTTCTTGTCACTTCCCCACAATTCTCTGCAGCAACCACATCAATTCTTTTATCTTTTCTTTTGTTTTTGGAAACATTTTTTCAGAAGAGTACTTGATAAGGTAATGGAAAAACTTAAAAAGGAAAATAGCAAAATGTTCACAAGAGAATATGTCTAGACACTCGCCTGCAAATTAGTATCCTTCTGCACAACAATACTCATTGCGTTATTGACCACAATTAGTGTCAATTTCTGTAACCTAAGTACCTAACATTGAGTTTCAGAGAAAGAAGATACAGAGAAAAAGAGAGACGTTTTTCATTAATCAAAATGAATTATTACAAAGCTAGGGAAGAGTAGTTGGGTATTATACACAAAATAGTTAGAAGCTGTAACAAATTAAACTCAACCTAACTTATATGATGATGTAGCAAGCTGTTAACACATCATTACTAATCTCCAATAATCAGAATACTTGTAAGAGTACATCAATAACGCTATGAGAACTTCATCTAGAAGTGAATGTTGCGTGATTAAGCAACAATAACGTTTATGCATATGGGCTAAATAATATAGCAGCAGAAGCAAGAAAACTAAAAAAATTCAAACTGAATGAAAGTAAATTTGAAACTTCATTTATTAAAGCATTAGATTACTCTTCATCTCTTACATTGAAAAAGTGGCACCAGAAGAAAATTCCAAGTGCAAGAAGCCCATTTAAAAACGTGCAGAGATCCATATATCATAATATCATATATAAGAAACTCGATTGTCTGAGGGGCTATTCAAAACAAAATAACAGCAAATAGTACACATATAGCTGCTACTATAATACAGGTAATTACTAGTTAGGGGGTTAAAAATCAAAGGAACACTTGTAATACAAGCATCAACGCAATTGGCAATCATCTCTTGCTCATGTCATTTCTGCACCCCGAACTTGGCCTCGATCCGGATGTAGCCCGAAGGGTGAACCGGGTGCAAACACCAAAAAAATTTACGCTTCTCGTTGGTTGATGTAATCAAAATATGAAAGCCTTCATATTTCTTCAGAGAAAGCATCCTAGTTTGCTATGTTCTTCACCTCAAGTAGCCGAGACCTTCTTTCTCTGAGAGTAATATCAGATGACAACATAAGTCACTGGATGGTCTCCTGTGCCGGGGGCAAATTTTTCCAAACAAAAAGGCCAAAATGTTATAAGCTATACTTTACATTCTATTTAATCATGTATGTAAAAACATAAATGAGAACAAATTACACTAATATTATTGATGTATAAGTTCTTATTGAATAGAGTCTGCTAGTTCCAAACAGAGTAAGGAAATTCATAATTGACCATATTGAAAATTAAGTTTGTCTTTCTCTCTGTAGACTAACTCTTAGGGTCACTCAAACATATTTCTAATAATAATGTGCTAGCTTGAATGACATTAGAGAGAAAGTTTGGTAGAGAATATAAATGTGCTAACCTGGTCCTGATGAGATGTGTGCGGACTTATTACATTATGATTCAATTGGGGATGTGGCGTATTTTGGGCCAGTCCTCCCCATTTGGTTTCCTGCATCTTTCCACCAACTGATTGCAGCCTCGTATATCAAAAGATGTAAGATTGGGAAGGCCTGCTTCTGGCAATGACCTCAATTTAGGGCATCTCCAGAGCTCAAGGTGTTCTAAGGACGTGAGGCAATGGAGCCATTCTGGAAGATTAACCAAGTTGTCGCAATCCAAAAGAGAAAGGGTCTTAAGCGAAGACAAGTATTGAATCCCTTTGGCAGATTTACAACCTTTGGAAGTTCCCATATTGACAAAGAAGAGAGGTCATGTAAGGTTCTCCATGGCATCCCATCATCCTCTTCTTCCAAATCTAGGTTATCACAGTATTCAAACTGGAGTTTTTGCAAATTAGTCATATGCTCTATTCCGCCTCCAGACAGACTCATTAGGTTATGACAATTAAGAAAAGCTAAGGACTTAATAGTCGAAGCGTGATTTAGATATTTCTCTGTAATACTCTACAATATCTGCACCTCTCTCTATTGTTAGTTCACGAATACCTTGTAGAGTCTTTCCAAAAAGGGAATTCCATGAACCCACATCATCAATTGCTAACTTATCCAAACAATAAACGACACCTGCTTCCTTTCTTTTCCCACAAAATGTCGATGTTTCATTTAATTTCTTCAGATGTAATTCTTTCACCTCCGGACACCAAGGAAAAGAAGTTAAGTTCGGGCATTTCCCTATCATCAATTGATGAACACGTGTAAAGAAAGGGATGTCAACTTCCCTTTCCACACCTACTTCTCTCCACCACCCCTTTAACTTTGGAAAGTGAACCAGACAAAGCTCCTCAAGTGAAGGATAATATGGTAATATAGCACCATTATCATCATCCTCCATGTATTCCACATTCAGCATGCCCCTCAGGACAAGAGTTTTGAGATGTTTGAGTTGACTTAGTCACGACAGATGCTCCAACTCATTAAAATAACAGACGATGTTTAGTAAATACGGACTGTAAATAGTAAACCTTGAAGATTTCATTTCTAGTTTTATACTACCCTCACTCCATTTTTATTTTTCCAATTTTTCACTTTGCCAATGCTATTACATCCAAGTATACACTATACAGTATACACCATAGGCAAAGCTTAACGTCCCCAAAGGTCCCATTCTGCCCAAACCAAATCATAACCCAATAATTGACAAAAAAAGAAGAGGAAAATCCCTGAATCAAATCTGTAGGTATAGAAGCAGCTTTGTGGTTCAAATCAGGTGAGAGGGGGAGGCTCTATTTTGTCATTTTCACCCTCTTACCCATCAGTATGGAGAAAGCACCCAGATGCAGGGCAAAGTTCTTTATTGAGTTCTGCTTGTCTATTCAAAACCTTCTCCATATTCTATATAACCCACCCATGATTAACACCAGCAAAAAGAGGGAGGATATTTTAGGAAAATTAGCCACTTCAGAGTTCAGAGCTTGTATGTTTCACTTTAGACATAATTCTAGTAAGATAAATTAGCAATCATAAAAGAACATGATAAATTACGAAATGGTTCAAACATGTCCCAGAAGAGATCGGGAATAGTAAAAAAGAACAAAAAAAATGTTCATACAGTCGAAGTCCAAGGGAGACTTCACGCTTGATAACCCCGTGAATCAAAATTACATATCCTGTGACATTGGTGAGCCGGATAAACCATTAGGCAACAGAATCAATCGCAGAAAGTATTTATATGCAAGAACGTACACACTCTTTGCTGATGATCGACTATGTTGCTGTCAATTGCCATCTAAGGATACTAATGCAAGATACAAATTCACCTTCAAAATTACTTAACAACTCATTACTAATGTGTGTGCGTGCATGGGAAGGGAAGAGGGGTTATTCTCATGTACTGAAAAGAGGGTGGGTTTGTGTGCTTGTGGCCGTGCTCTCCAAGCTTGGCATACTAGGGACTGACCAAAATAAACTTCTAATCAAATGCAGGAGGAATTGCAAGGTTCACTCATCCCTGTAGGGAGAAGTCTGGACTAGTATGCAATTCTAGAATGCAGCCCACGCCATTTCATCTTTTTCAATACCAACCCGGCGCTTGTTTGTTGTATAAGAGGTTGCAGATGTCACAGTGAAACTCCTACAAGGACAGAGGCCCTCTTCAGGTTGCTTATCACTAATCATCCCTAGGAATATCCTGCTCAAACCTTTTACTAGCATCATGATTTCCATTCCCTTATGAACTCGGAGATGGCAAGGCATGACTAGGCATATTGAATAAGCAAGTACAGACTATTTTAAAATTTTGGTATATAGTCTAATCTAAGCATCATGTACGTAGTAAAGTAAACATCAATGAAGGTCCTGGAAGAATGGAAATAAAAAGCTAGTGGCACAGACGTAAGAAAAATAGAATCTATACCACATTAAAGCACATCAATTTTCAACACAGGTACCTATTTTAGGAGAATCTGAGCTTTAATAGTATAATATGTATGAACCAAAACATGGTGATTTCTTACCTCGTCACATACCAAGAGCTATCCAGCAGCATCACAAGCAACACGCAATGACTGTAGGAATTCCTTGATGGTACTGTATGTGCCACCATCACCTTGAGGCTTGAGTAGGTTTAACAAAAGCAACAACTACTATGAAACTCAGTATCAATACTCAGGCGGCTTTTGACTTGCCATATTCAAGAAAAGTAACTCCAGACTAATTGAGTGGCTCAAAAGATTGATTTTCTTTACTAGTAAAAGAATGAACACCAATTAAATTACTGAAGGCAATGAATTCTGTTAGTGGGTCTTTGCATATTTTGGGACTTTTCTTGCAAATCTGATGGCAGCTTCATTTGCTTCTGTTCCAGAATTCATAAGAAAGACATAATCAGCAAATGAAGAAGAAACTCGACGCTTTGCAAGTTCCACCTGAAATCAATTGGCAAAATAATTCTTATCACTTTCCACTTATTTCGTCTGAAGAAGGGCCAATGCTGAGAGCAACACACATATCAAGCTATTTCAGGCAAATAATTTCAAACACGAGAAAAAATCATAGCAAATAGTAGAACACATATGAGAAACAATCATAGCAAGTAGTAAAACACATATGAGAAAAGTCACATCACATTGCTGAATTACTGAAGTACACAAGTAAAAGTGCATTTGTATCAGAAACATGATATAAACATATGTGTGAAGCCATGTCACAATGTTTAAGTACTTTTAAAGCTCACCAATAATCCAACATTTGCTAGAGTAAACAGACCACTAATATATATGATCCTGTTACTTCTTTCCTAGACAAGACCATAGAATCGTTTCCAATCCTTGAACATCATTATAGAATACTTATAGAGTGTAAATCAGTCACTGAGGACGCCATTCCAAGCTATTGTCCATTTGATACCTCCCACTCTCACAAAAATTATTCCACTCAAGTTTCGCTCTCGCAAACGTAACTAACAATCTCCAAATCAACATCTCTTTTAGCAACTAAGAATCAAGATGAAGTCATCAACCTCAACTTAGCAATTAACAACACATGAGTTATTCCCCTTAAAAATAGACAAGAGCATCCATGCCTTGGAACCCCACGACTAATATAATCTTATCACTATCCATCAGGAAGAAACACCGTTCACCAACAAATTAGGAGACAACATACACAAACATAACCATATTTCATTGATATTACAGTAAAAGAATTTCCGTAGGCAAATTAGGCACACAAACACCAAGTGGAAAACAGAGTTAAATCATTATGGTACAAAACCAATGCTTCATTATTAAGTACTAGCATGATGATCTCTTTGCATATGCTAGCAAAATTATATGAAATCATGACAATTCAGGCCACAGATGTAACTACATAATGCCTAAAATAATCTCCAAAGGCGCAAATTATGAGAGGAGCCAATATAACTTTCAGCTGTAGCATCATCCTCAAATTTACTCTAAATTGGGTTCACAGGATCATCACAGATCTTGGAATGCTTGGAGTTTCCCTGTCAGGTGCACATTTCTGTAAACCAAACAGTTTCAATACTTGAGCAGTTAGACATTCCTTTCGTCCCCAGCACTGCTTTCATTGAGTTTCATCTATTCAGCACATCCCTCACGTACTGATCCATAACGAGAAGCACAATCTAAAAGTTAAACTGTCTCCACAATCAGAGAGAGTCTGGTTGAGCAGAAAACATTTTCTCAAAATAGACTTTTACCATTTTCCTTTGTTTGTTTTGCAAACAGTGCAACATAGTTTTCCAAATGGAGAATATAGTTTTTCAAAAGGTGGAAAACAAAATCCTTCTTACAGGAAGATAAGCTACATTGTCCTTCCTATTCTTCACGTCATTCTTTCCTTCATAACCATCCATCCTCCCCCTTACATTTCAATCCTTCCATTTCTCTCAAACTTCTCATGTAAGGACCAAACAAAGGAAAACTATACTGAAATGGAAATGATTTCCATCCAACCAAACCGAGCCTAATAGTCACATTGTTCCAACTTATGACCCCTCATGATAAAAGATTATAATAACTTTCATCATATATATATATATATATATATATATATATATATATATATATATATATATATATATATATATATATATATATATATAAGGTCAAGTGTGTTTACATACTAAAACCAATAACAAACTTATATTTCATCCTTGTTGCTCAAAGCCATCCATTTCATCAATGTGAGACAACTTCCTAATTCCTACTCATCTTTCAATACACAAGTACCCAACTAAAAAAAGTTTGCAACTTTTGCATAAAATAATTACACAGAGCAATGCAAACACAAAACAATGTTGATCATAAACAAATAACATGATACTGGAACAAAAAAAATAAAGAAATTGAAGAGAAAGAGGGAAACCATGGGAATGTTTCAGCAAGGAAATAAACGGCAAGCCCAGAAATTGTAGTAAAACACAGTAACAAACTGTTGCCCCTGAAAATCAAACAATTTTCAGACTTTGCCATGGGAAAACACCATTGAAGCCATTATCAAACTCCTTTTGTTTTTGCGCCAATTTCTGAAGCAATCTTTAAGACTTCAACAGTAGTTATGGCCGCCATTGATGACGATTAGGAGGTTGATTGACAGCGAATAGAGATGGGAGCTACGGAAAAGGTTCAAACTTGATATCGGGTATAAATTGATACTCTCCAATTCTCCATCGTCTCCCTTTACATAGATTTACTTGCTACATTATTGTCGACAATGTACTTGGGAGTTAGGACTAGGGCCACTAGGGGTGATAATGAGCTATGCCTCTATCACTCTATGCGAACAATTCGGGCTCGATTCATAGGCTGGTAGCTCGGCTTGAGAACTTAACGAGCGAGTCAAACTAGATCAAGCTCAGTTCAAAAAGCTCATGAAAGGCTCTATTATCATTTTATATAAAAAAAATATTAAACCTAAAGCACTTAGAAAACTTATTATAAGCTAAAACACTTAAAAAAAAGTTATTATACGTGTCCTTTTATACTTGTCAAATTTTTATGTATATTTGTAAGTAATTTATTTGGTTAGTATGTAAAAATGAAATAAAATATGTTTATTCAGGTTACTTATTGAATTTAGTCTATAATTCCACAATGTCAACAATTTTTTTAATGTTGAATATCAATTTTTGTTTGGTTTAATGTTGTGTTTTTTTTTTAATTTGCCTTAAATCGAGCACGAGCCGAGCCGAGCTCGAGCATTAAGAGAAGCTCAAGAGTTCGAGCCGAGCTTCACTTATCGAGCTAGTTGAGCTCACGAGCCGAGTCGAGCCAAACGATAAACAAGCCGAACCCAATACTGTTCGGGCTTGGCTCGTGCGATAAGCACCCCCCCCCCCCCAATTAGACCATAATTTTATAGGAAAATGATAATTATTTGGAAGTAATAAGAAAAAAAGGAGTTGGTACTTTTTGGTAGGCTATGGTAACAAAATAAGTAAATAAATAAAAAAGTAGGGTGGGAAAGAGACATTCATTTACTGAAAATGGAGCAAGTAAATATAGACACATGGAGTACAATACAAAGACGTTTTTATTATTATTTTTTTTACCAGAAGAACGTTTTAATATAAACTATCGTACAAACTACAAAAATACTAAATTTCCCCACTAATATTCTACAAAGTTGCATGTTATCTGCAACATGCAAAATTTTGGCAATATATTCTCCTTTTGTCCCTCGTAGCATATGAAGTTCTTTTTTTTTAATCTCTCATTATCCCTTTTCTCTCTTAAGTTCTTGTGCCATATTTCAATATTGTTAAAAAAAAAAACCCCAGAAAAATATGTTTTTTTTCAAATAACCACATCATAAAACTCTATTTTGAATAATACTTTATATGAATTTTTTTTTTAGATTGTCACTACTTAACATTTTAGGTGAAAAAACGAAGAACATTTCATGTAAGATGATATATTTTTTTCAAAAATAGAAGACTATAATTTCTTAACAGTCATATCTCAAATTCAAGATGTAGAACACATAGGTTGGCCACAAATCGAGCCGAAACCGAACTTTCACATGGCTTGACTTGGTTTCATTAAGTTTCACCGAATTTGAACTTGGACGAACTTACCTTTTGACTCAAAAATCCTCTATCAATCTTGGCTAGATAAAAATATATCGAGCCAAACTCGAGTTTGGCTCAATAAAGCATGTTCCAACATTAAATACAAAAATATAATACATGTTACTTTTTGTTCTCACCACTTTTCTTTTTGGGGTGTATTTTTTGTGCTTATCACTTTTAACTTTTTCCTCACAAATTCGAAACAACTACAATTACCCATGTGACTTAACCTTTACTCCTTGGTTCTTGATTCTTCCCATAAGAAATTACGAAGAATAAAAAGATACAATGTAGTTCTAATATATTACTATTTGGCTCTATTACAGTATTTTGGTTGGGACCAATTTAACAGATTATAATGTAATGAAAAGAAAACACATTTGCTTTATTCATCTAATCATCTCTATCATAATACAGAGGAAGTAAAAACAACACTAACGAACTGGAACACGTAAAATTGAACTCAACAAAATCTCATAACAAATCCTATTACGTTAGTCTGATGTCTGATTATCAGTATCCAACTCCAAAATCTTCTTTGGTCTTGGAGACAAACAACAAAAGACAATCTTGAATGAAGATTAATATACCAAGAAAATAACTTACAGAGAAGCAGAGTACCCAAATAATTCAAAAATCAGGTGAAAGAAGAACAATTGAATTCTGTCCAAGAATCTGATCAACGTAATTTTAGAATTTAGATGGATAGACGTCTATTTGAGGCGAAATTTGAAAGCTAATCAATAATCATCCTTTTCTCAATGAAGATCAATATGCCTTGTTAGTGCACCACAGTGCAGAATAATGCTCATTGTGCACCTGATTAAAAACTTAAAGAACATATAGTTTAAACTAACAGAACACACTGTGTAATTTTAAAAAAATACTATAGGTAAAAAAAAAATACAATTCGAAATTACAATGTCTAACTCCATCCATAAAAGAACATAGGTCAAAATGAAATTAAGAACATAGCACACTTTATTTTGAAAGAACGTACTTTAATTTCTTGGTAAAAAGAGCGTACAATTTAAAATCAAAGAACATGGCTAATTTTCATCATAGCAATGAAAAATATATACAATAAAAGAACGTATAGTTCAAAATTACTTTCACATTATGCACCCGCATGCACCTTCTAATTGTAAACTCGATATATTAAAATTCAAGGACGATCCAACGACAAATCAGGGACATGGCATATTTTAGGCCAGTCTTCTCCATACGGTTCTTTGCATCTTTCCGTCAACCCATCACAATATGATATGGCAAGTCTTGTGAGGGAGGGGAGGCGGCATATCGATTCTGGCAGTGATCTCAGTTTGGGGCAATGTGAGATATTAAGTGCCTTCAATAACGTGAGGCAATCGAGCCATTCTGGAAGGCCTTCTAAGTTTTCGCAACGATAAATGTAAAGACTTCGAAGCGAAGACAAGAACTGCATCTCGTTTGGCAGATTTACAACCTTTTGAAGCAAAACTAAGGACAAGAATGACAGGTTACAAAAAGCTTTCCATGGCATCCCTTCTTCCAAATCCAAGTTATCGCACCGTAGAAACGTGAGTCTGTCCAAATTAGTCATATGCTCTATTCCTCCTCCCGACAGACTCGTTAGGTTCGGACAGGAACGAAAATATAGCTCTTGAATGGATGATGCATGCGTCTCTAAAACAGTTGACAAACTCTTCACCTCACAGTTGTATATTTTTAGATGACAAATACCTTGTAGAAACTTCCCAAAAAGGGAATTCATAGACCGCAAATTGTCTATGGTTAAGTAATCCAAATGAATTACGAGATTATCGAACTCATCGCAAGTTATTTCATAAGACAAGGTGGAGGAAGAGGAAGATGCAGTATGCATTACACTTGCTTCCTCTTTTTTCCAACAAAATGTCAATTCTTCATTGAATTTCTTCAACGTTAATATTTTCATATGTGGACATCCAGGAAAAGATGTCAAGTTTGGGCACATTTCAATCTCCAAAAAAAGAACACGAGAAAATACAAGTATGGCAGCTTCGCTTTCCGCACCTCCTCTCCACCATCCCTTCAACTTTGGGAAATCACTTAGACTAAACTCCTCGAGTGAAGGATAAAACGGTAATAAAGAACCATTATCATCCTCCATGAACTCCACATTAGGCATATGCGCAAGCTTAAGAATTTTGAGATGGTGGAGTTGGCGCAGTTGAGGTAGATGTTCTAACTCATTAAAATGGCTTAGATGGATTACAACCAGGTGTGGGATTGAGGTTGCCAAAGTCGCTGCCCAACCTGGCATTTTGATGCCTTTATAACCCCAAATTCTGATTTCTCTAAGATCGCGATGGGGCTCAAGGCCTTCTAGCAATGTTTCATCTACAATCATTGGTTTTCTAAAACAACGCAATTCTCTATCGTACCCAAATACCTCTTGTATTATCAAAGTCTTGATATATTTCTTGTTTAACAAATATCCCCCATTCTCAGCATTAATGGTACTGTACGAATAACCCTCTGTAAATCTAATGTTAAGCTCACCTCTAAGATTAATTAGAGGCATCAATTCTCTAAGCTGATCTACCTCCACTTGGTTGGAACTTTCTCTACCCACGACAAACGTTGTTAGTGTGCTAAGACCAATCAAACTACCCATTCTTGTTGGCATATGAGTCAATGCATCACATCCAGTTATATCCAAGTGCCTAAGATTAACTAATTCTCTCAAGTCCTGCGGCAGTTCCTTTAGTGTCGAGCAACAGTGTAATAATAATACCTGCAAATTACGGAGCTTGGAAATTGACTTGGGAAGCTTCTCCAACTCATAATTGTAAGACAGGTCAAGATAGCGTAGATGTGGTAAGTTGTTAAATGTACTAAGTAATGACTTTATGCGTAAACCATGCAAGTCCAATACCCTAGCACGCCTCCAATTTGCAAGTATTACAGTCACATCAAATTCCCAATTTACTCGAAAAATATTAGGTTGGAAAAATGTGCGCATTTTCTTCAACTTGCCCAAAGTATCACTTAGACAAAGTGGGAGTGGATCTTGAACAACAATTGAGACATGACGAATTTTCTCACTAAAACGGCTTGTGCTAGAGTCTATCACCAAGCAATACTCTTGTCCAACTGCTACTTCTTGTGCGAGATCATGGATCAAATCGTGCAATTGAATTGAATAAATTTCCCCCAACTCATCCAATTGAATGTCTTGGAAAAAACATCTGTGCAATAGAATTGAAAAATATTCCTCACCAACATCTTCTATGTTCCACATGTCACTCGGACATTCGAGACAACCTTGTGCTAACCAAAGGTTGATCAAGAATGATTTGTTGATGACACAATCCTTCGGGAAGAGAGCACAATAGCTAAAACAACTCTTTAATTGTGGAGTAAGATGATAGTAGCTAAACTTCAATATGGGCATAATCCCATCCTCACCTTGTCCCATTTCAGCCAAGTTAAGTTTTTGAAACAACACCCACTTGTTTTTATCTTGATCATAGAGCATGCTGCCTATGATCCTTATGGAGAGAGGAACATTTGCACATTTTTTCACAATGTCTTTACCAATGTCAACAATGGCATCATCTACATGTCTACTCCCTCGGTCAAATGCCATGCTCTCAAACAAACACCAAGAATCTTCATCTGACAGTCCTTTCAGCTCATACATAGGATAATCTCCTATAGCTCTTGCCACCCTTTTTGAGCGGGTAGTTACAATGATCCTACTTCCCCTAGCACCTAAAAGTAGGAAATCCCTCACCTTAGCCCATTCGTTACGATTCTCATTCCACACATCATCTAAAACAAGAAAGTACTTTTTCCCTTCAATTTTTTGACGAACCTCTCTCTGGAACTCTTCTATATTAGCCTCACTCTTGCCAGCCATCTTTGAAAGGATTTCTTTCATACCAAATTCTTCAGATACACAAACCCACAATCTCATTTCAAATTCACCGTTTATCTTCTCATCACGAAAAACAAGTTGGGCAAGAGCAGTTTTCCCCAACCCTCCAATCCCAACAATACTCACAAAAGAAACATTATCTTCAACATCCGAGTCTCCAAACAACAGACCCAAGACATTCTCCTTATCAGCCTCTCTCCCAATAATACTAGATTCATACACATAGGAGGATGTTTCCTCTCTCCTCTTAACAGGTACATACACATCACTAAACCCAAACTGAGTACGATCTTTAGCAATGCTATCTAACCTCTTTCTAAGCTTCTTAATCTTTCGAGACGTAGTAGCAGCAAAAAGCAACTGATTATCACTAGAAAAGAAACGGTGTACCTTTTTGGAGATCTTACCACCAGGCATCCTTTTCTGCTGTTGAGAAATGGTGTTGAATTCGTCGAACAAATCATCAGCATCATAGACAGCATCCTTGAGCTTGCCAAGCCAATCTTTGCCCTGATTGTTGAGGTTACGGTGCTTGGACTCTGCATCAAGGAGGACAGCCTTGATCGTTTCGACAAGATGCGCTCGAGTTCAGCAAAGTCGAGATTCATACCCAAACATGGAGCATAATTCTCTCAGTTCCTTACTTGCTAGTGCACAAAGCAGTGTTTGAGCAACAGTGAGTACCATGCCAGTGGCCATTATAGACTGGTTAATTTTGTAGGAGACAAAAGCAGAGAAAGGAGGTATGGCTGATGGTTTTCTTTCAGATTTGGTAGTGAAAACTTTAGCTCCTTCACATCCTCTTTAAATAAGAGTGAAGATCATAACTCTATTGTCAAGCTTTTTCGTTCATACGAAGTGTAGACAGTAGCTAGAAAGGTGGACGTGGGGATGAAGAGGGCAAAGAAAAACCACGCAAAGTCGTAAAGGCAGTACTACTTGGTGCATTCCCCGAATCTACCTTGATTTATGGGGATTTAGTGCGTCTAATAAACATTCAAAATGGATCAAATTTTCACCTAATCTCCATTATCATGGGGGAATAATTTATGGCTCTAATGATAACAGATTTATATATTAGTTTGTCTAATTTGTACCCAAGAGCACATGTTAAGCTAAAATTACCATTTGTTTCCGATGGCGAACCGCGGATTCCAAAGAAAAATTCTATGAAAAAGTTATGATGAGAGAGATAGGTTATGCGGAAAAAAATTGCTGGCTCTGATACCATGATAGATTAGAGGTCAAAACCTCCCAATGTTATTCAACCATCGTGGTATATGTACCACTGCCTCCAGAATACAAATCTTAACCCAATAGGAAAATTCCCAAAGGATAGAGATCACAAATATCCTAAATCATATCTCAAAAGATAATACAATATTATTTTCTAATATCTCCTAATAGAACCCCAAAAAGCAAGATTGTAAAATTCTAATATTCTTATTTGTTAGATTACAAAGTAACTTCATGTGAGCCTATGGGCACACATTAGACAGTCCCTTCATATATTATATGGTAAACAAAGTCTCATAACAATATTTATGGTAGTGAAACTTAATGGGGTTGTTTGGCAATCGGTTGTTGGTTTTTAGCTAGGACTGTTCGTGGGTTGGGTTGGTGCGGTTTGGGATGTAACCCAAACCAAACCGCAAATATGCGGTTTGACATTTTTTTCAACACAAACCGCACCACACTTTTGCTCAAACCAACCCCAACCTCATCACGCGAAACGGTTTGGTGTGGTACGGTTTGTGATTTAAACCATTTTATCATACGCGATATGAGTTTTGTAATCTAAGAATTAGGATATTTTTTTCATCAACGATTTATAGGAGCAAAAGATATGTGAAAGAACTAAAAGAAGTAAATAAACCCTAACCTAATATAATCTTATGCCTTTTGTCTAGTGTATTTCGTAAAAAAAATCAAAATAGATAAACTTTATTTTTCTTAAAAAAAATCATCTGAATAGTTTTGCGGTTTATGGTGCGCTTTGATTTTACAAAGATTCAAACCCAACCCAAATCGCAAACCGCGGTTTGCTTGAAATAACAAACCAATCCACAATTTTGAAACCGCAAACCAACCCAAACCGTGAAAAAACGGGTTGGGTTGTGGTTTGGTGCGGTCCAGACCGCACTTTGAACAACCCTACTTTTGACTGGTTTAGTTGGCTTGTTTGAATGGCTGGAATCATTGGTTGTATGTATTGGCTTTTTAAGTTGGTTGTTTAAGTCAACTGTTTGCAAAAATGTTTGGTAAAATTAGTTGTAGTTGTTGGCTGTTTATTAGAAAGTTTGTGGGTCAACAAGCCAAAAGCCAATCCAAAAAGCTGCTCCAGACAGCTTTTTCATTTTGGCTTAAAAGTCAGCTTTTCAGCCAACTAAAAAGCCAATAACCAGACACTTTTTTTGGCTGTTTGACCAAATTCAAAAGCCAAAAGCCAATGAAAAAGACATGCACCAAACATGGCCAAATATCCCAAGACCCAAATATGCCTTTTTTTTAATTATTCCTAATCGCATGGCTAAAACATTTTGGGACCATGTAGTAATAATAATAAAATGGGGCCCTAAAATAATTTTGTGCAAAATAAAAAGTATCAGAAAATTCAAATTAAGATCTACGTATACACATAAAGCACCTAAATTATTGGGAGTTGAACGATGTAACTTAGGCCCCGTTTTCTTGGATTGGGAGAAACTGAACTAAAACGAACTGAACTGAACTGAATTATTAACAACAACAAAAATAACAGTTGAATTGAACTGAACTGAAGTGAAGTGAGTTGAACTAAAACGAACTGAAATTAAGTCCAAAACTTTTTTATTCAAGAGTTAAGGAACTAATGTTGCAACTCTGTTAAATTTACCAATTATTTTTTTTTAAAAAATACCCAATAATAGTTACTTTTTTCCATGAATAATGTTAAAATGAGTATTAGTTCCTCATATGTGCCAAAGTCCAAATTAATTCCATGGGTACCGTTCACGTAGGACGGCACGCGAGAATTTTTTTTTTTTTTTTTTGGGTTTCGTCAAAATAAACCGCTACTCAAAGTAGCGGTTCAATTTCAGACTAACCGCTACTCCAAGTAGCAGTTAATGACAATAAACCGCTACTCATAGTAGCGGTTTATAAGAATTGACCGCCACTTGCAGTAGCGGTTAGTTGTGGGTCTGCTGCCCAACTCTTGCATTTGTAAATTGTAAACCGCTATTTCGAGTAGCGGTTTATGTGCCCAGAGTTACCAGACACTTCTGCTTTCCCATAACTGGCCGAAATGCCAGAAACATCACAAAAATCAGCTCTCCAACCTGCAATTCCAGCACCAAATCCACTAATCTCCCATTTCATCCAACCACATCAAGATTATCCACACATCAATCACCAAACACCAAGTTTATTCACACATCAATCACCAAACACCAAGTTCATCCATCATAAAATTCATAAAAACTAATGATTAAGCAAAGAATTTCTTAATGATGAAGGAAGATTAAGAAAATGACATATAATGATGGATCAATCACAAACCTAGATTAAAATGTAACATAGTGTTAACTAACTAACTAACTAACAAACTAACGATAAAAACAATAACTGAAAGTTTAAAATATACGTTATTGATATTGGGTCTTGATGGACTAAACTTTGAAAGAAGGATCAGTCCTAATGAAATCCTCGATAAGATCAGCAACGAAATCCTAGGAAATGAGAGGGTGGTCTCCAAATCTTATATCTCCCAAACAATTGCTTGCATGTGTACCACCATATCGTACAATTTTGAATGAATACGACTGAGCCATGATTGCACGCAACATCCATGGACAATGACACACTTCCTTTCTGACACATTCAATGACATACTTTTGTGGGCTCTAACTCTAACACCCGAAACATCTAGTTTCTGGAGATCGACCATGCTTTCATAAAATTCTTTAATTGCTGCAATGATGTAAACTCTTGCCCTATCTCAAATTCAGAAGCCACACTCAATGAGCCATTGCATTTCCAAGTCATCCATGCATCTATTAACCTTTGATCAACTTCGTCAATTCTGAGCCAATCTTGTGAAGGAACACTAGACTTTATTGCCTTGTCAGCTGCTTCCCTTGCATCGTCATCCTCCTCCCTATTGGAATCCACATGCTCCTCCTTATTTCCCAAAAAACCAACATCATTTTGATCTAAAGTATCGAGATGGAATGTGGATGGTATGTAGGGAGACGAGCCAGGAGAACTGAACTCATTCATGTGCTCATTGACATAATTTGGATCTGACAACATGCTAGTAAGTGATTCAAATTGCAAACTAGGAGCTGATGTCGGTACTTCCATGCTATCCCTAAAGTCCATCGTGGGAATATGACCCACATTACTTTGGAGATTTATCTCCTTGGGAACTTGTTCCATGTATACCTCCATTGCCATGGCTGACGTTTGTGTCACTGAAAGCCATATAGCACTTAGTGACTCGTCATCCTCTAGTGCAATTGGCACATATTTCCCCGGCATCGGATATCTCATAAACGATTTCAATTCCACATACATACAATCACAACCAACTACATCATAGTTGGTTGTGATTGTATGTATGTGGAATTCAGAATCTCTTGAAACCTCATACCATAATTGATGAACAAATTTTTTTCCTTCCACCTCTATACACGATATCAACGTCCATTTTGGGATAGTTCACAATTCCAATAAAGATATAAAGGATATTTAGGTTGTTCCATATTCTACATACAAAAAACGCAATGATCAAGTTATTGTTATTCTACACATCAAATCAATATCAACACCATTCTTCACCTATAGTAATAGCATTTACAACCTAAACACAATAATTCATGCAAAATCAACCATCACAAGATGCTCAACACCATTTTTAACCAACCAATCTCATCAATCCATAAGCTTCGATTATCAATATATCACACTAGTAGAGAATCAACTATTTGCGTCAGGCATGGGACACTCATTTGCGTCGGATATAGGTCTGACGGCACTGTCTCAACGCAAATTTGTGAGACATGATCTGCGTCGGACAAGGACGCGACGCAGATTTGAGCTATTTGCGTCGAACGCAACACAAAGTCCGACGCACAAGACGCCTAGCTAACACCAATGCGTCTATCATTTGCGTCGCACACTGAGCTACATGCGATGCAGATGATTAACCATTTGCATCGTATATAGCTCAGCATGCGACGCAAATGCTCTCTAAAGCCCCATGCTTTTCTGTCCTTCAGTAACAGAATATATCCCAAACTAAAAAAAACTATTTAAGATCAGTATCCAAACCTAAAAAATGAAAACTAAGCAAGTTGAATTAAAGTGCACTGGAATTTGTGTATACAAAAGTGAAAACTAAAACAAGGAATTGAAATCGGTACCCAAAATATAAATCAGTACCCAAACTAAATCAAGGTTCAATTAACGTTCTGGAATTTGTGTATACAAAAAATATAGGGTGTATTTATATTATAGGGTGATTTGCGTGATTTGCATCGCAACTCTTCTTACATGCGACACAGATAGATAATTTATTATTTGCGTTGTACCTTATTTCCATTCGACGCAAATCACTAATTTGCGTCGACTGGAAGGCAAGATCCGACGCACATTTGTTTTTTGGTTTCTTGCTATAATTAATTTGCGTCGCGTGCGGTTTAGAACACGATGCAATTTTCCAATTTGTGTCGTTTGTACTACTGTCCGACGCAAATCAGGGGACTCAAATCAACTTTTTTATACTAGTGTCACCTTCCAATTCATGCAAAATCAACCATCACAAAATGCTAAATCATGCAAAATACTAGATTAAACCAATCAAACCAAACAATTGTCATCTAACAACACTAAGAAAGCTAAAATACATAACAAAAATGTCATGTTAAGCAAATTAAATTAATAAAAATCAATAAAAAAAATAAACTAACCAAACAAATTGAGTGAGTTGGGCAGCTGTTGTGGGGGATTGTGGTGCGCTGTCGTAAACGAAGGTGTGGCGGACTGGCATCACTCGGTGGCGGCGGGCTAAGGTCGACGGGGCGGCTCGGCTCGACTTAAGCTTATAGCAGCAGAGCGTCGGAAGATAGAGAGGGAGAAAAAAATTGAGAGAATGAAATCGTGAAATGTGAGAAATTGGGGATTTCAGTAAACCGCTACTTGGAGTAGCGGTCTTCATTAATGAACCTCTACTTCGAGTAGCGGTTTATATATAATGAGAACTGGGCAGTAAACTGCGGTCACTAAATTAAACCGCTACCTAAAGTAGCAGTCCATTTGTCCTAAAACCGCTACTTAAAGTAGAGGCTTCTAGAAGTAAACCGTTACTTCAGGGCCCGTTTGGCATCACTGTAAGTCTCCAGTTTTTGGTTTTATGAAAATAAAATTCATATGATATAATGGGAATAATAAACTTAAAATTACTCATACTTATACTAAACATGACAATTTTGAAAATTGACAACAGAAAACTGTAAACTACTTTTTTTGGTTTTCATATTTTTGTTTTTGGTTTTCAAAAAAACTGAAAACTGGAAACAGAAAACAATAACGAATGAGTCCTCAAGTAGCGGTTTTACTTAAGTACAAAAAAAAAAGAAAAAATTATCGCGTGCTGCCCTACGTGGACGGTACCTATGGAATTAAATTGGACTTTGACGCATGTGAGGAATTAATACTCATTTTAACATTATTCATAGAAAAAACTTCAATAATAGTCTATCTATTTATAACTTGAAATTCTCTCTCCTCTCTACATCTCTTTATGTTTCTAGTTTCTACCAATCTGCTTACTCGTCTTGCAAAAGCTCTTCATAAGCTGCTGGTGGTTAACATAAAATCTTCTTCGTTTTGTTAGTTTCTACCAATCTGCTTACTCGTCTTGCAAAAGCTCTTCATAAGCTGCTGGTGGTTAACATAAAATCTTCTTCGTTTTGTTTTGCAAGTACTTTTCAACCCTCTTCGTTAATGTTTTTACACCACCGATGCACCGATTGTAAAGAACCCAACTATGAACATATAACTAATAAAATAAATGAAAACCAAATGCAGACAACAGTACTTAATAAATTTGAAATTAAAAGTTTATATATTCAAGTCAAAAAATTATAAAGTTATATAGCAAAGTTAGTTTAGAGGTCCTTAACCCTAAACAAAAAAAGAGCACAATTCAACTCTTTATGAGTTTATGGTAACATTAACTCTATTGAGTTGTAACGTAAATTTGTGAAGAAAATCACATATTCGACGATGAGATTTCATTGTCACGATAATTGATAGGAGATCTTTTTTACAACTTACATATAAATTCATTACCATTAAAGGCATTAACTATCATTTTAATCCACCTACCAAATGAATCCTAAAAGTACGTAAAGTATCAAAATAGAGCTACAAATAAGAGGGAGCCCAAGGGAGACGTGCCCCAAACTACTACATAAACGAGCATATGCAACGGTTTATTCTAATGCAACGGTTATTTCTAATGCAATAGTTATTGCAACGGTTTATTCTAATGCAACGATTATTTGCAACGATTTGTAGGAGCCGTTGCATTAGACCATCAACTGCAACCCCTTTATTGGATATAGCAACAAGTTCACTGCACCCGTTGCATTTGATCAATTTTCACTATTGCATTTATTTGATGTACTTGATGCATCACCAGACTTCCCGAAAACTCTAATAGTACGAGTAATATCCCAAAACCCTTCTTTTCTCGACCAAAAAAACCCTTCTCCTTGTTCATCATTTCTTTGCCTTATCTAATACCAGCAAATCTCTATAATAGACAGCAACGAAGATGGATATGTGATCAATTCGAATATCAACATGACACGGTGAATGAAGTCAGCAACCTAACTAACGGCGGCGATGATTATTCTACTACTGCTGCCGACAATGGGGTTACAAATCCAAAATTCTCAAAGATTTCATCACCTCTCTCTCTCCAGTGATGAACTTCGCGGAAATTTATTCACTGTCAAGACGGCGGCGATCTTTTTCAGGTATTCCTCTCAACGGGTAACTCTTTCTCTCAAGTATTCCTCTCAACCTTCAACTTTTAATTTTGTTCATCTTTTAAACCCTAAAATATCGTCAAATGTCACAAACTTATTATACATGCAAAATTTGTGGTTATTGCGAACCAAGAAAATTAAAATTCAATCATGGTGTACTCTTTTATTTAATTTCCAAGGCAGTAAGCTGTAATTTTGATAGTGCCTACCACTTGTTTGATGAAATGTTTAGTAGAAATTATCATGTTTTCATTTCTCCTTTTTTCCCCTCTGAAATTCATTATATTTGTTTTGTGTTATGTATTGTAGTGGAAGATTTTATGAAATTAAATTAAAATTTCTAGATTTAAATGGAAGTCTTGATTTTTTGGGTTATATCGCTAGAATTTCATGAGAATATGGGAACTGTGAGATAAATTCTGTTTGCTGGGATTAAATATGCTGATTCGAAATTTGTACAGTAACGTGTGGATTGAGTTGCACTGTAAATAAATGTTGAAAATATCAACCCATATTGAACTAACCTCGGGAAGTCCTTGGATGCTCCTTAGCTTGTTCTAACTCTATCCATCTCCATCTCTCGTTCTTTCATCATCAAGTTCAAAATCTGCACCACCTTGCCAATCTGATTGGCGCACCAATGAACAGCCTGGGTGAGGGGAGCTTCATGAATCATAATGGTGGTGGTGGTTTGATTCGGCCTATTGATTTTATGGAGAGTAAGTATGATGAAGGTCTGGTGGAAGGAGAAATATGGGCATGATTTTATGGGGAATAAGAATACTAAGGGAAGTCATCATCAATTTGGTCTTATGGGTGAAATTGGAGGTTATAATACTAATTCCAATACTAGTTTTGGTTTTATTAATTCTTCTAATTTACCATTTGATGAGTATAATCTAGGGATTAGCTTCATAGAAAAAAGGTTGTTTTTATTGGAGAACAGATTGAGGAATGTATTAATATGTCAATTGTTTAACACCATCAAATAACTTTTCACATGAATTGGAAGTAAAGAATTTAATCAAGCAAATTCTTTACTTCCAATTCATGTGAAAAGTTATTTGATGGTGTTAAACAATTGACATATTAATACATTGGCACTCCAACTTATGTTTGTCGTTATTTATGTTAAAAGAATGACATTGCAACTCATATTTGTAGTTATTTTACAGATTCATTTCAAAATCTTGTGTACAGTATCTGTAGGCTTGGGGTTTGCTATATCTACATCTTTTTTGGTCTTTTTAAAATTTGACCGAAACAGTACGTTATTTTCTTAATATTCCTGATCTATGTCCTTGGGTACAGGTTTATAATTTCAGAAATTTATGGCCTATGCTGTATATTATTTATTGAAAGATTATAGTGCATAAAATTTATACCTTTTTGGATCTTCTGCAGCTTCACGGACCAATTTACAAGCAAATTGCTGAAAATCAGAATGCAAGTTGAATGCAAGAGATTCATTACTGGTACAGTTTCTTCCCCTAGTCTCCAAGGGCAAATTGCTTTTGCCTTGTCATCTGACGTGCAAAGTATTAATTTTCTAAACCTGTGCTACGCCTAGGATTATCTAGTACACATTTAACCTGCAAGTTTTTGACGTTAAGCATGTTTTGAATTTTGATTTGGAGGCTCTGATTATCTTGTTAACTGATCTCATAGAGCCATTAGGTTCACATGGCTAACTAGATTTCTTTTCCGGGTAAGGAGATCCAATGCGTTGGAATCGCTTAATATAAGTCCTTTAGGAATTAAACTTGTACATACACTGAATTGTTCTAAGGTGAAAAAGACGTTTTTTTATGTTCTCTTAGCACATTCTAATCATCACTTAAGAAACATAAGCCTACAAAGCTGAGGTAATCTACTTCACTCTCCTCAGGAAGCTTTGTGAAATTAGTGAACCATGTATAATGGTGTTACACCCATTTTTATTCTTGCTCCAACAAGTGGTCCCCGAATGATTGTTGTTCTCAATGTCTATCTACTATTGAGAAAATTGACTGCACTATTGTCGACCAATTATGTATCCATGTTTATCTATATTGATAAATGCTGGTATGGCGTCTGCTATGGGTCAAATACATAGCATTTGTACTGTTTTTAACCGAAGCATTTGATGTTTCTTCTACTAGTGGTAAAGTTCCTTTCAAACTTTCTCCCTTATTTAAACCTCATATTGCGTTGACGGGTTCTCTTGCTTATTTGGAATGAATGTAATCCGTTCCTTTTGCATTGATCGTTATGCTTATATTTTATTGTTGATTGAAAAATTGATTTTGGTTCTATAATAGGACAATTATGTTTAAAGAAACTTAATTACAAAAGTTTGTTTTTTACTAATTTGATCAAATACGTTTGAATTTGCAGGTGGTCATAAATGAAGAAATGGAACGCCATATTCAATAAACTAGTTGCTTATAGGATCGCATGCAAGCATTTTAGATGTAGTGTGATTTATTGGAGCATTTTACATGTAGAAGTTCTCTTGAAGAGAATTGAGAAACCACTAATTTATATAGTTTTTTTAGTTAATACATTTTTGTAATAATGTATTTCATAAATTAGTTCATGGGAGCATGAATATTGTAGGCATAATTACTCTTTTGTGTATAAAATTTCAAAATAAATTTATGAATATATAATTTTATATATATCAATGTAATACGACTACTAGACTACTATGGTATTGGAGTTGCATTAGCTACGGAGGTGTTGCAATAGGTGCCAAAATAAGGCATGATATTAGTAATAGAGGCGTTGCAATAGCTATACAATGGTGTTGCAATGTATATGGAGGTGTTGCATTAGATGCCAAAATGGGACACAATATGAGTAATAGGGGCGTTGCAATAGCTACCGGATGGAGTTGCAATAGGCATAGAGGCGTTGCAATAGGCTTTATAGCTAATGCAACGGCTATACACACCTATTGCAACGGTTCTGTGGTAGGATTAAAAACCGTTGCATTAGACCTAATGCAAGGGCAGCAACAGCAACGGTTGTTAAACCGTTGCAATAGCTCTATTGCAACGGTTTTGGGCTCTATTGCAACGGATTTGAGGGGTTGCATTAGCTCATTTATGTAGTAGTTCTGTGTAAGTGCTATATTATATATAGACTCTATAAATGTCATCTAACTTAGTTAGTTAGTTTGGTAAGTCATGTTGGAGTGGTACTCAAAACCTAAGATTGAATCTCATCTAAATTACACGGCTACACCTAGACTCCCCGAAGGTTTTATATGTAGTTTTATATTATACTCCCTCACTCCATTTTTGTTTGTCCTATTTTTCTCATTGGAATGTTTCCTACATCATTGCTTCATACTAAAAATGGCAATGGAAGTGCCCCGCTTTATACTCACATTTGATACATTTGATTTCATCTCACCGATATTTTCTTTTTTCAAACCACACCCAACTAAAAGCTTTAAAAATAAATTAGCCTCAATGAAGCAACACAAAAGAGAACAAACGGGGTAAAGTAGTACAAATGTAGGTTACAATAAGACCTTGGCCTCGGACCTCGTTAACATGTTTTTTCCCCCAACGACTTTGTTAAGAATTCTTTGAAGTATCACCTCAAAAAAAGAAAATAAGAATTATTTGAAGTACTGACCTTTGTTTGACATGCTACGCCAAAAAACCAGGATTCAAGATTTTATCTAGGACGGGTAAAGCATGACACACAAGTGATGCACCAGCAAAGGTGCTTCCACGGTTTCCAGGGTTTATCGCTGATGTACTATTTCCGTAACCAGCACAGCTCCAATATGTATGCCTCCGGTAAGAGGCTTTGCCAGTGTCATTATATCCGAATATACACCAAATGCTTCAGGTACCTAAAGGTTCCGTTCTACCCAAACCACATTATTAACCAAGTAATTGGCCAGAACAAAGAGGAGAATCCAGTGAATCAAACCTGTAGGTATAGAAACAGCTTTGTAGTTCAAATTAGGAGAGGAGGGGAGAGGCTCTGGTCTGGATATTTTTTCATTCTCACCCTCTTACTCATCAATATGGAGAAAACACCGAGGTGCAGGGCAAAGTTCGCTCCTGAGTTCTGCTTGTCTATTCCAAACCTTCTCTACATTCTATAGTCTATACAACCCACCCATGATTAGGGGTGAAAATTATTCGAATAAAAACCAGAATCCAATCCAAATTAGTAATTCGGATTGGACTCAAATTGTGTGGATTGGATTCGGATTGAGTATTTTTTTAAAATTTGGATTTTTGAACCGGATTGGATTGACGGTGATTGGATACAAAAATCCAAAATAACCGAATAGTAGATAAGCCTTGAATTGTATAATTAGAATTGGGATTAACATATTATTTCTATAAAAAAAACAAATGATTGGGCGGTCTTTCCCTTCCCCGAAAACTCTAACTGGCTAACTTCCTAATCACTATCGAAAACTTTATTTTGATGCTCGTGCCTATCGAAAACTTTATTTTGATTCTCGTGCCTAATTATGGGCTTGAATAAATTAATTCTACTATCGAAAACTTTATTTTGATGCTCGCGCCTAATTTACTTCATCGAAGAAATGAAGTTTAAAGAAATTGGATAATTCGAATTGGACCCAATCTATTGTCTGAAAGTTCGGACTGGATTGGTTTTGACTCAAACTCTAATTGGATTAGATTCAAATTGGATTGGACTAGGCATAAGTCCAAACCATACACCGGACTTTCACCCTACCCATGACAACACCAACAAAAAAAGAGGGCAGGACATTTTAAAAAAATTAGCCACTTCAGAGCTAGAATTTTTGCTTTAGACT
This sequence comes from Beta lomatogona, assembly GCA_947646795.1. Classification (NCBI taxonomy): domain Eukaryota; kingdom Viridiplantae; phylum Streptophyta; class Magnoliopsida; order Caryophyllales; family Amaranthaceae; genus Beta; species Beta lomatogona. Next base: position 531,001 of record CANSNZ010001006.1, on the reverse strand, counting down.
TACTTTTAGTAAGATGACTTAGCAATAATAGAAGAACTATGATTCAAACATGTCCCAGAAGAGATCAGGATTAGTAAAAAGATGTTCATACAGTAAGGGAAGACTTCACACATGATAACCCAGTAAATCAAAATCACATATCCCGTTACATTGGTGAGCCAGATAAACCATTAGGCAACATAATATAGCATGTCGCAGAAATTATTATATTTATCTAATGCAACTGTTTGCTGATGATCGACTATGTTGACAATTGCCATCTAAGTATACTAATGCAGGATACAAAATTCACCTTCAAAATTACTTAACAATCCATTAATACTAATGTGTGTGCGTGCATGGGGTAGGAAGAGGGGTGAGCTAAAATGGTGGTTATTCTCATGTATATTCAAGAGAGTGGGGTTTGTGGGCTTGTGGCTTTGCTCTCCAAGCTTGATATACTAGGGACGGACCAACATAAACTTTTCATCAAATGCAGGGAGAAGTCTGGACTAGTATATATTTCTAGAATGCAGCCCACGCCTTTTGATCTAATCCAATACCAAGCTGGCGCTTGTTTGCTGTAAAAGAGGTTGCAGACGTCACAGTGCAACTGGTACAAGGAGTCAAGGACAGAGGCCCTCCTCAGGTTGCTCATCACTAATAAGTATGAACCAGAACACGATAATTTCTTACCTCGTCATATACCAAGAGCTATCCAGCTTCATCACAAGCAACACGTAATGACTGTAGGAATTCCTTGATGGTACTGTATGTGCCACCATCACCTTGAGGCTTGAGTAGGTTTAACAAAAACAACAGCTACTATCACACTCAATATCGAAACTCAGGCGACTTTTGAATTGCCATATTCAAGATAAGTAACTCCAGACTAATGGAGTGGCTCAAAAGATTAAAGTTATTTACTAGTAAAAGAAAGACCACCAATTATTCTCCCATGGAAACAATTACTGAAGACAATAAACTCTGTTAGAGGGTCTTTTGCATCATGATGTGCATATTTTGGAACTTTCTTGCAAATCTGATAGCAGCTTCATCTACTTCTGTTCCAAAATTCATAAGGACAATATAATCAGCAAATGAAGAAGAAACTCGACACTTTGCAAGTTCCATTTGAAATCAATTGGCAAAGATTTCTTATCATTTCCACTTGGTTGGTTGGGGGAAAAGCCAATGCTGAGAGCAACACATATATCAAGCTATTTCAGGCAAATAATTGCTTAAGTTGAACACGAACATCTCCATGATTATAACAACCCAGATAGGATAAAAATTGTCAACTCCTCACTTTGCGCAATTTCAAAATATAAAACAAGCATACAGTGCACCATCCCCTCCTCCCCCCCCCTTCCCCCCCAATAACACACACAATATAGTATTAGCATGCTACTGCAGTCAATCGATCACAGCTATTTGCCTTTAAACGCAAGAAACAATCATAGCAAATAATAGAACTAAAGTTCTGCCAATGGTGGAAAACATAATCCTTCTTAAAGTAAGGGAAGCTACATTGACCTCCCTACTCTTCACTTCGCTCTTTCCTTCATAACCATCCATCCTCCCCTTTACATTTCAATCCTTCCATTTCTCTCAAATTTCTCAGGTAAGGACCAAACAAAGGAAAAATATATTGAAATGGAAATGCTTTCCGTCCAACCAAACCCAGCCTAATAGTCACATTGTTCTGACTTCCAACCCATCATAATAAAAGATTAGATTAACGTTCATCATATATATAAGGTCAAGTGAGTTACACTAAAACCAATAACAAACTTATATCTTATGCTCGTTGATGTCAACCAAACATATTAAGGTCAATTCTAGAAATTACATATAGATTATGGAACTTCCTATGGGAATTGAATTCCCATGTATATCAAACAACCACAAAGTATAATACATATTGAGCTTAGGTCAGGCTAAAAACTAATCTATATATATATATATATATATATATATATATATATATATATATATATAAAACAAGGTTCAATTAGCTGAGTTGTCATCTACTTAGGGCCTGTTCTCCCCACCTTATTTTCAGTTCAGTTCAGTTCAGTTCAGTTCAATTCAGTTCAGTTCAGTTCAATTCAGTTCAATTCAGTTCAATTCAGTTCAGTTCAGTTCAGTTCAGTTCCTAAATGATAATCATTACTATTAATTAGTTATAATTTAATTCGGTTCGATTCGGTTCAATTCAGTTCGGTTCAATTCAATTCAGCCGATTCGCTTCGGTTCGGTTCGATTCGGTAGTTTTATGCCGAAGAGAACAGGCTCTTAGGCCATCAGCGCCATTTGTCATCACCCCCTAATCGTCTCCCATTAATCCACTGCCATGTGTCACAGCTTCCTCGCCCATGCTGATGTGTCGACCCCTCATGCGTTGCAACTAATTTGCCTTAAATTCATCAATCAGTTGAAATTGGGCTTTTATGGAAAATGAATCAAAGGAAATCTCAATTAATTGTCGGTTACCATTTATATACATTGCTTGATTTGTGGAGTGTGGTCAAATGCAATCAATCGAAATCTCAACTAATCGCGTCCCATTGATTCTTGCTAAGTTGCTATACTTGCTTGGTAAGTGTCCAGTAATTGTGCCTTAATTACCGGAGATATCTGTAAAAAATGGTTTAACTAAAGATATCCCCTTATTTTAATGCAAGTTGCATGATTTCTTCCATATTCACCCAACAATTTGTTTCCCCAAAATGCTATAATAACATATAATATAATGCACATCAATTCTCCCAGCAATTCATATGTAATTTTTCAAACTCAAATACTTATTATAATACCTCAAAAAGCCTGTATAATGAAAATGGAAGGATCCTTCAAAAAAATTCCTAACCTCAAGAAACAATTACGGTTTATTTGTGTTAAATTTTTAATTATATTTTTCGATAGAGCAAGTAAAATTAGATATAAAAAAGGAGATGGAAAGTGTCAAACTAAAGCTATCAGCCTGAGAAGTTGAAGAGAGAGATAACATGAAAGCAGTAAGGCCAATTGAAATCCAAGAGAACAACCACCAAGACGAGACATGATTAGATGCGAGATAGAGCAGCATCACTCGTAAATCTTGGTAATCTTCAGCAGTCCATTAACATCAAATAATAGAGCAGCGCAGACATACCAACAACGCAAGATCAATTGAACAGAGCACGACAGTTTAACCTTGATGGAGCAGCAACTACGTCGTCGAAGATTTTCGAGAGAGATAGATTGTGATTCTTGAGTCTCCAACAATATCGAGAAGATTTAAGCTTAAGATTCGAGGAATTTCTCTTTGGATGCCCTTTTGGTAGATCTAAATAAGAGATTAAAATCATGTCTTTGTGTTTGTGATGAGGGAGAAATGACTCTTCCGTAAGAAAAAAATGACTCTAGGTTCTTCTATGGAACCCATCAAGTAGAGATATGGTTTCCTCCTCTTTTTCTTCTCTTCCTTCTTTTTTTTTTTTTTCTAAAAACTGAAATCTATTTCCATGATATAATAAAAGATCAAAGATTTACTATAATCAAATATCAATCAAATTTTAGGATTTTTTAAAACTTAATAAACCATAATTTAGACTTCTGAACTTTTGATCTTTGAACTTAGTACTTACATTATTGGATTTGGTTTTATATAAACCAAAATAACTTTACACTATAACTTCAAAGAATTGAATTTAGTAATTTGCAAATAAAATAAAAATCATGAACACATTACCCTAAATTTCGAAAAAACCAATGTGATCACATAACTAAACTAATATAATGTAATTAACTTTCCATTAGAAAAGCATTAAGATTGGACTATTACGCCTTGAGCCTAGGGCCATGGGACTCAAAGGTTAAAACAATAACTTTTGCTTCCTAGATAAATTATAACACATTTACGAAAGATGAAAGTCAAATTATTTCCTCTCTTGATGTTGTATTAAGTGTGGCCAATGACAATCATTCAATACATCAAACGAAGATCACAGAACATTTATCTCACAACTTATTCATCTTCTTTTCTTAGTCCCCAACTTCCCAAATTCACATATAGTAGGTTTCCTTAAGTTTTCTCTCGCCACCATTTTAGTTTTCCTTTCTCACTTTTTCCATTTATCTCTCCACCTTATCGATTCCTCTCACTCTTTCTCTCACTACATAATTTCCTCCTTGGTTCACTTCCAAATTAAAGTGTGTAAAAATCAAAAGGGAACGAGGGAGTAATTAATACGTTCATTAAGCAAATAACATGGGTCATAAGCAACCAAAAAAAAAAAAATCACCCAATGATTATGCCGTCATAACAAAGAAAATTTAAAAGGATGTACAATGACACGATTCATACTGAAATTATGTCTTTCAAATATCATGTCAACAAGAATAACAAAAATAATTAGCGGAGACCCATAATATAGAAGGATTTAGAGGGCATAAGAAATTAACCTGGGCCAAAGATAAGGGATAACAAAAATGGTTGGATTTGGACTAATTATTTAACTCATTTACATGTAAATTTCTTGAAAAATTGTGTTGAAATTAGTGTAAATGTAAGAATTAACAATTGTAGAACACATTTAGTTAAAAATGTAAGAATTAATAATTGTAGAGCACATTTACTGGAAAAAAACTCAATCACGAACTCTTCCCTTTGTTAAGAAAAAATAAATAGTTAAATTTTAATTGTCAGACATATAAATGGGTTAAACGGGTAACCTGTTTAATGAACAAGTCAGGCTAAGATTGAGTTTTACAACCCGTTTAATAAATTTCTATAATAGAAATTTAATCTAATTATTTCTCATAGTGTCAAACAAACTATATTTTGAAAAAATAACTCTATGATATGAAAAGAATACGTCATATGATTAAGAAATATAGAGCAAATCATGACAAAATATCGAATATTGATTTGATTTTTATGAGTGATTGGTTATTTAAATAAATATTTTAACCTAAAATTCTGAGATACACCTCATTCACGGGTGTGATGCAATGTAAATATAGAAGTTTGAGATTCTTATTCAATATAATTCTAAGAATCCAAAAGAATATGGAAAAGAATAGGTCATATGGTGATTAAGAAATAGAAAGCAAATCAAGACAAAATATATCATATTTATATGATTTTCTTAGTGATTGTCCATTTAAATTAATTTTTTTACTTAGAGATTCAGAGATACACCTCATTCACGGTTGTGATGAAATCATTCTATATAAAACTTTGATATCGCTCTTTAATACAATTCGACTAATCATATAAAAAATAAAAAATATGTAATAAGATAGTTTAATAAGAAAGAGGGATTGAGTGAGACCGCGTAAATGGGGAGCTGAAGTGGTTGCATGATTGAGTGCAAGTAGTGGCGTGAATTGTGATCTTATATGAGTCTTTGAATGAAGCAATGGGAAAGGCAAAAACTTCTTCAATCAACTTTTTTTGTTTTAAAAAAAGTTGAGTCACATGCTCCATCATGACATTAGTTGTACGGGTCATTAAACGCATGGGTCATAAGTCAGTTTTGAAATAGATTATTAATACACAATATGATTATAAGAACTTTAAATCACGAGCTAATATTCAAACCATGCATGATTTCAGGTGAAACATCCTAAAATCTTAAATTTATAAAACAAAAACTTTCCGTGCATTTTGATGTGTGCTTTGTTTCATTTACGTATTTATAAATTTATATATCACGATTGTAAGATTTTTAAACTTTAAAATATTGTAACAAAGGATTTTTTATATATCATGTAATATAATTATATATTTCATATTCTTTCGACTTTAAGTGTATGGATTCCAATAGTTATGGAATTAATAAATTTTAAATAAAAACAACTACTTAATAAACAAAACATTTGACGTGCATTATATACGAGTCCAAATCATATGTACATAAAACCTCCCGTGCATTTTTGCACGGGTTAAAAACTAGTTACACTATATTATTAATGTATTAATTCTTATAAAATAGAGCATGTTAGTTCCAAAAGTGCGAAAGTTCAATAACCATGGTGGGCCAAAACAATAATAGTGGGTGGGCAAAAATTTGTAAAATTAATGAAAAGACAAGAAGTGTTTTAGTCATAATTCTTGCAATTTATAAAATTGATGGCCAACAATAAATCAATAATCATTCATGCCCAGTTCCATATAGTAGCATCTTAAAGTCCTAATTATTGGAAGCAAAAAATGTTGAACTAATAATAATACTCCCTCCGTCTCATAATATGGTGCTTGTTTCTCATTTTTCAAAGGAATTAAGTACGTGGAACATATCATAAATTGTACTTAATGCTTTACTTGTATTAGATAGTCAATTGTTTTTTTCCTTTTCTTTTAAATAAAAGTACCAAACAACATTAATTGAAGCTTGCGATAAATTGTGCTCAATATTTCAACCAATAAAATGAAGTTTAATAACAAAAGCAACCAACGAGATTACAACAAAGTAGATAATTATAATAGAAAGATTTCAAATAGGCACTATATTTTGGAACACCCAATGGCCAAAATAGAATACAAGCACTATATTTTGGGACACAAGGAGTAATGCGCTAGCTTGAATGACGAAGCTTTGGCCGAATCTCATATTAATATGCATTATTCAAATGCTTATTAGGAGTATTTTAGTAAATTATAAACATATTGATACAACATTTATATACTACCATACAACTTTTATAAATTAATATAAACTATTAATCTATAATTTATTACATGACTCAACAAACATATAAGATAAATACTTATATAACTTATATAATAAATACTTATATACTCCACCACATTTTATCTACAAAGTATAGCATTAAGGTTTAAAATACAACATTTATAAACTCAAATGTCGAAAAAAAAACATTTATAAACTAAAAGACAACATTCATAAATTAATACTTCCTCCGGTCTTTATTAGTTTACTCGTTTCTTTTGCACAGAGTTTTAGGAGAAGTAATGTTGTGGGACATAGAAAGAAAGATAAACTATTATTTTATATTAAAGTTAAATGTATGTGTGATGGAAAGTTAGTAGTCCCATTTCAAAAATAGAAACAAAAGAAATGGGTAAACTAATAAGGGACATCCAAAGAAAAGGAATACGAGTTAACTAGTAAAGACTGGAGGGAGTATACATTATTTATTGATTCATAGAATATAACTCATTTATTTACAATAGTGACACCGATATATTCATTTTTCGGAAGTTAAGTTTGGTAGAGAATATATACGTGGTTAGTTGCTGTGATGTGATGTGATGTGATCTGTGGGGAGAGGTGCACTTATAAAGGCCTCAACTAATGTCTAAATCGGGGATGTGGCGTATTTTAGACCAGTCTTCCCCATCTGGTATTCTGCATCTTTCCATCAACTCATAACAACCTCCTATGCTTAAAGATGTAAGGTTGGGGAGGCCTGCTTGTGGCAATGACCTCAATTTAGGGCAACTGTAGAGGCAAAGGTCTACTAAGGATGTGAGATAATGGAGCGATGCTGGAAGATTATCCAAGTTGTCGCAACAGTCAACATAAAGGGTTGTAAGGGAAGACAAGTATTGAATCCTCTTGAGCAGATTTACAACCTTTGGAAGTTTCCATAAGGACAAATAAGAGAGGTTATGTAAGGCTCTCCATGGCATCCCATCATCCTCTCCTTCTAAATCTAGCTTCGCACAGTATTTAAACTCGAGTTGTTCCAAATTAGTCATATGCTCTATTCCTCCTCCGGAAAGACTCATCAGATTATTGCATCCTGAAATACTTTGGGACTTGATGGACGAAGCGTGCTTTAGATACCTCTCTACAATTGTCGACAATTTCTACACCTCAGAGCTCTCTATTACTAGTTCATAAATACCTAGTAGACTCTCCGCAAAAAGGGAATTCAATGACCCCACATTGTCAATTGTTAACTTATCCAAACAATAAACGAGATTGTCGGAAGATGCACTTGGGTTTGGACCTGCTTCCTCTCTTTCCCCACAAAATGTCAATGCTTCATTGAATTTTTGCCAATCGAGTTTTTTCAACTTCGAGCACCTAGGAAAAGATGTCAAGTTGGGGGCATCCATTTATATGCAATCGAAGAACACCTAAGAATGCAGGGATGACAGCTGCCCTTTCCACACCTACTTCTCTCCACCATCCCTTTAACTTTGAGAAGTTAAACAGACGAAGCTCCTCAAGTGAAGGATAAAATGGTAATATAGCACCATTATTGTCATCCTCCATGTACTCCACATTCAGCATGCCCGACAGCTCAAGAATTCTGAGATGTTTGAGTTGACTCAACTGCGGCAGATGCTCCAACTCATTGAAATAACTCATATTGATTTTGACAATGAGCGGAAAGGAGGACGCCAGAGTCGCTGCCCAACCTAGCAATCTCGAGTCCTTATAGCCCCGAATTTCAATTTATCTAATATCACATTGGGGTTTAAGGGCTTCCACCAATCTTTCATCAATAATCACTGCTTAATAACACCTTAATTCACCATCATACTTAAGTTCCTCCTCTAATTTCAAACATTTGATATATTTCTTGTTCGACAAATATGATCCATCCTCGGCGTTTACTACATCGTATGAATAACCCTTTTTAAATTTAATTTTGAGTTCACCTCTAAGGTTAACTAGAGGCATTAAATCTCTAAGGTGACCAAACTGCACTTGATTGGAACTTCCTCCACCCAAAACAAACATTGTTAGTCTAGCAAGACCAATTAAACTACCCATTCCTGCTGGCATATGAGTTAGACGGACACATTGGTCTATATTCATGTGCCTAAGATTAACTAACTCTCTCAAGTTCTCCGGCAACTCCTTTAAATGCACACAAAAATATAGTTATAATACTTGCAAATTATGCAGCTTCGGAATCAATTTAGGCAGCATCATCAAGTCGTTAAAAGAAAGATCAAGATATCTTAAATGTGATAGGTTGAATAATGTTTCGAGTAAGGTAGGAATTCCAATCATCAGCGCATGCAAGTCCAATACCCTTAAGCGCCTCCAATTAGCAAGTTGTCCAGAGCCACCAGATTCCCAACATAGGTCATAAGCAGGTCGAAGGAACGTGTGCAATTTCTTCAACTTGCTTGGAGCATCACTAGGGAAAATATTGACCATTCTTGTGCCTGGAGCAATTGATAGATGACGAATATTCTCATTGAAATGGCTCGTTCTTTCACCCATCACCAAGCACGACTCTTGTCCCGCTACTTCACGTGCTAGATCATGGATCAAATCGTGCATTTTAACTGAATAAATATCACCATACTTATCCTTTTCAATGTCTTTGAAAGAAACATCGGTGCAATAAAGTCGAAAAATACTCCTCACCAACATCTTCAATGTGCATGTCGTTTGGACATTCAGGGAAACCTTGTGCTAACCATAGGTCGATCAACAAAACTTTCTTGATGTGTTGATCCTTGGGGAAAAGAGCACAATAGCTAAAACAACTCTTTAATTGCGGAGTAAGATGATGGTAGCTAAACGTGAGTATCGGCATAATCCCATCCGTTCTTTGGCTCAATTTAGCCAAGTCAAGTTCTTTCCCACTTGCTTTTATGTTGATCACGCAATAAGCTGCCTATGACCCTTATAGAGAGAGGAACATTTGCACATTTTTTAACAATGTGTCTACGTAAGTCAACAACATCGTCGACTACCTCTTGTTCACTTTCTTGTCTAAATGCTATTATCTCAAACAAAGACCAAGAATGTTCATCTGACAAACCTTTCAGCTCATGCATAGGACAATCTCCTATAGCTCTTGCCACCCCTTTTGAGCGGGTAGTTACAAGAATTCTACTACCCCTTGCACCTATAAGAAAGAAGTTTCGTATCTCCTCCCATTGATTACAATTCTCATTTCAGACATCATCTAGAACAAGAAAGTACCTCTTCCCCTGGATTTTTTGACGAACCTCCTTCTGCAACTCTAAGCTCCCAAGTACTCATCCCAAGCATCTTCAAAAGTATTTCTCTCATCCCAAATTCTTCAGAGACACAAACCCACAAGGTCAATTGAAATGCACTTTGGATCTTGTCATCATTATAGACAAGTTGGGCAAGAACAGTTTTTCCCAACCCTCCAAACCCAACAATACTCACAAAAGAAACATTATATTCAACATAAGAGTCGTCTAGCAACAACAAACCCAAGACGGCCTCCTTATCATCTTATCTACCAATGATACTCGACTCATAAACATAAGATGATGTTTCCTCTCACTTCTTAACGGATACATGTATATTGCCAAACCCAAACTGAGTACGATCCCTGGCAAGGGTATCTAGCTTCTCTCTTAGCTTCTTAATCTTTCGAGATGTCTTAGCAGCAAAAAGCAACTGATTATCAATGGATAAGAAACGGCGTACCTTTTTGGAAATCTTACCATCAGGCATCATATTCTTCTGCGGAGCAAGTGTAGTGTTGAATTCATCAAATAGATCATCAGCATCATAAGCAGCATCCTTGAGCTTACGAAACCAGACGTGTAACACCCCGATAATTCTCTCTTTTCAGAAATACCTTTATAATACAAAACTTAGAGAATTACCCAAGTATTATCGCCCGTGTGATAACGTATCGGCTTATTCAGAATTTTGCAGCGGAAAACATCAAACTAAACTTTGTAAATAATAATTTAAGTACTTCAAAAACAAACCACTTTAAACATATTCAAAAGTTGATTTTACTATCAAAACTTCCATTACTTTTAATTCCTAGCATAATACTACCATACTAGTAATTAAAATTCTTAAAATTCCCTAAATAAAACACTTTCTGAAATTCCAGCAACTTATAAAATCATAAAACCTTCTTTAAACCCTCTTAAACATGTTTAAAATCATAAATTAAATTAATCTCATAGTATATAATATGCTACTATGGTTTTCTAATCATTAACACCCTAAAAATCCATGCTTTAATTATTAAAACTTAAATCTAACAATAATAAACAAATCTGAATTTTTATTCTTATAATATAATATATATATTAATCAAGATTACTCATTAAAATAGTAAATTAATATTGATAATCATGATTAACATTAAAATAAAGCATAAAAATATAGTCTTTAATGGAAAACTTGAGGAAAAGGAAAGAATTAAACCAACTCAAGATGAAAGGGATGGTGCGCCGGCCAAGGAAGGTCTTGGTGGCAGCAGCGGCGGTCCACGGTGGTCAACGGCGGCGGCGGTGACGTTTCTTAGCGAAGAAGAAAGCGTTACTTGAAGAAGAAGAAACAAAAACTTGAGAGGAAGAAGAAAAGAAAAATCACGTGGAAGAGGAGAGAGAGAGGGGCGAAATTTTGAGAGGAAGAGTGAAGGAAAAATAATTTGTGTAGGGTAAAATAGTTGGGCTTAGGGTATTTATAGTTAGGGTTTCCTTTTGGGCTTAGGAAAAAGGAATTTAAGTTTAAATAGGATTCGATGATAACTAGGATTGATGAATGAGGACTCCTAGTATCAATATAACTCCTCTTTCCTAATCTACTTAGAATTTGGGTTCCTCAAGTCCATTAGACTTCTTTTCTAAATCAAATTCATATTTCAAACCTTTTTCAAAGCATGATTAATTAAAATATTTTCAATTTCCTTAAATCCTTAAAATAATTTCATTTGACTTTCAAAAATAGTCAACCTACTTTAATAATAAAAATCATTTGAACTAAAATATAAATATATAAATGCTAAAATATATTTATAAAATCCTTTAAAATTATGGGGGATTACAGTCTACCCCCCTTAAAAGAAGTTTCGTCCCGAAACTTGACACGAAACCTCACATATCTTTCAAAACTTGAACTAAACTTTTCAAAAGTTTACGAAGAATTGTGCCACTGGTGCACACTTTTGCTAACTTAAAACACTTGTGTTCCTTATGAACACGCTTTCTTATGCGGAGAGTCTACTTCTTTAGCACTAACATGTGCAAATTACTCAACATAGGCATACATATGCATAAAAATCTCATAAAAATAGCCAAAAAGCGCGAAATTTATCGCATTCTATCCCCCTTAAAGAAAACGAGTTACGCCCTCGTAACTCACCTCAAGGAACAGATCTGAATACTTCTTTTTCATCTCATCTTCGGCTTCCCACGTTGCCTCCTCAGATTCGTGGTTAGACCAAAGTACTTTCACGATGTAGACATCCTTATTGCGTGTACTACACACTTTTACGTCGAGAATCCCGACGAGGCCTTTCCTCATATGTGAGGCTACTATCGATCTGAATTCGTTCAGGCTCTAGAACATGACGTTCATCGGGAATATAGCGCTTAAGTTGAGAAATATGGAACACATCATGCATCTTCTCAAACTCCATTGGCAATGCCAATCTGTAGGCAACTTTCCCAATTCGCTCCAGAATCTCATATGGGCCTACATATTTAGCACTTAACTTGCCCTTTTTCCCAAATCGCATGACTCCTTTAGTGGGTGATACTTTCAAGAACACTTTATCACCTATAGCAAACTCATCTTCACGTCTTTTCAAGTCAGCATAACTCTTCTGTCTATCCTGCGCAGCTTGAATTCTAGCCTGAATCAGTCTGACATTCTTAACAGTCTCCTCAATAAACTCTGTCCCCAAGACTATATTTTCGCTAAAGTCATTCCAACAAATGGGGCTTCTACATTTCCGTCCATATAAGGCCTCAAACGGTGCCATCTTAATGCTCGCATGGTAACTATTGTTATACGAAAACTCAATCGAGTCTAATTGGTCCTCCCAACTACCTTGAAAATCAATAGCACACGCTCTCAACATATCCTCCATCGTCTGGTTAGTCCTCTCGGTCGACCATCGGTCGCGAAGGTGAAAGGCTGTACTCATCTTCAATGTTGTCCCAAGATTTAATTGGACCTTCTTCCAAAATTTAGAAAGGAATCTAGAGTCACGATCAGAAATGATATCCTTTGGAACTCCATGCAGTCTCACCACATGCTTAACATATGACTTGGCTAGTTGCTTCTTCTTCCATGTCTCCTTGATCGGTATGAAAACAGCCGACTTTGTCAGACGGTCCACAATAACCCAAATAGTATCATTACCACTCCTTGTTCTAGGCAAAGCAGTCACAAAATCCATCGATATGGAATCCCACTTCCATCCCGGAATCTAATGGTTGAACTTTCCCCATGGGTCGCTTGTGATCTATCTTCACCTTCAGCGGGTTAGGCACTTAGACACATACTCGGCTACCTCTCGCTTCATGTTTGGCCACCAATAGATCTCGCTTAAGGTCCTTATACGACTTGTCACCCCCAGGGTGCACAGAGTACGGCGTATTATGACCCTCATCCATAAGACGTCTCTTAATCTCGCCACACTTTTGTGGTACACACCACCTACCCTTGAACCTCAGACTACCATCATCATGAATCGCGAAATCACTTTCCTTGCCTTGACCCATCTTCTCCTTGATCTTCTCTAAGTGCTCATCCCCAACTTGACCCTCTTTGATCTCGTCTAGAATTGACAATCCCAATGATAAAGCACTCAATCTTGCCTCGATCTCCCCAGGATTTAAAATTTCTAGGGTAAGCCTTTGCATATCTCGACACAACTCCTCAGGAACTATCAAGGCGTTCATGCTATGACTCGACTTCCTACTCAGTGCATCAGCGACTACATTTGCTTTCCCCTCATGGTATTGGATGTCTAAATCATAATCCTTTATCAACTCTAGCCATCTCCTCTGCCTCATATTAAGGTCTTTCTGGGTAAAGATGTACTTCAAGCTCTTATGGTCTGTGAATATCTTGCAAGTCACTCCATACAAGTAGTGTCTCCAAATCTTCAAAGCAAACACAATGGCAGCCTAACTCTAGGTCATGGGTAGGGTAATTAGCCTCATAAGGTTTCAACTGACGCGACGCATACGCAATCACCTTCCCATTCTGTTGTAACACACATCCCAAACCATTCTTCGAAGCATCACTATATACCTCAAATCCCTCATTCCCATCAGGTAGGGTCAAAACAGGCGCGGAGGTTAAACGATCCTTCAAAATCTGAAAGGCTTCCTCGCACTTCTCACTCCACTCGAATTTTGACTCTTTTTCATCAAATTGGTCATAGGTCTTGCTATCTTCGAGAACTCTCTCACAAATCTTCTATAATAACCAGCTAGACCTAAGAAACTTCGGATATCAGACACATTCTTCGGAGTTGGCCACTCACTCACAGCTTGAATCTTAGCAGGATCTACAGAGACTCCTTCCTTAGACACATAGTGACCCAAAAATGCTACCTTCTCCAAACGAAACTCACACTTAGAGAACTTGGCATACAATTGATTCTTCCTAAGCGTCTCCAATATGATCCTCAAATGCTCATCATGCTCCTTCTCGTTCCTCGAATAGATCGGGATATCATCAATGAATACGACCACAAATTTATCTAAGAACTCATGGAAAATCCTATTCATTAAGTCCATAAATATGGCAGGTGCATTGGTTAACCCAAAAGGCATTACAAGTGAACTCATAATGACCGTAACGAGTCCTAAATGCGGTCTTAGGTATATCCTTGTCGGCTACTCTCAACCGGTGATACCCCGAACGCAAATCAATTTTGGAGAACACGCTCGCTCCATTTAATTGGTCAAATAGGTCGTCGATTCTAGGCAAAGGGTACTTATTCTTGATGGTTACGTTATTTAATTCCCTATAATCAATACACAACCTCATACTCCCATCTTTCTTCTTGACAAATAACACAGGAGCTCCCCAAGGTGATGCACTAGGTCTAATATAACCCTTATCGAACAATTCTTGCAAGCTGCGCCTTCAACTCACTCATTTCCGGAGGTGCCATTCTATAAGGTGCCTTAGATATAGGAGCGAGTTCCGGGAACTAAGTCTATGGTGAACTCAACGCTCTCGCGGTGGCATACCCGAAATCTCATTTGGAAACACATCCATAAACTCGTTCACAATTGGAACATCTTCGATACTCACCCCAACCTCTTTACCCACATCTTGCACACTACAAAAATATAACTCACACCCCTTCTTCATCAACTTTTTCACTTGCATCGCGGAGATGACCCCAAAGCTCTTGGATTTCCCAAAACGTCTATACGAAGTCGCCTTACCCAAAGGGTTCCTTAAAGTTACTTTCGAACTTCACAATCTATCTTGGCCTTGTATAAACTTAGCCAATCCATCCCCGGAATTACATCTAGGTCTCCCAGATTAAACTCTATCAAGTCGAAGGAAAAACACGGTCTCCCTATCTTTAGAGGCAAGTTTCTAAACATCTTGGTACACCTTATGGTCTCACCAAGAGGTATACTAACAGGCAAATTAATCACTTCAAAATCGATTAATTCCGGACTTTTAATAACAGACGACGAGACAAAAGAATAAGTCGCCCCCGAATCAAATAACGCTTTAACTATCACGGTGTTAATAGAAAAAGTACCGAGACACTACATCGGCAGATCGTTCGGCTTCGTTGCGACTCATCACGAACAGCTTTCCCGGAGCCTTGTTCCGGTTGTTCTCACTGGCGAGGCTTGTTATAGCTTCCTGGATTGTTACGTGCCCCCGCAGCTTCGAACCCCGATTTCTCGGGCCGGCCGAATCCAGGCCTCGCTTGGTTACTACCCCCATTGCCATTTTGCTCCTTCTTTTGCTTAGCAAAGCACTCATACTCCCTATGGCCCTTCTTCGCGGTAGTTACAAATAACTCGGTTCCCCTTTACGGCTCTACCAGGGTGGTTGTTGCTACACTTTTTGCGGTGATACACTCTTTCATTTCGACCCCTATTGCGGTTATCCTGGTTCTTTGTTTCCTTGGAAATTCCCATTACCATTCCTATTCTTCTTGAAATTCCCCGGTTTCCCCAAAGATTAAAGTCCTTCCTCTTCTCACCTACCACCGGGATTCTTTTTATCCCGCCTCGATCGGAGTCCATAAATATGGGCGGCTCTCCCATACACAATATCTAGGGATGTAAAGGTCTCCCCTCCTAATCCCGGTTGTATCTCATCGATCAACCCCTGCTCAAATCTCCGAGCCTTCAACTCTGCAGTAGCTACAACCTCGGGTGCAAACCTCGACAGTGCTATGAATTTACCTGTAATACTCGAAATGGTCATACTACCCATCCTAAGATTAATGAATTCCCGGGCCTTCTGCTTCCTCATAAATGCGGGTAAAACTTCCCCCTCAAGGCGATCACAAAAGCCTCCCAATTGAACCCTTCTATAGCACTCGGTCTAACTCCATTCTCCCTCCACCATAAATCAGCTTCATCCTTAAGGTACAACACAGCCTGACCCACTCTCAGATTTTCAGGGCAGTTTACAACCTCAAAAAGTTTCTCAAACTCCCTAATCCAGTTTTCTAGGAAGGTAGGGTCAGCTTGCCCCTTATAGTATGGTGGCTTAACCTTAGCTAGCCTTTCGAACATATCCCCGGCACTCTCAGGACGCTCAGCTCTCTCCTGAGTCAATTTCTCCGCCAAGAGGCGAATAGCGGCAGCCTAGATCGTTGTTGTTAGCCATTCTACTTCGGGACCTCGTAAGTAATATAACTCTACTTTAGGTTCCAAGCATAACTCACATTTCCATCTAGGAAGGCAACATTTGATTTGACCATTAAAGATCGCATCAACGAGACAATTTCTCAACTAGTTTCAAGTTCGATATGAAATGTTCTCTAATGATCACATAATCATCCATGTAAAATATATTCACATCAACATGCAAATAGAAGCAAGCAAGCAAGAATATAATTGCCTAATGAAAATAAAAAAAATAATCCCATTACGTGCCCAGAATAAATTTTTACTCACTCATATAATTAAGTAATAACTTTTATTCTTCCATAACGGGTATTTAAATGAAATAATTGTTGCTATAATATTATACCTTCCTAAAAGGAACCATGATTGTAAAAAAAAAATAAAACTATGCTATCACTTGTTGGTCGACTAACCAACGATTATAATATTATTTCCTCTATTGCTAAGAAGAATAATAAATAAAAAAAAAATATAAACAAGTAACCTAAGGTATCACATTATCACTTCGTCCTCGGTTTCTATGTATAGCTCGGTACGAAGATCTCATCTTCGGACTCATCTATGTCCTCATCATAATACTCGACATATCTCCTTTGTCGTTTTGATCTCCTCGAAGGTTGAGGCTCTTCATCCTCTCGACTCGAATCGGTTTCAAACCCGAACCAAGCACGATAGATGTCTTTTCTAGTCGGCCTCTAGCATGGTCGAACTCCACAATGAGCTCATCATCACTTGGTTACATCCCTCCTCATTAAAGTACGCATAATCCAATCCAGACCGGTATATTCATTATCAATAAGTGCAATGTCCTCATCACTTTCATCGTCACTCGAACAATGGGGTTATAATAGCTTCCTAATCATGAGACATGATTAATGATCTACAACAAATAAATATATTCAATAACATTTTTTTAGTACTCTCCCTGTACGTAATTCCCAAAGCAATAACAATAAAATATACCATCAACATCATAGGCACAAAATATAACAATCAAAGGGGAAGAAATATATAAACAGTTGCGGGGAAGAAAAATAATCATGAATAGTTAGCGGGGAAGAAAAATATTAACATACTGAACTAACTATTCAATGCGGACATATAATATTGCTATCCTATATGCCCTTCCTATGCTACCCATTCTCACAATATTACAAGTAAAACTTCAAAGCCATGAAGAAAAATAATGCAGACACTTTTATAAAATAATAAAATTAAGTGTCTAAAAATAAAATATTTCACCATAAAAAACTCGAACATATAAAAAAATTCGATAAAAAAAAATTCAGCTACCTAAAAAAAATAACTTCGAAATTCAATTCTAAAAAAAAATATTCGGCCCCTTTAAAAAAAATTTCGGACCCTAAAAAAAATTTCGGTTCTCTTTAAAAAAATATATAAATATATATATATATTCCTATAACAAATAAGTAGGAGCAACTCTAAGAGTTTATTCAAATAACTAGTAAGTTAATTAGGCGCCTAAAAATTTTGAAAATAACCTAAAGCTCCCAGATACCACTTTGTAACACCCCGATAATTCTCTCTTTTCAGAAATACCTTTATAATACAAAACTTAGAGAATTACCCAAGTATTATCGCCCGTGTGATAACGTATCGGCTTATTCAGAATTTTGCAGCGGAAAACATCAAACTAAACTTTGTAAATAATAATTTAAGTACTTCAAAAACAAACCACTTTAAACATATTCAAAAGTTGATTTTACTATCAAAACTTCCATTACTTTTAATTCCTAGCATAATACTACCATACTAGTAATTAAAATTCTTAAAATTCCCTAAATAAAACACTTTCTGAAATTCCAGCAACTTATAAAATCATAAAACCTTCTTTAAACCCTCTTAAACATGTTTAAAATCATAAATTAAATTAATCTCATAGTATATAATATGCTACTATGGTTTTCTAATCATTAACACCCTAAAAATCCATGCTTTAATTATTAAAACTTAAATCTAACAATAATAAACAAATCTGAATATTTATTCTTATAATATAATATATATATTAATCAAGATTACTCATTAAAACAGTAAATTAATATTGATAATCATGATTAACATTAAAATAAAGCATAAAAATATAGTCTTTAATGGAAAACTTGAGGAAAAGGAAAGAATTAAACCAACTCAAGATGAAAGGGATGGTACGCCGGCCAAGGAAGGTCTTGGTGGCAGCAGCGGCGGTCCACGGTGGTCAACGGCGGCGGCGGTGACGTTTCTTAGCGAAGAAGAAAGCGTTACTTGAAGAAGAAGAAACAAAAACTTGAGAGGAAGAAGAAAAGAAAAATCACGTGGAAGAGGAGAGAGAGAGGGCCGAAATTTTGAGAGGAAGAGTGAAGGAAAAATAATTTGTGTAGGGTAAAATAGTTGGGCTTAGGGTATTTATAGTTAGGGTTTCGCTTTTGGGGCAGGAAAAGGAATTTAAGTTTAAATAGGATTTGATGATAACTAGGATTGATGAATGAGGACTCCTAGTATCAATATAACTCCTCTTTCCTAATCTACTTAGAATTTGGGTTCCTCAAGTCCATTAGACTTCTTTTCTAAATCAAATTCATATTTCAAACCTTTTTCAAAGCATGATTAATTAAAATATTTTCAATTTCCTTAAATCCTTAAAATAATTTCATTTGACTTTCAAAAATAGTCAACCTACTTTAATAATAAAAATCATTTGAACTAAAATATAAATATATAAATGCTAAAATATATTTATAAAATCCTTTAAAATTATGGGGGATTACAAGACGTTTCCCAGAGTGCTCAATTCCTGCTGTTTGAACTCCGCATCAAGGAGGACAGCCTGGATGGTTTCAACGGTAGCCTTGAGTTCTACAAGCTTGGATTCATAACCAAATATGGAGCATACATCTCTCATATCCTTAGTTTGCAGTGCAGAAAGGAGCGTCTGAGTAACAGTCAGCACCAACCCAGCTGCAGCCATTTTTGCAGTTTTTTTCTTGTTTTTTTTTTTTTTTTTTTGTTTTCTTTGAGAGCAACACAGAATGAGTAGACAAGTTTCTCCCTCGGTTCAACAAAGCTACTTTATTCAAATCAAAATCACGATTATTATAATTACTTCCTCGCTGTCAAGGGAGTCTTCCTGCTGCCGTATTATAATTAAAAATGTCAATGCAACTCTTTTATTTAATAATAATCCTTTTTCATAATAAACTTTTATAATTAAAGGGAAATGACACAGGCAGCCAGAACTATTTCCTTTTTTAATTGTTAAAGGCCTAAACTTTTACATTAAATCGTTAAGCACCTATAATTAGCAGTGTTAAATGTCTGATGGTTTGCGCACAAAATAAATTAAATTGCAATGACTAAAGATAGTAACAAGCAATTAATTAAAACTCCCCCTGTTTTCAAAAATTTGCAAAAATTTTACTTGCACATTTATCACCTCACAACTTCGACCAATAAATCCCTATAATAATCTTTCTTATAAAAATCATAAAGAAATATCATAAAAGAGAGTTAATTATTTTTCTTATGATTCACAATCAGATGATAAATCCCTATAATTATGTAGTGAGGGTCCAAAACATTGAGAGAAGTTGAGACAAAGACCAAAAAGAGAATAGCAATCTACAATATGCAGCCCAGATTGCTGTAAGTGCAGTCAATATAATCAAACCTGCACAACTTATAAGCTTAGTGTAGATAAAGATGATCATAAGAAAGACAATTCTAAATTGAACTCAAGGCACCAATCAAAGAGTCTTATCCATGAATCCTGAATTAGGGCTACCCTGCTTAATACTAACCTCTATATCTAAACAAGTAACACACTTCATCGTACACTTTATGTGAGATCTTTTTGGAAGAAGTGTGTCACTTATTCAGATAAGGAAGAAGTATATCCTAAGACCTAAAGATATAGTGCTGTAAAATTTTACGTTCATCGTGCACGATACGGTACACTAAACCACCTTAATTGCTTCAATCAAAGGCCGGGAACCATTTGAGAAGAATCTCAGCACCTGTTTCGAGTGTCTGCTTTGATATGGTCAATGGAAGAACCAATCTCACAACATTTACTTTTCCAGCAATCAAAATTCACAATCCTGAATTCCTATAATTGTAACCATTATTGAGAGCCAATGGGCGCGTATTGAAAAATCCCTTTATATTATAATAAACAAAGTCCTAATCACATGGCCATTTTAAACATTTTGGGACCATGTAGTAATAATAAAGATGGGACCCTAAGATACTTTTATGCAAAGTTGCAAACTTAAAAATGTCCAAAGGAATTCATGGTGTGAAGGAAAAATTACAACTGATGAAAAGTTGAAAACAACAGAGCAAACCACTTTCCTCGGCATCCTTATTTTGACTTCTTATATCAATGCAAGACAAATAAAAATATTACCAGCTTCACCTAATCAATATTTCGTATGTGCCAGTGTGCAACTAATCTCTATTACATAAGGGAAGGGGGAGCAACGGTGTCCTCTTTTGAACTGACTATTTTGTCCCCCTTCCCTTTCTAAATTACAAAAGGAATCTCAATACCAAAATGGGGTCAAACAAAGCCACCGGAAATTAATTTTCAACAATCACTCAGAAATCACTTATATGAGGAAACTTTACAAATCACTCATAGAATTGATAAAATCACGTTGTAAAAATCACGCAAATCACTCAAATGATCAGGAAACTTTACAAAAACTAAAAATTAACTTACAAACTAAAACTAATATACTAGGACGTCAATACATACAAAAACATTCACAAAATTCACTTATAAATCATTGTTCTCAATAACCATTCACAATTACATACTCACAAAAATTACCTATAAATACAAATCTGAGAAAAACATAAGATTTTGACAGTGATATCACACATTCGTCGATCGGCGATTTGCGAACTTTCAAACAGGTACATAATTCTTTTAATCTTTAAAGTTATTTCACATTAGTCGACTGTTATGTAGTTGAAAAAATGGAGATAATAACAATTAGTTGAAAAGGGTTTTTATATAATTAGACTTAAATTTGATTCATTTTCATATAAAATCAGAAAACAAGATGTGTATGAAATTTGATTCATTTATGACACTGATGAAAAAGTTGCAAATTTAGTTCTTTTTAAAAAAAATTCCAATATAAAATTTTTGCCCAAAACTTTTGCAAAATATCTATGTTCAGAAATAAATTTTGAAAAACAAAACAATATCAAACCTTTTTGCGAACAATTTTTGCCAAAATCCATTTTCAGAAAAAAAAATTTACATTAATTTGCGAAAACCATTTAATGTGAAATCAGACTGTGTATGAAAAATTTAAAATATCATTTCAAATATAATTGAAACTCAAAGTGTTAAAATTTAGAAAAGGAGAAAAATTAAAAATGACCATTTCATGCGAAATCAGATTGTGTATGAAAAACTTAAAATTTCATTTCAAATATAATTGAAACTCAAAGTGTTAAAATTTAGAAAAGGAGAAAAATTAAAATGACCATTTCATGCAAACTCAGTTTGTGTATGAAAAATTTAAAATTTCATTTCAAATATAATTGAAACCCAAAGTGTGAACATTTAGAAAAGGAGAAAAATTAAACTGATGAAAATTTTTAAATATCAATTTGTGAAATCATAATTTAGAAGTTAGACAAGGAAAAAAAAACTGAAATTGTATTATACTTTTCGGTTACAATTTTGGGATCATAGAGAAATTACTGAAATCCATGATTTAAGAAATTACCTTTCTTTGTTACAAAATTAACCCAATTAGATCTACTGCTGCTTAAGACTTGAATTGAAATGCTTGATTTTTTGATGTTGTTCTTTGACGTTGACTTGAAAATTTATTGTTGCATGTATTTCTTTGATGTTGTTCGCAAATTAGATTTATTGCTTAAGACTTGAAACGTCTGATTTTATTATTGTATATTGCATACTTGGATGAACTGGGTGCCTTCAAATATGAATTAGGTTCCTTCAAAATATAGGTTGTAGATTTGTAGTGAGAGGAGAGAGAGAATGAATAGTTAGAAAAGTACTGAAATTATACAATGAGATCAGGATAGAGAGAATGAATAGTTGGAGAAATGTTATTTTGTTGGTCTGATGGGTCTTCACTCTTCAGCGATTTAAGTGGCAAATAAGTATATGGACCAACTGTTCTCGGTTAACAAGCAAGAATTTTTTTAAAAAAAATCCTCCAAAATTAAATCAGACAGGCAGTGCACAAGTTTTATTGCTCAAAATAAAAATAACCCAAACCTACCTATCATGATTCATTTGGATGGAATTTCAATCTATCACCTTAACTACTAACACATCATGTGGATAAAAAAAGAAACTACTCTTATCTAAATCAAAGAATTACTATCACAATTTTCCACTAACAAACCACTTTTCACCAATTATGTAAAAAAAGTATATTGCAAGTTAAATTATAATATAATATTTATATGAAAAGAACACTACATAATTAATTAGTAAAGGAACATATTACTCCCTTAAGAAAAAGGTTAATATGTGAAAACAAAATTTTTATGTACTATTTTTTTTTTTTGTGAGAAACAATCTTTTATAATTTTTCTCACAACTTAAAACTTTACAACATTTTGTATTTTTCTGCGAGAAATCAAAAACTATTATAAATTATAAAAATGAATAAAACCAAAAAAAAAGAACATGACGATATTTAGTAAAGAACATCATACTGATTATAAAAGAACATGCGCATATAAGACTTGAGAAACAAAAAACTATTCAAAATCACAAAAATGAATAACAACATAAAAAGAACATGGAAGAATTTTATTCACAAAATGGAGGTGAACTTAAATACTAACTTGCATTTTCAGTTTGTTTACTACTTAGTATTAGGCCTAACAATATCATCGCACGCATCGCGTGCACAAAAGGCTAGTAAGTACTGACCAATCACCTTTCGGTAAAATGACAGACAAATAGTCAAATACTAACAGCTCGTTTAGGGATATAGTCCTAGTAAGTTCAATAAAGTTATTATACTCTAGCCCTGTTCTTTTGGAATTATTTTCAGCAAAAATAAGTAAAAATAAGTTCAGTTCAGCAAAAATAAGATCAGTTCAGCAAAAATAAGTTCAGTATTACTATTAATGTTGTAATTATAATTTTTGTTTTCAATATTACTATTAATATTGTTATTATTATTAATATTATAATTATAATAACGATGAATTTGTAATTTTTTTTATTTTAATTTTTTTATTTATTTTCAATTTTTTTATTTATTTTTAACTTTTTTTTATTTTAATATTTTTTTATTTTTTATTTATTATTTATTATTTATATCTATTATCGATTATTATTAGTTACTATTATTATTTACTATTATTATTTATTATTTATTATTTATTATTTATTATAATTATAATTATTATTATTTATTATTAATTATTTATTATTATTTATTATTTATTATATATTATATATTATTTATTTTATATAATTTATTATTTATTATTTGTTTTAATTATTATTATTTATTATTTATTATTTATTATTTATTATTTATTATTTATTATTTATTATTTATTATTTATTATTTATTATTTATTATTTATTATTTATTATTTATTATTTATTATTTATTATTTATTATTTATTATTTATTATTTATTATTTATTATTTATTATTTATTATTTATTATTTATTATTTATTATTTATTATTTATTATTTATTATTTATTATTTATTATTTATTATTTATTATTTATTATTTATTATTTATTATTTATTATTTATTATTTATTATTTATTATTTATTATTTATTATTTATTATTTATTATTTATTATTTATTATTTATTGTTTATTATTTATTATTTATTATTTATTATTTATAATTTATTATTTATTATTTATTATTTATTATTTATTATTTATTATTTATTATTTATTATTTATTATTTATTATTTATTATTTATTATTTATTATTTATTATTTATTATTTATTATTTATTATTTATTATTTATTATTTATTATTTATTATTTATTATTTATTATTTATTATTTATTATTTATTATTTATTATTTATTATTTATTATTATTATTATTTATTATTTATTATTTATTATTATTAATTAGGAAAAATAAGTTTAGTTCAACAAAAATAAGTTCGGTTCAGCAAAAATAAGTAAAAATAAGTTCGGTTCAACAAAAATAAATTCGGTTCGGCAAAAATAAGTAAAAATAAATTCAGTTCAGCAAAAATAAGTTCAAAAGAACAGGGCCTCTGTATAATATGTACTTACCTAAGACAGGTAAGTGGAGCATGACACATAAGTGACCCACCAGCAAAGGTGCTTCCACGGTTTCCGAGTTTTATAGGCGATAAACTATTTACGTAACCAGCACGGCCCCGATATGTATGCCTCCCAGTAAGACTTAAGAGGCTTTGCCGGTGTCATTATATCTCGAGTACTTTCGCCCAAAAAACATTATAAACCGGTTATTGACGAAAACAGAGAGGAAAGTCCAGTGAATCAAATCGTATGTATAGAAACAACTTTGTGGTTCAAATTAGGTGAGGAGGGGAGGGGATAGGGGAGAGGGGAGAGGGGAGGCTTTTCTATTCAAAACCTTTTCTACATTCTATACAACCCACCATGGCCATGATAACATCAGCAAAAAAGAGTGGGGAACCTTTTAGGAAAACTAGCCACTTCAGAGCTTGTATGTTATGCTTTAGACTTATGCTTAGTTAGATAAATTAGCAATCATAAAAGAACATGATATAACACGTGAAGAAGCTGGAGGTAGTGAAGGGCCACCAGCTAAGGTGTTGTGGTATCTACCCATAATACCTAGATTTAAGCGCCTGTTCTCAATTAAAGGAGATGCGAAGAATTTGAGGTAGCATGCAGATTGTAGGAATAAAGACGGCCTGCTCAAGCATCTGGCTGATTCGCCTGAGTGGAAAAGTATCAACATGGTGCATAAGGCATTTGGTAATGAGGATAGGAATATGAGGCTTAGATTATGTACGGATGGCATGAATCCTTTTGGCAATCTTAGTTCGTAGCATAGTACATGGCCAGTAGTTTTAGTGGTTTATAACTTGCCTCCTTGGTTGTGCATGAAACGCAAGTATATCATACTGTCGCTTCTTATATCGGGGCACAAACAACCTGGAAATGACATAGATGTATACATCCAACGGCTTGTTGAAGATTTACAGAAGATGTGGAACGAAGGAGTGTTAGTATTTGATGCGTATGCTAATGAGATGTTCACTTTGCGTGCCATGCTTTTTTGTACTATGAACGATTATCCAGCTTATGGGAACTTATCTGGATATAAGACTAGAGGAAAACAACCTTGCCCTATTTGTGTAGATGACATGAAGTCTACACACCTTAAGGGCTGCAAACATGTGTATATGCGCACATGAAGGCTCCTCAGACGCGACCATCCCTAGCGGTTAAGAAGAAGGCATTCGATGGGACGGTTGAAGAAGAAGTTGCTCGTAGACCATTAACTGGTACTGATGTTTATAATCAGGTTAAGGGCATTGAAATCATCTTTGGTAAACCTGCTAGTGAGGTTGATCGACCTACAGGATTATGGAAAAAGGAGTCCATTTTTTAGAAACTCCCATATTGGAAAGATTTAAAGGTCAGACATTGTTTGGATGTCATGCACATAGATAAGAATGTTTGTGAAGCTATTCTTGCGACACTTATGAATATTCCGAGCAAGACAAAAGATGTTAAGGCGTCACGACTTTACTTGGAAAAACAGGGGCTTCGACCAGAGTTGTGGGCTCAGAAAAGGGACGGAAGGAAGACGAAAGTAGTGGAGGAAAGGGTTGATGATGAAACTCATAAAAGTAAAAAGAAGGTGGAGGATTCGGAGAAGAACTATTTGCCACCAGCTTGCTACACGATGTCGCGTGCAAAGAAACAGATTTTTTGCGAGTCATTGTATGACATTAAGGTTCCAACTGGCTACTCATCGAATATGAAGCGATTTGTTACCTTAAATGGTGAGTTGAAGTTATCGAGTATGAAATCTCACGATTGTCATGTCTCAATGCAAGTAATCTTATCAATTGCAATTCGTGGGATACTTCCAAAGCATGTAAGACACACCATTATAGAACTTTATTCATTTTTCCATACAATATGCAGCAAAGTCCTAGAACCGTCGACCCTCGATTCCCTGCAGGCCAGAGTAGTTGAAAATCTATGCAAATTTGAGATGTCCCCCCCCCGCATTTTTTGACATTATGGTCCATCTCATTATCCATCTAGTTCGAGAAATTAAGCAATGTGGTCCAAGTGTTTTTGAGGTGGTGCTATCCTTTTGAGAGATATATGGGTACTTTGAAGGATAAAGTTCGAAATCCTGCACAACCAGAAGGTAGTATAATTCAAGGGATTGTGGGTGAAGAGATTAGTAATTTTGTGGCTGAGTATTTTGCTAGTGTTGATCCTGTTGGACTTTCGACATCCAGACACGAGGGCAGACTTGAGGCAAGGGTACAATTGGTTCAAAATTGATCACACCTTCCGTAGAAAAGCGTACACAAGCTCACTTATTTATATTGCATCACGTAGCAGCTGTCCATCCTTATTTAAATGAACATATGGAGGAATTACGTGTTAGCAATCCCTAAAAAAGAGTAAGGGCATTGACGCAAATGCATAACAAGACTTTCATTGATTGGTTTCATAAACGAGTAGTGAATGATTTGGATGTAAGTGTTCCTGAAACAGTCAAGTGGTTAGCATTTGGTCCTCATGAAGCTATACACTCTTATGAGGGTTATGATATTAATGGGTATACGTTTTCGACTGAACGTCAAGATCTGTAGTCAACATCGCAACAAAATAGTGGTGTTTCACTTGTGGCGTCATCTACGCAATACGCAAGCTCGAAGGATAAGTCGCTTGTACTTGCTGATAGCAATTATTATGGGCGAATACAAGAAATATGGGAGCTGGACTACTGTACTTTTAATATTTGCCTCTTGTGTTGCAAGTGGGTTGACGATAATCGACTTTGCGTAAGAAAAGATGATCCTTGCGGATTCACTCTTGTTGAGCTTAGTCGTCTACGTGAAACTCAGGAGCCATTTGTAATTGCATCACAAGTTAAGCAAGTGTTTTTTGTAACTGATCCTGCTGATAATAAGTTGTCAATTGTTGTACCTGGTAAAAGGAGTATCCTCGGTATTGGTGATGTTGATAATGAGGAAGAATATGATGCATTTGAGGACATCCCAACTTTTACATATCCTGAAAATAGTGTGGAAGATGATGTGAATATGTTGGAGAACTATATGCGTGTAGATCACACGGAAGGGATACATGTACTTGAAGATCCTAAGAAACGGCGGAAGGTCAATAAATCATGAGACATATACTCAGGTCTGTCTATATTCTCCAATTCGTAACTATTGTGTAGATTTTTAGGCTTATTTTTGTTGTTGGTTGAATTTGGGGAATGAAAAGGTCATTTTAGGCCTACATGGCAATGATGGAGTGCGGTGGGGGGTAGTAGTGGCGGTGGTGTGGGACTTTGTTACAAATGTGGACAGTGAGGTCACATGGCAATGGAATGCTCTCCACATTTGTAACAATTCCCACCATCTCCGTCGCTACCAGCTGATGGGCATTCCATTGCCATGTGACCTGATTCTCGGGTCATTTTAGGCCTATTTTGGTCGATTCGCGTCCGATTCGTACTTATCGAGTCATTTCACCCCAAATTCTTTTTGAACATGATTATATGAGGTATAATGTAAGTATTGTGTAGATTTTTAGGCTTACATTTGTTGTTGGTTGAATTTCGGGAACGTAAATGTGATTTGAGGCCTATTTTCGCCTTTTCGCTTCCAATTCGTACTTATCGAGTCATTTAACCCCAAATTCATTTTGAACATGTTAATATGAGGTATAATGTAACTATTGTATAGATTTTTAGGCTTGCAATTGTTGTTGGTTGAATTTTGGGAACGAAAAGGTCATTTTAGGCCTAATTTTGCCTTTTCGCGTCCCCTTCGTACTTATCGAGTCATTTCACCCCAAATTATTTTTGAACAAGATTATATGAGGTTTAATGTAACTATTGTGTAGATTTTTAGGCTTGTATTTGTAGTTGGTTGCATTTCGGGAATGAAAAGGTGATTTTAGGCCTATTTTCACCTTTTCGCGTCCAATTCCTATTTCTCGAGTCATTTAACTCCATTTTCTTTTTGAACATGATAATATGAGATATAATATAACTAGTGTGTAGAGTTTTAGGCTTGCATTTGTTTTTGATTGAATTTCGGGAAGGTATGTCATTTTTAGAACTACTAATTACGGTAAATGATTGAATTCTTATATAATGTGTTTATTCCTTGGTTGTTTTGCAAGGTTTATATGAATAAGACACCAAGTTTGACGGCCTTCACCATAGAGGAATTACATGAAGTTCGGGATAAGTTGGCGTACTACCTTTGAAATGATTGCTTATGATACATTTTGGTGGATTTCGTGATATAATTAATTAGCTAGATCAACTAGTTGATGGTATCAATTCTATGTACACTTTTTACATTATTAAATATATATATATATATTTAAATTTCATTATTACGTTGAAAAACTTGTCATATATTGCAATTCGATCGGTTTTTTTTTTTGTGGAATAGAGGTACGGTGTTGGGTGGGGGTGGGGGTGCACGGGGCAGGGGGTGGGGGTGCGGGGCTGGCGGGGAGTGGGGTGGGGTGGGGGGGCAAGGGCGGCATGGGGGTGGGTTGGGGTAGAATTTGTTGGGGTGGGTGAGGAGCCGGGCGAAGGCGGGCGGGGTGGGGGCGCGGGGGCGGGGAGTGCGGGGATGGGGGCTGGTAGGGGGTGGGGCTGGGATAGGGGTGGCGGGGGTGGGGCGGGGGAGTGCGGGGGTGGGGGGGCGCGGGGGTGGGGCGGGGTAGGGGCGGGGGTGGGGCTGGGGGAGTGTAGGGGTGGTGGGGTGGGAGTGCGGGGGTGGCTAGGGGTGCGGGGATGGTAGGGCGTGGGGGGGGTGGGGGGCGGGGCGCGGGGTGCGGCCGGGGGTGGGGGGTAGGGTCAGGGTGGGGGGAGTGCGGGGGTGGGCTGGGATGGGGGTGCGGGGGCGCGGGTTTTTTTTAAAAAAAAAAAATTCCGAATACAAAGCCTAAACCGCATCCCTTCACATATACAAGGGTTACGTTTTTGGCCTAAACCGCAGCCCTTCCAGCTTGGAAGAGCTGCGTTTTTGGCCTGAACCGCAGCCCTTCGTAACGAAGGGCTGCGGTTTAAAACCGTTAGTGAAGGGCTGCTACGGAAAGGGCTGCTGGCCAAAAACGCAGCCCTAAGGGCTGTTTTGACCACAACCCTTCTGTTTTTTTCCACTAGTGTTATATGTCTTGAAAAGTAAGTCATTTAACCACCAAAAACAACAATTACAACGAGATTTCTCGTCGTACATAAATCTTAATTGCGACAAGATCTGATTCTCGTCGTAAAAAACTAATTACGACGACATTAACAATCTCATTGTAAAAGTGTCCAGTACTTTTCACGACCAAGCCTATAGCGACGAGCAACGACTGATGACCATACGTGTTTCTCGTCGTAAAAGGCCTTTTACGACAAAAATTGGCCTTTTTGCGACCGGATTAATCGTCGTTGATGAGAGTTTTTCTTGTAGTTGATTTTGTATAGTTTGCAAGTGTACGAACTATATAGCATTTATACTATAAGTGGAGGAGGATTGTTGGAACATTTATAGTTAAATGTGTTCATAGGTTATAAATATGATGTTTATTATACTTGGTGTTGTGGAGTATAAGTATAATATGAATTAAGGGGATTTAAAGTATCTTTTGGTGTGAAACGACACCTTGTTTAGGACATTTCCTCTAACTATCTCTTATGCTATAAATAGGGAGATGTGATATGTATTGTCATAAGGAGAGAAATCATTTTCCTATTGTACTTGCTTAGAGAATGGAATTCTCTTGTATTTTCTCTAAACAAAATCAAACTACAAACTCTTGTTGGGATTGTTTCTTGTTAACAACCAAGATTCAATGTTTCTTCTTCGTATCTCATAAGTATTATTGTGATACTCCGTTATTCTTAGTAGGTCGGTAAATAACTTATAGGAAAGCGTATAAGTACGTGCTTAGAAGATCATTTATCCGGTTACTCACTATTATATACATACACTTCTCTAACATTTACTCAATTATCTGAATGGGTATGTCTTTCATTTTAACGTTTCTTAATTAATTTCACAATCTAAGTTCCTCAATGATGTTATAATGTCATATTACGTATGACATTGCTAACACTATACTTTGTTGCATTAACTTAAGAAAAGAAAACCCAATAATTGGATGAACTAAATTTCCAATTCAGTATTTGAAGTTCTACTAATCTAGGCATGGTAATAGAATATAGGAAAGATTTAATTAAAAATTGCAAGGATAATATAATAGAATAGAAAAATATTCTCAATATTAAGAAAGATTGAACATTGCAAGCATAACGGAATAAAGAAACATAGCGGAATGATGGATAATTTAACAACTGGAAGAGGTTTTTGACACACTAAAAATACGGAAGAGGGAAAAAATTATAGAGAGAGAAACCATCAACCATGAGAGAGAACCTCTCGACTTGACATCGTTGTCTATTCATTAAAGTATATACATGCTTGGGAACCTAATGGTTTTGTAAAATTGGTTATTTGGTGATGGAATGTGTAACTTCTCCCATGTTTTCATTGATGTTAAATGGCTCAATGAAAGATTTTTTCAAATCTAGTAGAGGTTTTAGACAAGGTGATGATCCCATGTCACCTTTGTTGTTTGTGAATTTGAATGGAGTATTTGTCAAGGATTTTGAACAAGCTGAGTGAATTGGAACAATTCAGAGATGAAACTCACTCACATGTGTTTTGCTAATTTTTTTTAATTCTTTGCTGCAAGGTGAATATCCTTCTGTATATCTGATGTTGAGAGCTTTCAAACTCTTTTCTAATTCATCAGGTGTGAAAGCCAATGTACATATTAAAGATGGAGGGGAAGGGGAGGGTTAAATTAGCGAGAACATTGACAGTAAAGCATGAGGGAGGAGATAGGGATAAAGAGAAGGGAGAAGACGACACTCATGTGAAGTTCATGTTACACCATAAGTTATGGTGTAATAATTACACTACTTAAGATTTTCCTTTTGTCTTAACTAACCTAAGTTGCCTAATACTTTATGCTAACAAATCGATTTTTCTCACACTAAAAGGCACATTTAATTCATTATCGAAAACTATATTTGGCATCTGTATTTGGAATGGAATGCTCGCACTATGACAAATCTTTCCTTTACTATCTCTTCAATTCCTTGTTGCTGGCTCCCTACTTCTATTGCAGTCAGCTGGCAGCCTCCTCCATCTGGCTGCTTCAAGCTAAACTTTGATGGCTCAGTTATTGGCTCCTCTGCCGCTGCCGGCGTGGCCATTCGCAACTCTGATGGTATTCTTGTGGCTGCACAAACTTATCGTTTTGGCCAAACCTCAGCTCTCGTTGCTGAAGCCTGGGGGTTAAGAAATGGACTTATTCTTGCCATTCATCAGCATATTCAAGATCTATATATTGAAGGAGACAACCAAGTGGTTATACGAGTTCTACAAGAGCATTACGCTTGCCCTTAGACCATACAAACTCTCATTGACGACATTCGGCAACTGCTACGACAATTTAGATTCTACACCATTAAGCTTATTTTTCGGGAAGCCAACAGGGTAGCGGATCTTCTATCAAAAAAAGGTCACAACAGTTCTGCTGCCTTCGTTGACGTGGATGTTTCAACAGAACCCTTGTTACATAAATTTGTTCTTCTTGATTCGTTAGGAGTCTCCCTTGAGATAAGGGTGTCCTAACTTTCCTCTTGTACCAAAAAAAAAATTACCGAAAACTATAATCACAACTAGTCCAACTATTGTATTAATTTCGGCAAAATTCCTTTTAATCAATGTAGCTTTGAGAAATATAATGACTGTCAAGCAACACAAATTCCAACATTATATGTTGTATGCGGGATTGGGGCGCATAACAAAAGAAGTTGCCTCGGGTAAGGCTGAGCAAAACCATATGAAAATCCGATAATTAAATCCAGGTCCGATTCAATTATTTGGATAATCGACCGAAAAAATATTTTGGATTAGATATAACATACTTATTACAAATAATATACGATGTCCGACATATATTCGAAATTGCTATCCGGATAATGTACAATGTTCGATATACAGTCGAAATATGATCGAATATCCAACATAATGAGTAAGAATTACATAGTTGCTTCATGCTATTTAGCATTTTGAAAAATAAATAAATAATTTAAGTTTGGTAAATTTTTTGGAGATCTAATATTCGCTAAGTTCACTCCAAAAAAATTCGAATATTAGACATCTGAAATATTTCGCTCCAAATACTGTTGATTTCTAATGAAACATCCTATCCATACTCACTAGGAATGGAATGGGTAGGACTTCGACCAGATTATGCATAATTCCACTCTCCTACAAGAAGTCAGATTTTGAATTAGACTCCGACTCTGATTCTGATATCCGACTCTGATACCAACACCGACTCCGAACCGAATATGATCCGACTAAAAATCCTAACATTCGACTCCGACTTGATCCGACTTTTTTTTCGCCCCACATTTTTAGTAGAAAATTTTCTATAATACAAATAATAGAACCAATACATTTTTTTTAACAATCATATGGAAATCTTACATAGTACAAATAATCGAATTATTACCATTTTGTTAAACAATCATTTCCTCAATGGAAAAATCTTATATAATAAAATTGCCTCAAAGTCGGAGTCAAACTACACGTACATAATATATGAATATAAATAAAAGGACTAAATGCCAAAGTCATATTCGGATGTCGGATTTTTTACGGGATTTAACTCCAACCCCCCTCCAATTCGGAGTCGAACTTTTTAAACGGAGTCGAATTCGTATTTTTTTGTCGGAGTCGTCTTAATTTTTTCCTTCGAATCGAAGCAGACTAGGATCGGATCCAGACTGAATTGCGATGCCATATACTCACCCCTACTTACACTAAGTTTTCAGGCCGGCCACAACCCATTCAATCCATCTCTCAATAATTAAATATACACCTTTATAGGGTTAATCCCATGAATTTCAACTCCTTCTTCCTCGATAACATCAACCACTATTAACGGATACTTCTCCGCTAACCATCGATAGAACGTCGGTACTCCCATTGCAGTAAAACTTCACTCAGTTGCAGAAAAAAGTAAACCTTAGATTTGGAAGAGGATGAAGAGAGAGAAGATAAGTAAACCCTATTTTTTGAATATTGAAGAAATCGGAAAGTTTAAGTTTTTTCCGATGAGAAAAAAAAAGAGGAGAGAGAAAGGAAGATAGAAGAGCGAAGAAGAATGTTCTAAAAGAGGAAAGTGAAGATAGACGAGCGATAGATAGAGAGAAGAGAGATGTAGAGAACTAGAGAGACAAAAGACACGCTGACGTGGCCTAGGGAAGGGCAGGCAAGTAGTTTTGAGAGTTTGGGAGGGTAAAAGCGCCAAAGCACTGTTTCTAAGAACAGTATCAAAACTTGTTGCTTTTTAATGGGTATAGATACAAGACCGGTTATTATTTAAATTAATATCCACATCTAAATGGAAACAATCATACACTAAAAAACAAAACAAATCATCCAACTACCGACACATAAACCAACTCCAAACCAATTCTCCACCCACTAAATTTTCTCATTCAATCCAAAAAAAACCTCCATCACCCAAAAGTCATCCCCTTCTCCAAACCCAAACTCCTCCATTAGCACACTGCCATGGCAACAGAAACAGAGCTAGAAGAGCCAGGACTCTCACTGGAGGGACCTACATGGAAAGAGCTCCTGGGGTCCCACAACTGGGACGGTCTTCTGAACCCACTTAACGACGATCTCCGTCGTCTCATCCTCCGCTGCGGTGACTTCTGCCAAGTCACCTACGATACATTCATCAATGATCAAGCGTCCGCCTACTGCGGCGCTAGTCGATACGCTAAGGCCGATCTTCTACAGAAAACTGCCTTTCCTGGTGGCTCAGACAAGTACGACGTCGTAGGGTTCTTGTACGCCACCGCACGTGTTAGTGTTCCTGAGGCATTTCTGCTCAAGTCTAGGTCACGTGAGAAGTGGGATAGGGAGTCTAACTGGATTGGTTATATTGCCGTTTCGAATGATGAAATGAGTAAGGAGGTTGGGAGGAGAGAGATTTATGTGGCGTGGAGAGGAACTATTAGAGATTATGAGTGGGTTGATGTGCTTGGAGCTCAACTTCTGTCTGCTAAACCTCTGCTGCGTCACCAAGAAGCACCTCCTGGTAAGAGATTCATGTTTACCTTTTTGTTTTGTTTTTTACCGTCTTCAACACTACCATTTCAACGTTAATATCTTCAATTATGAACTAATAAATATTCTAAATGGTTAATAACTTAAAACTACATAATGGAACGAATCTAACAAGGTCGCACATCATAATTATATCCTTATATGCACACTATGTATGCAAAATCATTATTAAAGTTAAATTAATAGCGTAATTATTACATCTAGTAGTACGTAATTCGTAAAAAAAAATGTTTAATTTACAAAGTTTCATCAAAGAAAAACATTTTTTATAGTGCAACAATGTAATGACAAATAAAGTAAATGAACATAGTAAATAGAGTTTTTCACTTGTTTTTATCTCTCTTAGCTTCATTGTGTTTTTCTGACCACATGCACTCCTCTACCGAATTGACATGCATCAAATAAGTGACACATCCATCATAAAATGCAAAGAAAATGAAAAAATAGTGTAAATGACAATTGTAATAAGTTCAGTATTAGCTACTTAATAAGACAACAAATAAATAAATTAAAAATACAATCCTCTTCCACTTAGAATGTGTCTGATCTATCAAAATCAATATAGTTCTGTAAAAGTTTTAGTGAATGGGTGGCAGTTGCATATCTAGAGATTGGAAAAAACAGTGAATAGCCAACAACACGAGTTTTAGTTAAATTATAATGTCACTAATTATATTTTCAATATTTCATTTAAACATAAATATCTACACAATGATTTAAAGGGACATATTATAAAATCTTAAATTTATAAGACAAAAAAAAAATCCCACACAATCTGCACGGTTCTAAAAGCTAGTATTTCTATTATAGAGAGATAAAACAATATTTTAACTTTGAACTCATACGATAAGCTCAATTTCTTCAACCTACCCTACCAATAACTCAATTTTCGTCACATATACGGATATACCCCATCTCTCTTTTTAGCCTACCCAGTTTTTTTCCCTAAAATCATACTCCATTACCTCTCTATCCTCCCTCCCACCACCACAACAAGCACCTTTCACCACCTTCATGCAACATCCCAACTTTATTCTCTTCCGCCCATCTTGCCGCTCCCCTCAAGATCTCCCAACTCAATGATAAAACTTTACTGCGAACAAGGGTCTCGAAGATGATCTTTTAGGGTTGATTGCTTTTTCTAAAAATCAATTTTCTGACTCTATACTTGAGCAAGCGTTGCACGGAATCTACTCTCGAAATATAAAGAACAGCAACAATGTTCACGCTTACTATGAACACTGTCCAATGGAAACAAATGTATTGTGGCATTTGTGATAAGGGGTGGTATTTAATGAGTCGATCGCGAGCAGGGCCTTGCTCGACTCAACTCGAAAACTCGCAAACCTTGCTCGACTCAACTCGAAAACTCGTTAAGCTCGCTAAACTCTTGCTCCACTTGTATTCGTTAAATTTTTTGCAGCTGGACTGAAAATTCGACTACACTTGAGCTCGATTAGCTCGACTGGACTGCTCGCTAGCTAGACTCGAGATTGACTCGCTCGTTAAGGTTTCAAACTCATGTTACTAGTTTATGCAGTTTGACCATGGACCATAAGTTAAATTTTAATTGGGCTTGGTAACTTGAACCTTATTTCTTAATTTTTTAAAAACTTTTATATTAATTAAAATAAGTTCTTAAAAAAAATATATAAGAAAAAATTACTAAGCAACTCACGAGCTTAACGAGTCGAGAATGACCCTGCTCGACTCGTGCTCGTTAAGGTTTTGAGCCGAGTCGAGTCCGAGCCGACCAACTTCAGTCGAGATTTGACCGAGTCGAACTCGAGTTGCTCGCATGCTGCTCGACTCGATTAGCACCCCTATATGAGATGAAGAAAACTGATTGAAGAATCTCTCAATCTTGTTGTGCTTTTATGTATGGAGTATTTCTCTTACATTCATCATGAGAGAAGTCTCGTATATATAGAGTGTCTGAAATATACTTTGGAACATATTTATGAAACAGTTTGTTCAACCGACGAATTAACCAAAAACTATTTAAAACCTCAAGATCCTCCCTCTTTGACATTTTCGCTATTCACAAATTTTACTTTGACCGTTCTTTGTGATTTATATGTAAGAAAAAGTATAGGCATGTGGGATCTTGTTAGATGCGTCTTAATATGTATTTTATAAATATCTAATTTTTATAACTTTTACAAATGCATAATTAAAGATGATATTAGTGTCCAAAGTTTTGCATTGGCATGCGTAAAAAGTGAAAGTGGAAGGATCTTTTGAAACCGGATGGAGTAGATTAGTTTTAATCCCAATTATAGTTGTCTTTCTCATGAAAATAATAGTTATGGGTTATTGTTAATAATTTCAATAGTGGGACTAATAGTTGGACCTTTTAAAAAATAAGAGTAATTTAGAAGGTCAAATGATAATGTGTCTAGTTCTCATCGATTAATTAAGTAGAGTAAGGGAAAGAGAAAGGAAAGAAAAAACCACAAGATAAACAAATTATCTTCCATTTGAGATTACTTTGAGAAGACTCTACTAATAGTTGAAATAATTCTTGAATAATCCATGATTAGGATTATATAACTTTGGACTTTGAAGTCCATCCATTGTCAGAATTAATGAGGTGCTTTTTTCTAATATTATATATTCTATGTTCTAAGCATATACTACCTTCTGTCTTCGATCTAGATGATTTAGTATTCACGTTTAGTGATTTCAGCAGATATTTAACTATTAACATATTTAATTATTAATAAATAAATACTAATTATTATACTAAAATTTGCAACAAATATCTAAAACGCTTAATTTTTTGGTTATGATCAACGTCTCAAACAATCACCATATATCAATAGGCCGTGTTTTATAGTGCTTCCGTAGTTCAGTTTCAGTATACTATTATTGCTAGTTGTCAGGCCATCATTCATGAGGTTTGATAAATCTCTTAACACAAGTTTCCGTGTAATAAATATTGTTTGTGTATATAATAAATATTGTTTGTGTTTCGTAGAACAAATAAGAGGAAAACAATACAAACAATATTTTTACATACACAAACAATATTTGTTATATACAGAAACAATATTTGTCATACGAAAACTTGTATCTAATACATTTACCTGTTAGATGTTTATCATCCCTCATCATTCATGACCATTCTACTCTTCCTGAGAAAAACCCTCTCACCAAATTATTTGACCTGCTTCTCCTTCTTTATGACAAACCTTTCAGTTAGATAACAGTTAGAGTCTATGCTTCTCCTTCTTTATGACATAAGCACTTTCTTTCTTATATTATAAGACATTTTTCTCTTAGTTGATTCTTTCGAATGTGTTTATTGGTCTTTTGTTAAACATGCTATTAATAAGGTTACTCATATATTAGCTTATGTCTAACCTTCCTTCTATTCTAATTGATTGTGCTCGCTTTGATTTAAAGAAGTAACTAGTTTTTAGACCCGAGCTATGCCCCGAGTACTTATATATTTCATTTAGTATTTTACATTGAAATTATAACATCAAATATTACTTGGTTTAGTGGTTAAGACATTAATACACAAGCTTGAGGTCATGGGATCAAATCTTATACCATGCATAATCTAATTTTTTTTTTATTGTATGTATGTGGAGTATGTATGAAGTCAAAACTCTAAGGGATAGCGCCACGTGGCACAGTTCCTTTGATCGATTTCTTTTTAATCTACAAAACTGTAGCTTTTTCTATTTTTGGTAACATGTCTCATCAATTTTCTTCTCTTGCTCAACTCATGTGATCCACTTTTTAGTAAAATAATCCAACTTAAAAAGTTTCTCCCCACCTTCTTTTTCCCGAAAGATTTTCCCCACTTTTTTAGTTTGTATCTCTCATTCTTTCATGTTCTCTCTTTCGCTTATACACTTTCTCCTTGATTTTCTCGCAAAGTAAAGTGAATAAATTAAAAAGAATTGGCCCTAAAAAAAATTGGAGGGACAATATGACAACAATTGTTTTAATATATTAGCATTAAAATTGGAACGGAGTTAGTATGTCTTAACAACATTGTTCAATGGAATTGCAGATGACCAATCAACCGAATCCGTTGGTCCAACGAAAGCAACAACTGATAATGGGACAGGTAGTTTTAGACTTTAGTACGTAGTTAAGGTACAATTGTATACTCTATAAGTCGTCTTACATAATTTCGTTAATCGTTATCAAGTTTTATCCCTCGATCAACCTACTGGCAGGGACATTTTTTCCTTCCTGGATCCTGACTTGTTGTCAACCATACGATTCGAAAAAACCAGGTATGGGGCAGACTAGTTGAGTGAAAAAAACTAATGAACATATACAAGAATTTATTAGGAAACGTTATAGAAAGTTGATAATACTGAGATAAATTTAACATCTTATAAACTAAATTATTTAAAAGTATATATTAGTCAAATAATATGGGTCAATGTTATTATATAAATAGTGCGAAAGTCAAATCTTTTATATTAATAGAAAATTGGCCATAGTATTGCCGATATCATCATTAGAATAGTTATTTATGAAAAAATTGTTTGATGATTCTTTGTCTAATTAAAAAGCTAGAGAAAATACATCATAGTTATTAGTTAAGGCAACTGAGGTAAAATGTTATTTGGTACGACCATAATCCATAAACGTTGATCACGGTTTAACAATATCTATGTAATATATTTTTAATAGTTTGCCTTAGTTAAATTTTTTTGCTGATTAATTAGTTATTATTTCTGATCTGACCAGAAATTGACGGTGATGATGAAGGCGAGAACGAGGATCCTAAAGTAATGGCAGGTTGGCTAACAATATACACATCTGAAGATTCAAAATCTCCGTTTACCAAACTCAGTGCAAGAACACAACTTTTGACTAAGCTCAAACAGGTTATAGATCAGTATAAAGGTGAAGATCTTAGCATCACGTTTGCAGGACACAGCTTAGGAGCAACACTATCAGTCGTAAGTGCTTTTGATGTTGCTGAGAATCTCACAACAGAGATTCCAGTTTCAGCTATTGTTTTCGGATGTCCGAAAGTTGGCAACAAGAGTTTCAAGACAAGATTCGATTCATACCCTAATCTTAAGGTCCTCCATGTTAGAAATGTGATCGATTTGATTCCTCTATATCCGTTTAAACTTTTGGGGTACGCAAATATAGGTATCGAGCTTGAGATTGATACAAGGAAATCAAACTTCCTCAAAGACTCTAAAAATCCTAGTGACTGGCATAACTTACAGGCTATATTACACATAGTGAATGGGTGGCATGGAGTAAAGGAGGAGTTTAAGCTCGTAATCAAACGAAGTATCGCGATAGTGAATAAATCGTGTGACTTCCTTAAGGAAGAGTATTTGGTGCCTCCATCTTGGTGGGTTGAGAAGAACAAAGGCATGACATTGAATGAGGCAGGGGAATGGGTTTTTGCTCATCCAGAGGAAGATCCTACTCCTGAATTTGACTAAGAAGCACTTGGTTTATGTTTCAAGATTTTTCTGCTTATGATTTTTTTTTCTTTGGGTATTTTGTCAGAAAGTACCTTATAAAACACAAGTTTTGTAGGGAATGACCTAATAAATCTTTTTTTTTTCTAAAAAGACCTATTAAAAAATACTTCCGGTTGTTAATAACAACCATTTTATGAATTTCACGCTAAGACACCAAATTCCGGCATTGACTTTTTTTTAACTCCAATTGACTCTTTCAAGTTTCCTATTTTAACTGGCCTCCCCCAAACATCTTCAATTCTCACAAAGCTTTCCTCCCAAACATCGAACGCCAGAATTTGGTGTTTTGGCCTGAAATTCATAAAATGGTTATTATTAATAACCGGATGTATTTTAATAGGTCTTTTTAGACAAAAAAATTTAATAGGTCATTTCATATAAAACTTTTGTTTTATTAGGTACTTTCTGACAAAAAAACCTTTTTTTTTTAATCTTGAGTGTTTGTAACATGTCTAATTTGGTTGCTTCCCTTGCTTTGTAACTAGGTTGTCTGTCTAGTTTCTATATAATTATTATGTTTCGCATGAGTTACTACTTTTGTGTAAGGTTGGAAGGCTAAACTTGTACCATAAGTAAGAGTAATAACATGCAAAATGTAGTCTCTTGTGTATGGACATAGGTACAACACATTAAAAAACATGTCCATGGCACTGCCATTGTGTTGAGTATGAAGCTCTAAGCAATAATATTCAATGTTATTCCTCCACAATTTTCAATTATCGTCGTCGGAGTTAAATAATGGAATTTAATTTCTCTAACATACATTACTTTACAATACGACCTTATAAACCAAAACTAAAGAATGATAATCCTAGTTTTGATATGTCCAACAGCATTAGAATCAACTACAATATTCTTTATTAAAGTCCAGTAAGTATTCAACTGGGAGTGAATTCAGCATCTAAAACTGTCGATCCTTTTTTAATTCTATATATTTTTTCATTTTTTGGGAGACCATTTGTTGGCTGCATTGGTCCCATGAATAGTGGAGTAATGAATGATAAAAAGCAATTTGAAGACCATCATAATGTAACGAGGTTCGACTTCTAATAATAAGCTTATCTAGCTCCTCTTACTAGTGGAAAAAATTTTAAATGACACAAAAGAACTTATCTGGTTTTGAAAAAATCGGATCTGTTTATTCAATGTTTTAATGCGCAAGTTTTAGGATCAATTAACTGATTAGGTGGGGGTCAAAAATCATATCAGTTTGGCACGTTATAAGCCCAAAGTGAGGGAAACTCTAACCCTCATTTCCTCATTTTCCCTCTCTCACTCGTCTTCGGACTCCTCTCCTCACCCTCCACCATCAGCCATCTTGATCTTCACCACAAACCCTACACCATCACCCACGAACCCTCTATCCTCTCTCAATGCACAACCACCACTAGGAACAACCCTCACTGCTCATGCCTCTCCTTAGTGTCACTCCTCTCCTCTCCTCTGTCAAGGCGCACCATCATCATCGTTGTCGCACACTCAACAATTGCTCCTCTCCTCTCGTCGTCGTTGTTCCAGATCTAGTGTTTGTTCATTACATAATTAGAGGCCACAAAGAAAGAATATTATTGTAATTTCATTTTTTACTCAAGATTTATTTTTTTTCATTTTTTAATTCTAGATCTCGTCGTTCCAGATCTAATTTCATTTCGTTTTTTCGTTTCTTAGTTCCAGATGTAATTTCATTTAATTTTTCGGTTTATAGTTCAAGATTTAATTTCACTTTGCTTTTTAATTAATTCAAATGTATTTTCAATTTTTTTAGGGTTTAGGGTTGTAATTTGTTATTATATTTTTCATGGTTGTAACTTTTTATCTGATTTTTTTAGTTCAGATGTAATTTCAAGATTATTATTTACTTTTAATGGTTACATTTTTTTATCTGTTTTTTTACTTCAGATGAATTTCAAGATTATTATTTACTTCTAATGGTTGTAATTTATTATATAATTTTTCATATGTATTTTAGTTTGGAGTTTTTCGCGGGGATATACCAGGGTAATAGGGCATTTTGTGGGGATATAACTCACTAAATTTTTTTGTGGAGATATACCAACCTAAATTTAAGTTTTGTTAAAAGGTACCAAAAACCCTATTTCCGACGAGAAAGTCAAATTTTCGGCCTTTGACTTGGTAACTTAACCCTAATTTATACCCTATAGCACAAATTCAAACTACATAGTACAATTGAAGAACACAAGAAGTAAATTGAATTGAGATTAAAGCTAAAAAAAGACATCATACCTTGCAATTGATGATTTTGGGTTGCCCTTTCTTACTCAATTGAAGAGCGTTCTTTTTCAAGGTTTAAGGAGAGGGAAATGTTAAGGGAGGGGGTTGGTTATTAAGGGAGTGAATTCTTAAAAAAATTGTAAAAAAAAACATTTCAATAGTATGCGTGTGGTTGAGGGGGTAAAACACAACATTTGTGGCTCACTCGCGAATTCCTACCAAGTCAAAGGCCGAAAATTTGACTTTCTAGCCGAAAATGGTGTTTTTGGTACCTTTTCACAAAACTTAAATTTAGGTTGGTATATCCTCACAAAAAAAAATTAGTGAGGTATATCCCCACAAAATGCCGTATTACCCTGGTATATCCCTGTAAAAAAATTTATTTGATATTTAGTTTTTATTTATTCGTGTTTTATTGTTTGTTAAGTATGTTGGGTAATGTAATGAGCATAAAGAGGGAAAGAAAATGTACCTCTCTTTCTCTCGCTGATTTGGATTTCTTTTGTAGTTCATATTCCCACTAACTGATCCGGTGGGTGGAAGAACACTGGATCACTTAATTTTTTTTCTACTGCTCAGCCCCTAACTAATCCAGTTTATTTTTAGATCAGTTAAACCCATCTTAACCTTATCAATTAGAGTTTTTTCCACTAGTGTCTATCATACTAATCAATTTTGTTGATTAATAACAATAAATAAATGAAATAATTGTTTTAAATAAGTCAACCTTTGCGTGGTCTTCCAATTTCAAGTCTAACTTTTGATTATCCCTGATGGAGTTAGGCTTGTAGGACTATTTTCTTCTATTGAGTTTTAACCTGTTTGTGACCTATTTAGTAGGTTACATGAGCCACGTGTCGCCATATGATTCGCTTGCTATTTTTGTTTTGTTTTTTTTGTTTTATTTTCTCTCTTCTCCCCTCCTCCTCCTGTCATCTTTCTCTTCCCTCTCCCTTAAGACCACCCCACCCCATCCCTCCTACCCATACCCCCGCAGCCCCACCCCCCCCCTCCATTGCCCCCGCATCCCCACCAAAGATCATCCCCCCCCACCCAACTCCATCCCACCCCACCCCTCCTCCCCTCCCCCCTGCGTTTTCAACAAAGACCCCCCACCCCCACCCCTCCTAAACCCTCCGTGAACGGAACAAATAACCCACCCTAAACCCTCCCCCTCCCCGACCTCTCGTTCGCGACCACCCATTCAACCCTCTCATCCCTTGTTCTTTTCCTCTCTCTCGTCCACCGCCCTCGGGCAATCACACCACCACCAGCCACTTCCACCACGAACGATAACCCCGCCACCACCAACCTCTTTTGCCGCGAACAAAAACCACACCACCACCAACCTCGACGCGGGCTCTAGAAGTCCTCCCTTCCTCCATTATGTTTCGTGGCTGGCTGTTTCGAGGGGAAACGTTGCTGTTTTGCAGGGTGATATTGGGGAGCGTCGCTGTAACACCTCAAAACTTCACTCCGAGTTTTTCGCATTTATTTCATAGTGTTTAATTAACTCCGTTACCGTTTCACTGTTTTAATCAATAAAATTTTCATCTTGATTTGAAAATTCATAAAAATTATGTTTTTATTTCATAAACATGGTGGATTTATTTTCCTAAGGTTTAGATAATTTTTGTGAAATTTATTTTCAATATTCAGATTTTATTTGAATTTAAAATCGGTTTTGGAGAAAAATTAGGAAATCGGTAAAAATAATTTGAATTAATTAATTTATAAATTTTAAAACTCATTTAAAATTTATTAAAATCAGTTTGTCATAGTGTTAACTCATTTTCGGATTTTCTAAGGCATTTATAAGCTTATTTGACTATTTGACTAACTTTATGGTTTTAATCTTTAAAATTATCAAACTTGGTCCAAAAGTCTTGAAATTTTTATGGGAAGTAAATTCTGATGTTGGAGGAAGCTTCCAAGCATTTTCACCCCATTGCCAACCCAATTACTCCATCTTACAACTACCTTGACTTCTTGACATTTTATTTCTTATATACTTAAAGTTTTGGAGCAAATAATTTTTACCCAAGCTCTTTTCATTCTAAAACTGAAGAGTAAGCTTCTCCCTTACTTTCTATATCATTTTAGTACTCCATAAAAATTTTGAGTA
The DNA here is from genome assembly GCA_947646795.1 of Beta lomatogona. Classification (NCBI taxonomy): domain Eukaryota; kingdom Viridiplantae; phylum Streptophyta; class Magnoliopsida; order Caryophyllales; family Amaranthaceae; genus Beta; species Beta lomatogona. The sequence continues at coordinate 486,175 of CANSNZ010001006.1, read as the reverse complement.
ATTTTTGAGCTTTAGAAAATTATTTATAGCATTTTCAAGTTGTTTTTAATTAAATTCCTAATTTCTTCTATTAATTTCTACTCCAAATTCTAACACCTATTTTATTCCTTGAATATTTTTAGAAGGTGATATATTTAGTTTAGAGCTTGTGGAAGAGGAAGGATCTTAGCTCGTGTTCTCTTATTATCTCCATTCTATTTTCCACTGAAATTAAGGTAACTAGCTTTAATCCTAGTTTAATTTTGATTAATAAGTTAATTATAGTTAATTAATATACATTATAGTAGAAATAGTTATAATAATATTTGATATGGATTATGTGAATTTACGTGAATTATATATGAATTTTCGGATTTATGTGAATTTAATTGTTAATTATGATTTTCGATTTACATATGTTTATTTAAGTGTATAATATATATTTACTGATTTTATATGTATAAATCTTGATAAAATGATATATTTAGTATGTTTATGAACTCATACATGTTATTAACTTGTTGGTGTGATTTAATTTGAATTTTGGAACTTATTTTGTTAATTGTGTAATTATATCCGATAGTATTTTAGTGTTTTAGAATATGTTTAAATTTCGAAATTTATTTTTATACTCACGAAAATTATTTAAGATATTTCATTTTATATTTCAATCCTCATTTTATGGTCGTGATTAACCTACTTGAATTATTGTATGAATTTGTCAAATTATTATTTATTTGATTAGTAAATTGTTTAATTCAAAAATCTATTAATTTAAACTTTATCTTCTTGAACCAAAATGAACTTGTTAAAAGTTTATTAATATTAAGGTATTTCGTGATTAATATCACTAATATTAATTTTGGATTATTATTAATTTATTTTAGTGATCTAAATTCGAAATTATTGTATAATGAAAACCTAATTACCGAAACTAGTTATGTATTTTCAGAATAATAACAACAACTTTTAACTAAATTTTGATTTATTTATTAATGTTAGTTAATTTATTTAGTTTGTCTTACTAAAAAGAATTTAATCAAACTTGTTGTTTTTAAATTTAATTATTAGTACGTGTAATTTGAGAATTTATAAATAAATTACAATGAGTTTAATTATGACTTTGTATCCCTTTTACAAATGAATCTTTTCAAACCAAATATTGTTTAAGTTGATATTAAGTTGAATTGGGTGATTCCAACAACTTTTATGTTAATTTGACAAGTTTGTGTATTTTGGATTAAATTATTGATTAAGTTGATATTAAGTTGGATTGGGTGATTCCATTAACTTTTATGTCAATTTGACAAGTTGTGTATTTTTGGTTTAAAATATTGTTTAAGTTGATATTAAGTTGAATTGGGTGATTCCAACAACTTTTATGTTAATTTGACAAGTTTGTGTATTTTGGATTAAATTACTGATTAAGTTGATATTAAGTTGGATTGGGTGATTCCATTAACTTTTATGTCAATTTGACAAGTTGTTTATTTTTGGTTTAAAATATTGTTTAAGTTGATATTAAGTTGAATTGGGTGATTCCAACAACTTTTATGTTAATTTGACAAGATTGTGTATTTTGGATTAAAATATTGTTTATGTTGATATTAAGTTGAATTGGGTGATTCCATCAACTTGTATGTCGATTTGACAAGTGTATGTATTTTTTTATTAAAATATTATTTGAGTTGATATTGAGTTGAATTGGGTGATTCCATTAACTTTTATGTCGATTTGACAAGTTTTTGTGATAATTATAAAACTTCATTTTTATACTAAATAAAATGATTTGAGATTGTTCTAAAGATGTTGTTAAAAATCTCATGTTACTACTACTTTAATTATGTTATGATCTTAATTTTTGAATTAGTTTTACCTTGTACTGTGATGGGTACAAAGTGCTCTTGAGATGATTTTTACTTTGTAATGTGTTGGGTACAAAGTGTTGTATTGAGATGATTTTTACTTTGCACTGAGCTGGGTGCAAAGAGATGTTTTGAGATGATGTTTACTATTGTACTGAGCTGGGTACATAGAGATATTTTTGAAATGATATTTTATTGAGTCATTACCTTTGTACTAAGCTGGGTACATTGGTTTGTTTTGTTGAGGAAGAGAAATCCTATGGGCCGAGCCTGGGTCCCTTGGTATGAACTGTCACTCTTGTCTTGAGCCGGGTACATAGAGTTAACTTACGTGCTTGAGCCGGGTACGTAAGTCCGCTTTGATATTAGTCGTCGTCCGAGTGTTAGGTTGTACTTGAGCCGGGTACGGCGCACCGAGCTGGGTGCGTTGAAACTAGCACCGGGAGTTATGGCCATTTCTTAGACATAGGATATCGTATGCTGAGCTGGGTGTGCGTGTCCTAATACTTCTATCATGTAGGAACCGTGGGTGGTTGTATGCTGAGCTGGGTGTACATCTATTCACTTGCGTTCAGTTCTCCCCTCGATGCTGATTGTTGTGATGTTGTGTTTGAATGATTATTTGGATTTGCAAATTGAGTCTATTTTGATATAAATGCTTATTTTGAGCATATTATTATTTTTACGAAGAATTATGATAATTGGCGATGTTATGGATGTTTATGATACTTTGTGGTTACTATAATCGATGTTGATTACTGTAATTAGCTTATTTGATCTTGTTTAACCTGGGAGGACTGCTAGTTGCTCCCCACTGACTGTGGACCCCTATATATATATTTTGCGGTGAAGAAAGCTAATGATTCGGGTGGTTAACGGGCTAGAGTGAGAGATAGGAATTATAATCTTTTGTTATCATGCTCTACTTTATGACATTCGAAATTTCGTCATTTTGATAACTTTGAGTTGTAAGAGGTTTATAACCTCACTTTGGATGATATTTGGAGAATTAACCTTTAGTTATGATAATCAGACGACCTTTTATTATGGTTAGAAAGTAATACTCCGATAGACAGTATTTCCGCTACTGTCTAATGTTCATTAAATTAAGCATATTTTAGAAATTATCATTTAAATTATCGGAGATGTTACGGTTGGTATCGAGCAAAACGTTCCAAAAACTCTCTCTAGAGTTGCTACAAGTTCCCCGTGAAATTTGTAGTTTTGAAACCTAGGTGTTTGCTTAGCTTAGGCTTCAAGACGAGTGCTTTAGAGTGAGTTACTTGGGTAGGAAGAAAGCCAATATGGCCTTGGGAAATATTTTCTCTCAAATTTATATGACTTATGTGCTATGTGTTTACTTGTGTGCTAAATATGTGTTTGGTGGTAATTATTTAACAACCCACCAAGGGTTCATTTGTCATTTTGTCGGATGACGTCCAGATTTGACTATGAGAGGGCTCGCAAGCAAGCTCGAAAAGAAGCTGCCAGGATCCGTCGTCGTGCCTTAGAAAATGCAGTTATCTCGTTGGCAAGCTCGAGTGGCACCCATCGTACTCCTACGCTAGCAAACAGTCAATCAGTGTTCGACAGGTTTGACCGTCATCGTCCACCTCATTATGACGGGATTGCAGACCCAGTTGCTTTAGAGAACAGGCCAAGGGAGATCGAGAAGTTGTTCGATGCAACAGCATGTCCGAAGACCGAGAAGGTGTCTATAGGTCCCTATGAGATCCTTAAAAGGATCGGGGAAGTAGCCTACCGATTGGCCTTACCGCCTAATCTGTCAAAGGTTCATGACGTATTCCATGTGTCGCAATTGCTGAAGTATCGTAGTAATCTTTCCCATGTAATCCCCGTTGAGTCAATCATTGTTGATCGGGACTTGACTTATGAAGAGCGACCTATACGTATTCTTGATCATCAGAACCGAGTCTTGAGAAGAAAGGTGGTCCCGTTGGTAAAAGTGCTTTGGAGAAATCAAAAGTTCGAAGAGGCCACTTGGGAGACTGAAGAATCGATGAAGCAAAAATATCCCGAGTTGTTTACCTCAGGTGCTTAGCCTTGTTTCTAAGTTTCGAGGACGAAACTTTCTTAAGGGGGAGTGATTGTAACACCTCAAAACTTCACTCCGAGTTTTTCGCATTTATTTCATAGTGTTTAATTAACTCCGTTACCGTTTCACTGTTTTAATCAATAAAATTTTCATCTTGATTTGAAAATTCATAAAAATTATGTTTTTATTTCATAAACATGGTGGATTTATTTTCCTAAGGTTTAGATAATTTTTGTGAAATTTATTTTCAATATTCAGATTTTATTTGAATTTAAAATCGGTTTTGGAGAAAAATTAGGAAATCGGTAAAAATAATTTGAATTAATTAATTTATAAATTTTAAAACTCATTTAAAATTTATTAAAATCAGTTTGTCATAGTGTTAACTCATTTTCGGATTTTCTAAGGCATTTATAAGCTTATTTGACTATTTGACTAACTTTATGGTTTTAATCTTTAAAATTATCAAACTTGGTCCAAAAGTCTTGAAATTTTTATGGGAAGTAAATTCTGATGTTGGAGGAAGCTTCCAAGCATTTTCACCCCATTGCCAACCCAATTACTCCATCTTACAACTACCTTGACTTCTTGACATTTTATTTCTTATATACTTAAAGTTTTGGAGCAAATAATTTTTACCCAAGCTCTTTTCATTCTAAAACTGAAGAGTAAGCTTCTCCCTTACTTTCTATATCATTTTAGTACTCCATAAAAATTTTGAGTAATTTTTGAGCTTTAGAAAATTATTTATAGCATTTTCAAGTTGTTTTTAATTAAATTCCTAATTTCTTCTATTAATTTCTACTCCAAATTCTAACACCTATTTTATTCCTTGAATATTTTTAGAAGGTGATATATTTAGTTTAGAGCTTGTGGAAGAGGAAGGATCTTAGCTCGTGTTCTCTTATTATCTCCATTCTATTTTCCACTGAAATTAAGGTAACTAGCTTTAATCCTAGTTTAATTTTGATTAATAAGTTAATTATAGTTAATTAATATACATTATAGTAGAAATAGTTATAATAATATTTGATATGGATTATGTGAATTTACGTGAATTATATATGAATTTTCGGATTTATGTGAATTTAATTGTTAATTATGATTTTCGATTTACATATGTTTATTTAAGTGTATAATATATATTTACTGATTTTATATGTATAAATCTTGATAAAATGATATATTTAGTATGTTTATGAACTCATACATGTTATTAACTTGTTGGTGTGATTTAATTTGAATTTTGGAAATTATTTTGTTAATTGTGTAATTATATCCGATAGTATTTTAGTGTTTTAGAATATGTTTAAATTTCGAAATTTATTTTTATACTCACGAAAATTATTTAAGATATTTCATTTTATATTTCAATCCTCATTTTATGGTCGTGATTAACCTACTTGAATTATTGTATGAATTTGTCAAATTATTATTTATTTGATTAGTAAATTGTTTAATTCAAAAATCTATTAATTTAAACTTTATCTTCTTGAACCAAAATGAACTTGTTAAAAGTTTATTAATATTAAGGTATTTCGTGATTAATATCACTAATATTAATTTTGGATTATTATTAATTTATTTTAGTGATCTAAATTCGAAATTATTGTATAATGAAAACCTAATTACCGAAACTAGTTATGTATTTTCAGAATAATAACAACAACTTTTAACTAAATTTTGATTTATTTATTAATGTTAGTTAATTTATTTAGTTTGTCTTACTAAAAAGAATTTAATCAAACTTGTTGTTTTTAAATTTAATTATTAGTACGTGTAATTTGAGAATTTATAAATAAATTACAATGAGTTTAATTATGACTTTGTATCCCTTTTACAAATGAATCTTTTCAAACCAAATATTGTTTAAGTTGATATTAAGTTGAATTGGGTGATTCCAACAACTTTTATGTTAATTTGACAAGATTGTGTATTTTGGATTAAAATATTGTTTATGTTGATATTAAGTTGAATTGGGTGATTCCATCAACTTGTATGTCGATTTGACAAGTGTATGTATTTTTTTATTAAAATATTATTTGAGTTGATATTGAGTTGAATTGGGTGATTCCATTAACTTTTATGTCGATTTGACAAGTTTTTGTGATAATTATAAAACTTCATTTTTATACTAAATAAAATGATTTGAGATTGTTCTAAAGATGTTGTTAAAAATCTCATGTTACTACTACTTTAATTATGTTATGATCTTAATTTTTGAATTAGTTTTACCTTGTACTGTGATGGGTACAAAGTGCTCTTGAGATGATTTTTACTTTGTAATGTGTTGGGTACAAAGTGTTGTATTGAGATGATTTTTACTTTGCACCGAGATGGGTGCAAAGAGATGTTTTGAGATGATGTTTACTATTGTACCGAGTGTTTGGGTACATAGAGATATTTTTGAAATGATATTTTATTGAGTCATTACCTTTGTACTAAAGTCGGGTACATTGGTTTGTTTTGTTGAGGAAGAGAAATCCTATGGGGCTGAGCTGGGTCCCTTGGTATGAACTGTCACTCTTGTCTTTGAGATGGGTACATAGAGTTAACTTACGTGCTTGAGCCGGGTACGTAAGTCCGCTTTGATATTAGTCGTCGTCCAGTGTTAGGTTGTACTGAGCTGGGTACGGCGCACTGAGCTGGGTGCGTTGAAACTAGCACTGGGAGTTATGGCCATTTCTTAGACATAGGATATCGTATGCTGAGCTGGGTGTGCGTGTCCTAATACTTCTATCATGTAGGAACCGTGGGTGGTTGTATCTTTGAGCTGGGTGTACATCTATTCACTTGCGTTCGCTTCTCCCCTCGATGCCGATTGTTGTGATGTTGTGTTTGAATGATTATTTGGATTTGCAAATTGAGTCTATTTTGATATAAATGCTTATTTTGAGCATATTATTATTTTTACGAAGAATTATGATAATTGGCGATGTTATGGATGTTTATGATACTTTGTGGTTACTATAATCGATGTTGATTACCGTAATTAGCTTATTTGATCTTGTTTAACCCGGGAGGATCGCTAGTTGCTCCCCAACGACCGTGGACCCCTATATATATATTTTGCGAGGTGAAGAAAGCTAATGATTCGGGTGGTTAACGGGCTAGAGTGAGAGATAGGAATTATAATCTTTTGTTATCATGCTCTACTTTATGACATTCGAAATTTCGTCATTTTGATAACTTTGAGTTGTAAGAGGTTTATAACCTCACTTTGGATGATATTTGGAGAATTAACCTTTAGTTATGATAATCGACGACCTTTTATTATGGTTAGAAAGTAATACTCCGATAGACAAGATTTCCGCTACCGTCTAATGTTCATTAAATTAAGCATATTTTAGAAATTATCATTTAAATTATCGGAGATGTTACGATCGCCGGCCAATTCAGGAGGTCCCACGACGCGGAAATAGTAGAGAAGGGTGCAAGTGGAGGTGTTCGCGGGGGGTGGGGGAGGTCGCGGGAAGAGGAGGGTGCGGGAGGGCGTTTGTAGGGGTGGGGCCGGGGAGGGGTGTTCGCGAGGGGCGGGAGAGGGTGGGGAAGGAGTGTTTGCGGGGGGGGGCAGGGGGGAGGGTGTTCGCGGGGTGGGTCAATGGGTTTGTTTTTTTTGGTGGGTTTTCAGTTTTGGGTGGGTTTTCAGTTTTGGGTCAATGTGTTTGTTTAAAGTCAAACTTTTTATTTACTAGTTTATCAGGTTACCGGTCATTTAGCCTTATTAAAGTTAATGGTGCTACAAAATTAACTTGACTAGGAATAATCAAAAGTTAGACTTGAAATTGGAAGACCACACGCAAAGGTTGACTTATTTAAAACAATTTTTCCTAAATAAATAGATTAAACTTGACTACTAAGTTCTACACCAAAGAAAGCAATCCCCCACACCTAACTGTAGTTGTGCTCACAAAGTGTTTGACTCTCAAACACAAATACTTACCCAACCACAAGCACTAATATCGTCGCACTTGTAGTTCAAAATACAAATTAAATTATTTGTCTTGTGAATTTGCTTCTCAGCAAGCCTAGAAAATGGAACTTTTGAAAAAAAAAAAAATTTTTTTTTTTGGCAAATTAAAGATATAATTGACTACCAAAAGAGAGATTACAAACTACAAAGGGAACCACCACAAGGGAAAAAAAGCATTAAAGGTTTCCTTCCCTCACCTTGTAGGAAGGGTGTGGAAGAAAACTCATCATATGCACCCAATGGCAAGCCTATACAATAGGAAACAAACAAATTACCAAATTCCTAAGTGCCGTTAAACAACCTTAGCTGACAAACAAACAACAAAACAAACCTACATCAGCAATAATGCTTGATCATCACTCGTCAGCCTTACAATTACAAGCAACTCTAAAAACAATTTACGTCACTAATGATAAGGGAGGGATGAAGGTATCATTACACACACTACTATTTCATTGCAACCAAATAGCATAAATAGTGAAATATATACATGAATTGTTTCTGGATTATAACTGGAGTCCCCCTTTTTTTGGATCCATCTCACATCAATAACTCGACCCTACCGCCTATAGGTAGTTCTAAACAAGTTTCCTTTGATGTGGATACCTGAATGCCAAGTATCGCTCGTAATAATCTAAGGGTCGTCCCTGGGCCGGGGTAGGTGGGGCACCCGCCCATGCCCCTAAATCAGCATGATATCTCGTAAATTTATTCATCTTGATAGTATGACAAACTTTCATTTCGACTAAGATGGTTAGCGTCTAGTTGTTGGCACGTGAACTTTGTGGCGTCGAATCCTACACTCAACAATTTTTTTTTTCCTTTCTCAAATGTTTCCCCTTTTTTTTCAAGGGCTCAAATGTTTCGCCTTCTTATTTCCTATTCTTTAAATTTTCTTTTTGCAATGCCTTTAATTTTATTTTTGCTTTTATTATTATTTATTATTATTGTAAACTTATCTTTTTGCTTAGCTTGACATCTATAATTTCTGAATCCATAAGTTTCAATCAATCATCTACCACCTTTAAAAAAATTATTGTACATATTATTTCATTTTTTTTAGTTAAAAAGAGTATGATTTTATATCTTATAGACCTGCAAATTATAAATTATGCCTATATGAAAAAAATAATGCACACAACAACCTGTCTAAAATTAGGAATTTCTTATTATCAATTTTCTAAGTTTAACTACTAACTTTAATCTATAAAATTGCTTTACGATATTACATGTTCTAATTTATACCATAAAGATAAAATAAAAATATAGCCTCTAGAGTAATAATGGATACTTCTATATATTATGCTTCTACCTTAAATTAATATAAACTATCTTAGAGTTACGTAAAATTATCTGTAATAAAAGTGCATATTTTCTGAAATCTCTTGTGTGTTAGGGGCTTAATTTTTTTATTTTGTCATGCCCCAATAATTTTCAGGAACGACCCTAAATAGCCTCAGTAAACACCATCACACAGACTTTGGAGGTTTTGATCCTACTATGGGCCTTTTGGCAAGCAAGCCTAACTCCGTTTTATTGTTGTTTCATTATTTCCAATAAATAGTTGCAATTAATATGCGACGACCACATATGGAAATTGTTTCACTTAATATGGGATAAAGAGAGTAAAACAATGGGAAATTCCCAATGGTAGGCTCCTATTTTTTAGAATTCTCAATGGTAGATTCAACTTTTTTTTCTTCCCATTGCTAGGCCTCAACTATTGTTTATTTGCTAAATGTGGCATTAGTGATAATTTTCCGTTAATAATATGAGTTTGACGTTAATTAGGTTGTTAACTCCCTAACTATGCTAAACCTAAATTAGCCTCTCTTTTTTTTATTGTTGTCCACATTCCCCTGCATTTACCCTCCTCTTCAAAACTTTTCATCTTCCCTATTCAAACACTCATCATTCAATTGATGATCCTTCATCCAACCTTGTAAAATTTGCTCCTTTCTCTATCACTTTCAATTGATCATAAATATCCTCTTTTCTTTTTATTATAGAAAATCAAACTAGCTAGCTAATTACTGTATTACTCCTATGTGTAGTAAAAATTGAGGAGAAAAGTGGGCATCAAATAGTAAAGCATTAAAAGCTCTTTGCCGTAATTAACAAGTCCAAACATTTCATTAATTGTTCATGCGTATAGTACTGCATATTTCTTAGTGGGTATATAGTATACAGTGGCGAAGCCAGGATTCTCAAAGTGGGGGGACAAATTACGAACATTGGGCATTCGCATTAGCATTGTAACCATCTAAACAATCTCAAAGGAAGTATTACAAGATATTCAATATTAGATCCCTGAAAGAACTTGCAGCTCTAACAAATGCTCAACGTTCTTGGGTTTACTGTCGAAGAAGGTAACTTGCTTGCTGCTTATTGCAACAAATCTTCTGCATGCAGCTCTAACAAATGCTCAACGTTTTTTTATGTGTTTGAACTTGCTTGCTGCTTACTGCTGGCAATCACTTTTAGTCTGCTCTTATGTTTTTTTACCTCTGTCGATGATTTATGCTACTTCGTTATGGATGCTTGAATATGAGTAATACTAGTTCTGAATAAAACAGGGCGTTGTCAGACTTCTTGTTTTGATATCCTGATTTTCAAGAACTTCACACACATAAAAAAATGTAAATCAGCAAAATTAATTCCATAAAGAGAAATAGAAAAAAAAAGATGGGATATTCTAGGTGAACCCAACACATACACACAAATCCAGCATTTTGCATCTAATTTTCCACATTTGAACAAAAATGTCAGTAAATCATGCAATCTTGGAATGAAGAACAAGAGCCAAAAAAAACCCAGAAAATTCCTCTGTTTATAGGAAATTCATGAACAACAACAAATTAATTCAAGTATTCAACTATAATCACAACCAAACAATGATTACAATAACAATTTACAAGTCAATCTACTCTACAATTAACAAATATTACCTCAAAAAAATGAAATTAAAATTTAGGGTTTAGAAAATAAAACAACTCACTTGGCTTGGTTGCGTTCGGGCGGGGCGGCTGCGACAGGGGGTGACCGTAGCTGGGTTCGTCGGGGGGGGCTACCGTGGCTGGGTTCGGCGGTGCGGAGGTGGCCTGTGGCTCAGCTCTGGGTTTCTCACTTTCTCTCCTTCCTTCGTTTTCTCTCTCTTTAATTTTTTTTGCTCTGGTTTGCTTTGACCGTGAATCACTTCTCCCAAAGTGGGGGGACATCTGTCCCCATGTCCCCCCGCTTGCTCCGCCCCGATAGTATACTACTGCATTTAGGAAGACAGTTAGTACTGTACGAAATAACGAAATAGTGATGCATGGTTCTCAATGTCAACCCAGAAACATAGCATTCATGTTCGTTAATTATGGGTGATGAAGCTGGTGAAAATTCAACCTTTTTATGATCCAGACAATTTTTTCTATTGGTCAAAATTTTTACATTAAATTAAAGTTAACAGAAGTATTAGAATTAACCATAAAATTAAACTTTAAGTCTCACTAATGCTACGTTTGGGTAAATTAGAAAAACTGGGGCCTAGCAATGGGAAAAAAAAGAAGTTAAATCTACCATTGAGAATTCTAAAAAATAGGAGCCTACCATTGGGAATTTCCCTAAAACAATTAAAACATGGTACAAATAAGGTATGGAACTTTTTTCTGTACTCCAATGAAAAAAATTTATCAGATATATTATATACAATTTGCGAAACAAAAAAAAACAAGTGTTACAATCTCATTCTCAGGCAAACAATTTGATTTCATAGTATGGTTTTTCATTATCATATTTGTTTATAAATCTTAATTCTTTGAAACTTAAATTAATCCAAAAAGAAATAAGCAAATTAAACTTAATTCTTTAACTCAACAATCGATTGGTCTTGTAAAGAGACCGCCTACTTTTAGTTTAAAATTAGGCAAGGGCCCACACCCAATATTAAGAAGAGAACGTACCAACTTTTTTGAATACGATTACTAGTTTAATCTATTAAGTGAACAATATCCATTTAGTCTCACATTCTTTAGTCCAATTAGTGACTAGTTTAATCCATTTATTTACTAGCTTAATCCATTCGGTAAGACAACCAAGTTATTTTTAAAATTGTCTGATGCAGTTCAAGATTCATAGGGAAACAAAGGAAGAAAAGAGAAGGACGACTAAGTTGGTGCGAGATGTCTAAAGGTAATGTTGGGTTAGAATGAAATAGAACTGGGTTGTTAGGATAACGTAGGATTGGGTTTGTCATTTTATGTTTAAATTAGACCGCCCATTCTCAGAATTTCTGCTCAACAATTTAGATATATAGAAAGATGAACATTTATATAGTACATACTCCATCAGTTTCTAATTATATTATTCGCTCCATTTTCATTATGAGAATCAAAGTTCACCAACTTTTACCGAAAATGCTCATTATATTGTAAGAAACAACACCATTATGTGGGATTGGCTAGATAGTGAGAGATGTATATCAATTTATATATATGCAAATACGTAATTAACTCAACAATACTATGATTTGAGTAAAAAAATTAAATTCTTCTTTTGTTCTCTTTTTAATATTTATAAAATACTCCCTCTGGTCTTTATTAGTTTACCCGTATTCCTTTTTGGGATGTCCCTTATTAGTTTACCCATTTCTTTTGTTTCTATTTTTGGAATGGGACCACTAACCTTTCATCACACATATATTCAACTTTATTATAAAATTATAGTTTCTCTTTCTTTCTATGTCCCACAACCTTATTTCTCCTAAAACTCTGTGCAAAAGAAATGGGTAAACTAATAAAGACCTGAGGGAGTAAAACATATCCATGAACTAAGAAAGCAATATCATTAAGAAACTAAGTTTTTAAAATAAACAAGGGGCCAAGCCCCAGCTGTCCCCTATGGAAGATCCTCCCCTGTCTTGATTAAATAACTTAAAAGTATGGAAAAATTCATCCAACACATAATAAAAAGCTTCGATCTTCCACTAACCCAAATCCCACACCAAATCCAAATTGAAATTCGAAAATCTACACACACATTACAATGAATGAACTTCGAATGAAATAATAACTTAAATTCAAAACCAAATTCCAAAAGAAATTCCAAACGAGATACAGAAAGGAAAAAAAGCAAGAAATTCCAAACCAAATAATAAACGAAATTCCTAAAGAATGAATTCAGAGGCAAAATTACATCGCAATCTTCAGAATTCAAGATAAAAGAAGAACCCTAGATCTAATTACGAAAATGAAATAAAAACAAAACTAAAAATTACAATATGAATTACAAAATAAAAGAAGAACCCTAGATCTAATTACGAAAATGAAAAGAAAAAAATATAAAAAGTACGACAAGTGGAGTTCTTCGATTTGCATGAAGGAAAGTTGATGAACGACGAGTGGAATTCTTCGAGGAAAGCGACGAAGATGGTGGTTAAGCGGGTTCTTCGGGCGACGAAGACGGTGGTTCATTGAAGATCTTTGTTCGTCGAAGATGGTGCGGAGTTCGACGATGTGCGGGAATCGACGAAGATGGTGCGGAGAATGACGTGGATGGTGCGGAAAACGACGAAGATGGTGCGGAGTTCAATGAAGTGGTTCGGAGTTCGATGAAGCTGCGATTGAAAGAAGAGGGGAGGATGAGAAAGGGAAGACGAATAGGAGATGGAAGAGAAAGGGGGCGTTTGAGAGAGGGAAGAGGAGGGAGTTAGTGTTTGAGAAGGTGTTAGGGTTTGAAAGGGGGAGTTTGGGTTTGAGAGGGAGGTAGGTTTTGAATGGCGTTTAAATGGGGAGGAGAAAGTTGGGCTGCCCCGTGATTTAAGATTGCGGGATCAACACTTCATCTAACTGAGCCGAGCTAGTGAATCGGATTAGTTGACAAAAAGGATCGGATCCTTTTTGTCAACTGATCCGGTTCCAACCCAACCGTATTAGTTAATATTCTCATTTTTTTGCGCGCAAAAACGATGACGAAACTGATCCGGTTTAGGATCTGACCGGATCAGTTTCGTTGTGTCATATAAGCTTTTTTCCACTAGTGAAGGAACAAATGGCTACAGCAAGTTATTCTTCTTCGGTGGGATTCAAATGTTATCATCGTTTGCATGCTGTTGTGAAGATTGTCACGCGAGGGGAAAATGTCGAGAGTTGAAACTGGTGATGTCCTAACTTTCCACCAGTGAGTGTTTTTAAATTTTTTTAAATTGAAATTGATAATTATAATTGGATTTTGAAGAGTTTAGGGCTTTATATCTTTAGTTTAATATATTGTAGTGTAAATTTTTTGATTGGTACCTTGATGATGTGAATGTGGTTGATGATGTAACTAGTAATGACAGAGAAAAGGTTATTGAGAAGTTAGAAGCAGAGAACAACAAATTACAGGGGAAAGTCGAGAAATTGAAGAAGAAGAGTGAAATGTTGAAGGTGGAACTGCTTGAAACAAGGTTCAAATATGCAAGAATGGTGAAGAAATTGGTTTATGCTCTGATTTTGTCTTGGATATTTGGCTTTTATGTTTCGTAGGAATTGAAAATGGGTGCAATTGGTGTCCAATTGGTAGTCTGTAATTGTGGTCATGGTAATTTAGGAAGTAGAATTTGGTAGAATAACCTGTACTTTATGTTAGGAAGACAAAGTATTAATATGTATTGACTCAATGAAGTCTAATTATTCAATTATTTAAATGACATTTGCAGCAATTTTCAATCTTTGTATACCTTTGCAACAATTTCCATCTGCTTTATGCAATTTATAACACAACATATGCTATGTTCAATCTTCAATAGAATTGTGGTAACATTTGCAATTAACCAAAGAAACAAAAATCAAAATGAATCCATACATCAGTATTAAACCAACAGTAGTCCTTGCTGTTTAACAAGCAAAATGAATCCAAAATAAACCAAACACATCAAAACTAAACCAAAGGAAGCCAAAATCCAGAGCCGAACACTTTTTTTAATTATACCCAATACCACACCTACTTAATTAAAACACTTAAATCCAAAGCTAAAGGATTTGTTGATGAGTTCTATTGGCTAGCAGGTGCACATGTTGCCGATGTAGTTGCTTAAGACAGTAAAACTTGCACTCTACTACATCCTGCAACCTGAATCCAAGAAAAAAACGCAAGCAATTTCAGTGAATGCATAAGACCATGCTAATTACAAAAGTGACAATTTATAACACTACCCACACTAGTTATTGGATTTCCTTTTTCATTAAATCACACTCCTACACCATGTACACCTGATGCAGAGTTCAAGCACTAGGACCTCAACAATCAGGGCAAAGATTGGCTTGGCAAGCTCAAGGATGCTGTCTATGATGCTGATGATTTGTTCGATGAATTCAACACCATTGCTCAATAGCAGAAAAGGATGCCTGGTGGTAAGATCTCCAAAAAGGTACACCATTTATTTTCTAGTGATAATCAGTTGCTTTTTGCTGCTACTACGTCTCGAAAGATTAAGAAGCTTAGAAAGAGGTTGGATTGCATTGCTAAAGATCGTACTCAGTTTGGGTTTAGTGATGTGTATGTACCTGTTAAGAGGAGAGAGGAAACATCATCCTATGTCTATGAATCTAGCATTGTTGGGAGAAAGGCTGATAAGGAGAATGTTTTGAGTCTGTTGTTTGGAGATTTGGATGTTGAAGATAATGTTTCTTTTATGAGTATTGTTGGGATTGGAGGGTTGGGGAAAACTGCTCTTGCCCAACTTATTTTTCGTGATGAGAAGATAAAAGGTGAATTTGAAATGAGATTGTGGGTTTGTGTATCTGAAGAATTTGGTATGAAAGAAATCCTTTCAAAGATGGTTGGCAAGAGTGAGGTTAATGTAGAAGAGTTACAGAGAGAGGTTCGTCGAAAAATTGACGGGAAAAAGTATTTTCTTGTTCTAGATGACGTGTGGAATGAGAATCGTAACGAATGGGCTAAGGTGAGGGATTTCTTGCTTTTAGGTGCTAGGGGAAGTAGGATAATTGTAACTACCCGCTCAAAAAGGGTGGCAAGCTATAGGAGATTATCCTATGTATGAGCTAAAAGGTTTGTCAGATGAAGATTCTTGGTGTTTGTTTGAGAGCATGGCATTTGACCGAGGGAGGAGACAGGTAGATGATGCCATTGTTGACATTGGTAAAGACATTGTGAAAAAATGTGCAAATGTTCTTCTCTCCATAAGGATCATAGGCAGCATGCTCTATGATCAAGATAAAAGCAAGTGGGTGTTGTTTCAAAAACTTAACTTGGCTGAAATGGGACAAGGTGAAGATGGGATTATGCCCATATTGAAGTTTAGCTACTATCATCTTACTCCACAATTAAAGAGTTGTTTTAGCTATTGTGCTCTCTTCCCGAAGGATCGTGTCATCAAGAAATCACTCTTGATCAACCTTTGGTTAGCACAAGGTTGTCTCGAATGTCCGAATGACATGCGGAAGATAGAAGATGTCGGGGAGGAATGTTTTTCAATTCTATTACACAGATGTTTCTTACAAGATATTGGGAAGGATCAGTTTGGTGAAATCAATTCTGTTAATTTGCACGATTTGATCCATGATCTGGCGCAACAAGTTGCGGGAGAAGAATTGTGCTTGGTGATGGATGCTAGCACAAGCCATTTTAGTGAGAAAATTCGTCATGTCTCGGTTGTTCACTATTCACTCCCACTTTGGCCAAGTGATACTTTGAAATAAATGAGCACATTTTTCCAACCTTCTCTTTGTGAAGTATTTTGGGAATCTAATGTGACTGTAATACTTGCAAACTGTAGGCGTGCAAGGGTATTGGACTTGCATTATTCTGGCATAAAGTCTTTACTGAATACATTTAACAACTTACCGCATCTACGGTATCTTGACCTGTCTTACAATCGTGAGTTGGAGAAGCTTCCCAAGTCAATTTCCAAGCTCCATAATTTGCAGGTATTATTGTTACACGGTTGCTTGGCACTAAAGAAACTGCCGCAGGACTTGAGAGAATTAGTTAATCTTATGCACTTGGATATAACTAAATGTGATGCATTGACTCATATGCCAGCAAGAATGGATAGTTTGATTCGTCTTAGCACACTAACAATGTTTGTCGTGGGTAGAGGAAGTTCCAACCAAGTGGAGGTAGGTCAGCTTAGAAAATTGGTGCCTCTAACTGATCTTAGAGGTGAGCTTACAATTAGATTTACAGAGGGTTATTTATACAATACCATTAATACTGAGAATAAGAGATATTTGTTAAACAAGAAATATATCAATACTTTGATAATACAAGAGGAATTTGGGTATGATCAATATGCGCACTGTTCGAGAAAACCAATTATTGTAGATGAAAGATTGCTAGAAGGCCTTGAACCCCATCGTGATCTTAGAGAAATCAGAATTCTGGGTTATAAAGGCATCAAAATGCCAGGTTGGCAAGCGACTTTGGCAACCTCAATTACGCACCTTGTTGTAATTCATCTAACCCATTTTAGTGAGTTAGAACATCTACCTCAGCTGCGACAACTCCAGCATCTCAAAATTCTTAAGCTCGCGAATATACCTAATGTCGAGTTTATGGAGGATGATAATGGTTCTTTATTACCGTTTTATCCTTCACTCGAGGAGTTTAGTCTAAGTGATCTCCCAAAGTTGAAGGGATGGTGGAGAGGAGGTGAGGAAAGCGAAGCTGCCATACTTGTATTATCTCGTGTTCGTAATTTGGAGATTGAAATGTGCCCAAACTTGACATCTTTTCCTGGATGTCCACATATGAAAGTATTAAAGTTGAAGGAATTCAATGAAGAATTGACATTTTGTGGGAAAAAGGAGGAAGCAAGTGTAACGCATACTGCATCTTCCTCTTCCTCCACTTTGTCTTCTGAAATTCCTTGCGATGAGTTAGATAATCTCGTAATTCATTTGGATTACTTAACCAAAGACAATTTGCGGTCTATGAATTCCCTTTTTGGGAAGTTTCTACAAGGTATTTGTATCTAAAAATATACAACTGTGAGGTGAAGAGTTTGTCAACTGTTTTAGAGACGCATGCATCATCCATTCAAGACCTATATTTTTTTTTCCTGTCTGAACTTAACGAGTCTGTCGGGAGGAGGAATAGAGCATATGACTAATTTGGACAGACTCACGTTTCTAGGGTGCGAAAACTTGGATTTGGAAGTCGGGATGCCATGGAAAGCTTTTTGTCACCTTTCATTCTTACACTTAGTTTTGCTTCCGAAGGTTGTAAATCTGCCAAACGAGATGCAGGTCTTGTCTTCGCTTCGAAGTATTTCCATTTATGCTTGCATAAACTTAGAAGGCCTTCCAGAATGGCTCGATTGCTTCACGTCATTGAAGGCACTTGATATCACACATTGCCCCAAACTGAGGTCATTGCCAGAATCGATATGCCGCCTCCCCTCCCTCTCAACACTTACCATATCATATTGTGATGGGTTGAGGGAAAGATACAAAGAACCATATGGAGAAGACTGGCCTAAAATATGCCATGTCCCTGATTTGTCGCTGCGTCCTTAAATTTTGATATATCGAGTTTGCAATTAGAAAGTGCATGAGGGTGCATAGTGTGAAAGTAATTTTGAACTATACATTCTTTTATTGTATATTATTTTTCATTGCTAATGCTATGATGAAAAATAACCATGCTCTTTGATTCTAAATTGTATGCTTTTTTTACTAAGAAATTAAAGTATGTTCTTTCAAAATAAAGTGTGTCATGTTCTTACTTTCATTTTGACCTATGTTCTTTAATGGATGGAGTTAGACATTATAATTTCGAACTGTTTTTTCTTTTTGCCTATAGTATTTTTTTTTTTTAATTTACACGGTGTGTTCTTTTAGTTTAAACTATATGTTCAAGTGCACAATGAGCATTATTCTGCACTGTGGTGCACTAACAAGGCTTATTAATCTTCATGGAGAAAAGGACGATTATTGATTAGCTCTGAATTTTCGCCTAAAAATGACATCTATGTATCTAAATTCTAAAATTATGTTGATCAGATTCTTGGACATATTCAATTGTACTTCTTTCACTTGATTTTTGAATTATTTGGGTACTCTGCTTTTCTGTAAGTTATTTTCTTGGTATATTAATCTTCATTCAAGATTGTCTTTTTGTTCTTTGTCTCCAAGACCAAAGAAGATTTTGGAGTTGGAGATTGATAATCAGACATCAGGCTAACGTAATAAAATTTGTTATGAGATTTTGTTGAGTTTAATTTTACGTGTTTCAGTTCGTAAATGTTGTTTTTACTTTCTCTGTATTATGATAGAGATGATTAGATGAAGAACTTTTTGTTGGAAAAGACCTATTAAAATAGTCATTTTGTTGGAAAAGACATAATAAAAACTTTTTTGTTGAAAAAGACCTATTATAATACTTTTCTTTATTACTTAAGACCACTTCAACATATTCCAACCAAAAAGCCAATTTCCCGACATTGACTTTTCTTACCCTCCCTTTCTCATTAAATGGGACCAACCTATTTTTTTGTATCCTAATCCCTTAACCCTACCATACCCTTTCCTCTTGCTTCCCATCTTAGGGGATTAGGATAGAAAAATATAGAGGTTGGTCCCATTTAATGAGAAAGGGAGGGGAAGAAAAGTCAATGTCGGAAAATCGACTTTTTGGCCAAAAAATGTTGAGGTGATCTTAAGTAACAAAGGGAAGTATTATAATAGGTCTTTTTCAACAAAAAAATTTTATTAGGTCTTTCCCAACAAAATATCCATTTTAATAGGTCTTTTCCAGCAAAAAGTTCTTAGATGAATAAAGTGATGTGTTTTCTTTTCGTATAATATATTAAACAAGGGTGGTTGTTTTTTTTATTACTTCTTATATATGGACAGTTGATGTTTGAAAAACTTACAATGGTTGTAATGAAAGTGTAGCTAATATAGAATTCGCAAAGTATAAACTACTAGTAAATTGTTTAACAAGATAGACGACCTCTGCATAAAATAAATGGTTTTGGGCATGGGCGGATCTACAGGAGGTACAGTGGATACAGTTGTACCCCCATTCCAAAAAAAAAATAAAGAAAATGATACGCTCAAGTTATACGGTGTTTATATTATATTTTGGGTGCTTTTTGCTAAGGGTCTTGATCATAATTGTTAACGTTTGCGTTTTATTTAGCTCTTAGCGGAAGTTCGGAATTTTGTATATTAATTATAGTTAAAGTTGTATGTTCCGAGCTCCTAGAAGCATTAGTGTTTGGAACGACTCAACATCATTATACTTGCCAAGCGTCGCCACATGTTCCAATCAAGCATCGCCGCAAGCCGTAGCCGAGCATAGCACCAAGCCTACCGAGCAGCCACCATCATCGCAAGCCCAGCAAACAAGCCTGCCCAGCTCTCGTGCGCGCTCATCGCCAAGCAGCACCTAGCCCATCATAGCCGCACCAAGCGCTCATCACCCAGCGGCATCATCGCCCAGCTCTCGCGTGCACGCTCGAAGCAGCACTCGCCTAGCTCTCGCAGCTCGCACCTCGCGACCTGCTTGCTCGCGACTCGCGACCTGTGCCGCACCTCGCGACTTCCTTGGCCTGCCCAACTCTTCAGCTCGTGTTGGAGGCAGTAGCTCATCGCACGGTGCGACCAGACTCGCACCTCGCGACCCCTAGGTCGGTGTAATTGTCGGCTGATTTTTGAGCTTTACTATAAATACCAAACTTGTTTTTGGACCTAGGGGGGCAGCAGCCACAAGGAGAGGGAGTCTCCAAAACTCCACTCCTCTCTTGTTGTCTTCTCTTTTTAGTTTTTATTTTCTAGTTTAGTTTTTGTAGATTTCAATTATGGGATTGGCTTATGTTATACCGATTGTAGCTTGAACCGTTCTTGAACGAGATTAATATGGAGCTTCAAGCATTATTGTGAGATCTTTCCTCTCTATTTAGTTTCTTTGATTATGGTTTAATTTCTATGATTGCTTTCTATGGTTTTTGCATAATTATGCTAGAAGCGTTACTAGTTTGATTGTGTAATTAATCTAATGCTAGATTTAAGAATAGAATCGGATTGTTTTATTCTTTTATCGATTGGTAGCAAACTAGGGAGTAACTTAGATGCAGATCGTCTTGGTTATTTCTTGGGGAAATTGAATCAACTGTTGAATGTTTATTGCTTGTATGACGTTAGCAGGTCTATTGGTTCTCTGTGTTTATTGCTGCTATTGGATTGAACTTAGACGCTATCGGACTAGGTTATCCTTTAGTTAGGGTTTTATAGTCACGCTGATCGTGCTATTCAACTAAGAATAAGGAGAATGCGAGATTAATTCTCAACAATAGATAATTATGGAAATAATTAGAGTCGAGGTTAAATGATCGATAATGAATTGAAGTGGATGTTAATCGGATTCAAGATCTTCCTATAATTGATTTCTCATCTTATTTATATGCTAGTTAGTTGTAGTTTATTTATAATCTATTTGAAACCCCCCTTGTTATTAGGTTTCTCGGCCCTTAGCTTAATCTAGGTTTTGGATCACGCTGAATATAAAACTCGTCCCTGTTTCCCTGTGGATACGACCCCTACTTCCATTATACTTGCTTAGTGTAAAAGAGAGTAGGAGAAATTTTATCTTTGGCCGGGTGCGGTGCACAACGACACATCCGCGCCCGCTAGAAAATAAAAGGCAAAAGAAAAAAAAAGTTACTGTATGGTCTGTAACTTTGTATCTGTTTCTCGTGACAAATCAAGGGTCCTTTTCTTTCTCAGTTTCTCTCTCCTCTCCTCTCTCTTTCTCTCACCTCTGGGCACGTTCTTTTTTTCTGGCTCCTCTCTTCCTTTCTTTATTCTCTATTTCCCTTTCTTTTTCTTTTCTGATGTGCAGGACTCTCTGCCGCCTGCCGGAGTCCGGAGAGGAACTCATTTCTCACGTAGCCGGTTGCTAGTAGCCAAGTAGCCAGGAGCAGGTGTTCGTACCAGTGAGCCGGACACCGAACCGCCGTCTGCGGTCTGCCGTAATCCCGGAACGAAGCCCAGAAGGCCAGAACCACAAGTTCATCAGTTCTAGGTATTTTTTTTCCCAAAATATTTTTATTTCTGTTACAGACTTTTCAAATTTTCTTTTTTAATGGAATTTGGAGTATGATTAGAAGTTGTGAAATTAAAATAATATGAAAATTGAGATTGCTTGAATTTGAAATAGATGTTGTGAATTGAACTTAATTGAATTTGGAATAAGATGTTGTGACTTGTGAAATGTAATTTGAAATCAGGGACTTTGGAATTAATATCTAATTATGTGTATACTTTATACTAGATTTGGAAGATGAAAAACAAATATTTAGGATCTTGTAATTTTTATAAAAAGGTCGTAGGATGCACTTGTAATTTTTATTTATTTGAAACTTATGTATTTTCGTTGTTTTAAATTAGTTGTAATTTGAATCATTAATTGATATTGGCATTGTATTTTGAGTTGAATTTTTAGTCGTAGATTAACTCTAGCATTGTATAGTTTGTTTTAGTTGATTTTATCGAATCCGTACCCCCATCCCGTAATTCCTAGATACGCCACTGGTTTTGGGGAAGCAGAATCAACAAATTGCTATTTTCTTACTTTGTCCATTTTGTTTTGTCTTCAATTTTACATTCTTGCCCATCTACTATTGTTGCTTCAGCTCATCATGGTATTTCCTTACCTAATTACCCTAGCTTATGTTAGCATACGAGTCTGATTTAGATTGAATATATGAATTTGTAATATCTTGGCCTTTCGTTTGCAAAAATTTTCCCAATGCAGGAAGCATTCAGTGCTTGTTCACATGTGTATGTTGCACTGCTGTATTTGTACCAATACGATCTCACATGAATATCGGATATTTTAAAAGAACATAGCAAAGCATGATATGTTGTGATCTTCGATTAGTAATTGAACTTGAGAGTTGTTGTTCAACCTATGGTAAGCACAAGGTTTTTTCAAATTCCAAACAACATGCATAACATAGAAGAAAATTTGCCAAAAAAAAACCTTTTTACGAGTTCGTTTTTGCGAAAAAAAACCTTATAAAGCATTTTTTGCAAAAACAAACCAAAATCAAAATTTTTTTGCGAAAATAAACATAGTATCATTTTCCGGTGTTGACCATAGAATTTCCGACGTTGACTACCTCTAGCCACCACTACCAACACTGCGCCCGGCCCCCCCACCCACCTCTGCAGCCTCCCACTTCACCCCTCGCCCGGCCCCCCACCACCTGCACCCCACCCCACCACTACCGGCGGCTCCCCAACCCCCCTCCACCCCCTTAGGCGGCAACCCCACCCCCTTCGCCCATACCCTCTCTCCTCTCCCTTCTTCCCTCCTTCACCCCTCCCCCCTCTCCTCTCCCTTCGTCCATCCACCCCACCACCGCTGCGCACCACCCCATCCCCCCGAGCTCTCCCCTCCGCAACCCGAGAAAATTTGAACCCACCATCATCACATGACCATAACACCATGAAGGCCCCCACCACAACCACGAAACCCACTACCACCACAAATGAAACGAAAACCATCAAAAATCGATGTACGAAAACCATTATTTACGGGTGACGCAGCGGTGGGGGGTTACGGGTGGCGCAGCGGTGGGGGGCGTTCTGGGTGGCGCAGCGGTTGGGAGGGGTGAGGGAAGGAATAATGGAGAGGAGAGAGGGTAGGGGGAAGGGTGGTGGGGTGCCGCTCGAGGGGTGGAGGGAGGGTGGGCCGGGCTATGGTGGCTAGGTTTCATCTTGCAAAAATAATTTTGATTTTGGTTTGTTTTCGCAAAAAATGATTTATAAGGTTTTTTTTCGCAAAATGAACTCGTAAAAGGTTTTTTTTGGCAAATTTTCCTAACATAGAAGATGTTGGTGAGGAGCTTTTTTACTTTATTGCACCGCTGTTTCTTTCAAGATATTGAAAAGGATGAGTATGGTGATGTTGCCTCCATTAAAATACACGATTTGATCCATGATCTCGCACTCGAAGCGACGGGACAAGAGTCGTGCTTGGTAATGAATGACAGGACGAGCCCTTTTAATGAGAATATTCGTCATCTCTCACTTGCTTGTCAACGCGTCCCCCCGCATTAAGGGATGCTCCAAGCAAGTTGAGGACAATGCGCGCGTTCCTCCATACCAGAATTTTCCTAGACCGGGAGTATTATTGGGAATCTGATCTCGCGAACTACTTGTTAATTGTAGAAGCTTAAGGGTACTGGACTTGTGCGGTCTGAGATATGATATTCAGTCATTACCCAAAACATTATTCTACCTGTCACATTTAAGATATCTTGATCTCTCTAATAATTTCGACTTGAAGATGCTACCTAAATCGATTTCCAAGCTCTATAATTTGCAATTATTGAAATTATCATATTGTAGTGGTTTAAAGGAGTTGCCGAAGGACTTGAGCGAGTTAGTTAATCTTAGACACTTGCATATAGACGGGTGCAAGGGATTAACTCATATGCCAGCAGGAATGGGTAGTTTGACCGGTCTTACCAGACTAACAATGTTTGTTTTGGGCGGAGGAAGTTCCAATCAAATGCACATAGGGCATCTTAGAGATTTGATACCTCTAGTTAACCTTAGAGGTGAACTTACAATTTTATTTAAAAATGGTTATTGATACGATTTAGTAAAGGCCGATGCATCATATTTGTCGAACAAGAAATATATCAAGTGTTTGAAATTATAGGATGAACCTTTCAAAGCAGAGATTATTGATGAAAGATTGTTGGAAACCCTTGAACCCCGCCGTGATATTAGAGAAATTGAAATTGAGGGTTACAAAGACTTGAGATTGCCAGGTTGGGCAGCGACTCTGGCGTCCTCTTTCCCGCTTCTTGTCAAAATCAGACTGAGTTATTTCGATAAGTTGGAGCATCTACCGCAGCTGAGTCAACTCAAACATCTCAGAAGTCCTATGTTGGAGGGCATGCTGAATGTGGAGTACATGGAGCTAGGATGATAATAATGGTGCTATATTACCATTTTATCCTTCACTTGAGGAGCTTCATCTCTTTCGCTTGCCAAAGTTAAAGGGATGGTGGAGAGAAGTAGGTGCAGAAAGGGGAGTGTTACGTTGTTATCCTTGTGTTTTCTAGTGTTCTTAAGTTGGAGATTATAAAATACCCAAACTTAATGTTTTTTCCTGGGTGTTCGAAGTTGAAAGAATTCAATCTGAAGAAATTCGATGAAGCACTGTCATTTTGTGGGAAAAGAGAGGAAGCAAGTCCAAACCCATTAGCATCTTCATCTTCCGACAATCTCGTTTATTGTTTGGATAAGTTAAGAATTGACGATGTGGGGTCATTGAGCTCTCTTTTTTTGGGGGGCTCTACAAAGTATTCTTAAACTAATAATAGAGAGGTCTGAGGTGCAGAGATTATCGACTGTTGCAGAGAGGTATTTGAAACTCGCTTCGTGCATCAAGTCCTCCCTAACTTTTTGTTTCTGCAATAAATTGATGAGTATGCCTGGAGGAGGAATAAAGCATATGACTAATTTACAGCAACTCACCTTTGCACAAAATTTGTAATGTTTATTTTGGGATATGAGATATGGAAATGGGTTTGACTTTTAAGGTTTGAGGTTTTGAAGAGATGAGAATGGGTTTTTGAGGTGAGGGGGAATTGTTGGCATGGAAGAGGACAAAGTGGTGGCTAAGGTGGTTGAAGGAAGGAAATATAGGTGGATGAGTGGGCTGGCGTCATTTTTAGGTAGTGCTTGAAGGTGGTGGTTGTGAGTGAAGGGGAGGAGAGAGAGGCAGAAGAGTGTGTTTGGCTTTAGAGAGAGATAATGGGAGACTAAAGAAAGTTGGAGCAACAGATATTATAATATTGTGTGAGAGAAAAGCAGAATTGAGAATTTTATGGTATCGTTAGGT
Source organism: Beta lomatogona (assembly GCA_947646795.1). Lineage (NCBI taxonomy): Eukaryota > Viridiplantae > Streptophyta > Magnoliopsida > Caryophyllales > Amaranthaceae > Beta > Beta lomatogona. The sequence goes on along the minus strand of CANSNZ010001006.1, from coordinate 460,449 downwards.
ATGATATGGTAATCATAAACCAATATAATAGTGTATCATAACCATAGGTACTTTTGTGTTGTTGTTATTAGGTATGAAATGTGAATTTTGGTCCAAATTTTATTTTATTGATTTGGATCCAAGCTTTAGCTGGATCATGGGCCTTTTTAGGTGGTAGCTGATTTATGATTTGTGAATTAGGTTATGTGGTTCACTCCCTTTAATGTTATGTGAAGATTTACAGAATCAACTTATTTCTGGAGTATAATTTTTTATGTACAATAGCGCACACATCCCATACATAAATAAGACTAGGCTTCCACCATAATTTACATAAAATACCATAATAAAAAAAATCAACTTAAAAAATCCTCAATACAACAAATTAATACATCTAACTCTTCTCATCCTCAACGGTTAACCTCAACATTATCACCTTGAATTTTTTACTTTCGCATGCATCGCGTGCATAGAAATTCGAACCCATTGTGTGAATATAAGGTGAGAGAAAGTGGTGACTCTATTAACATAATTTTCTTTAGTCGTTGTGAGAATACAAGGTAATAATAATTTTCTTCACTCACTTATTTTCTTTACACAATTCATCTAATTTTAATAATAATTTTGCATGCATAGCGTGCATATAAGACTTGTTTTGTAAGAAATTAAGAATTGATACATTAATAATCTAGTGTAATAGTCTTTAGCCCAAGCTAAGCTCAACATGTACTAACCTCTGTATTTGAATAAGTGTAACAGTTTGACTTTCATGCTTGCCAACACACAACTTTGATTTAAAAAGTTAATATAATGAAAATATTCATTGAAACAAATTCAAACAACATTTTATATGATCATTTTTTATTATATATATTAGTAAAAAAAATACAGTCAAAGTGAGGTGTGTGAATAGTGCAAAAGTCAAAGTATTGCACTTAAAAGTAGAGAAAGTATTATACTCATATGAATATAATTTTCCAGAAGATTATCGAAGATTTTCAGTTAAAAGAAGATATCTTGTTTTTACTAGAATATTTTATTTTTCAAAATATTTCACAAGTGATTTAGGCCGGAAATTTTGAAAGGATAGTGTTAAACGTGTCCCCTTTGATTTTTCTTTTGTATCATGTAATATATAGATGGATTTGTTCTAATACATATCTTTTACATTTTTACATATATGATTAAACATATTATAAATTATTAGCCAATATAGCCATAAAAAAGAATCTTTCGTTAAAAAAAAGGCTCAAATTTATCAAGGGTCAGTAAACGAGATAGGAAAAATGTGCGAAAAGTTGAAAAAAGCAATGGAATGATCTCAAATTTTGGAGAGAGAAAGAGACGAAAATGAGGAGGAAATTAAATCAGGGCTCCTAAGATAGATCTGGAAAACAGAGATGAAGAGATTGAGAAAAGAACGATCTTTTAATGTGTGAGAGATAGAGAGAGAAAAGTCATAAGTTTCAAGACTAATCAATAGATTAATTTTAGGGAAACCAGATCTATAATAAACCAATGGAATATGAATATAATAAATGCTTTGGACCATTTAAATACTAAAATTGGGGACAAGAAGGTATCAAAACTTCCAAAGTTTAGTCAAAGTCTAGTTCGAGTTTTGTTAATGATCCAAGCTCGAACTCAAAACTATATTTTGTATTTTAAACTAGTCAAACTAAAACTTTTATGGTATCTGACCTATAAGCTCATGAAGCTAAAAGAAATAATACAAATTTTAATTGATCGAATGACAAATATAAGGGATTTTTATATTGACTTTCCCAACCAAAATATTGTAATAGAGCCAAGTAGCAAGAAATTAGAATTACATTGTATTTTTTTTTTATTCTTCGTAATTTCTTACGGGAAAAATCAAGAACCAAGGAGTAAAGGTTAAGTCACATGGGGTAGTCGTTGTTGTTGTGAACTTGTAAGAAAAAAGTTAAAAGTGATAAGCATAAAAATACACCCCAAAAAGAAAAAGTGGTGAGAGCAAAAAGTAACATATGTATCATACTTTTGTATTTAATGTTCGAACATGCTTTATTGAGCCAAACTCGAGTTCAAGTTCAAATTTGGTGAAACTTAATGAAACCAAGTCGAGCCATGTGAAATTCAGTTTCGGCTCGATTTGTGGCCAACCTATGTGTTCTACATCTTGAAATTGTGATATGAGTGTTAAGAGTTTATAATCTTCTACAATCATCATATGGTTAAAACTCAATCTTTATTCCAAAGTACCATCTTACATGAAACATTCTTCGTTTTTTACCAAATATGTTAAGTAGTGATAATCTAAAAAACACCATCTAAAGTATTATTCAGAATAGAGTTTTTATGATGTGGTTATTTGAAATATATATATTTTTATGTGTTTTTCTAACAATATTGAAATATGGCACAATAACTTAAGGGAGAAAAGGGATAATGAGAGATGAAAAAAATGAGTTCATTTGCTACGAGGGACAAAAGGAGATTATATTGCCAAAAATATGTATGTTACAAATAACATGCAACTTTGTAAAATATTAATGGGGAAAACTAATATTTTTGTAGTTTGTACGATAGTTTAAATTAAAACGTCCTTGTATTGTACTCCATGTGTCTACATTTACTTGATCCATTTTCTGTAAATGAATGTCTCTTTCCCACCCTACTATTTTTATTTATTTATCTTGTAACCATAGCCTACGAAAAAGTACCAACTCCTTTTTTTTCATATTTATTACTTCCAAACATTTATCAATTTCCTATAAAGTTATGGTCCTAATTAGGGGTGCTTATAGCACGATCCAAGCCCAAACTGTATTGGGTTCGGCTCGACTCGTTTATTGTTTAGCCCGACTCAACTCATGAGCTCGACGAGCTCGATAAGTGAAGCTCGACTCAAGTTCGTGAGCTTCTCTTAAGGCTCGAGCTCTGCTCGTGCTCGATTTAAGACAAATAAAAAGTAAACCAACATAACATAAACCAAAGAAAAATTCATATTTGGCGTTAAAAAAAATTATTGGCAAATCTTATAGAATTATAGACTAAATTCAAAAAGTAACATATATAAACATATTTTACTTTATTTTTACATGCTAACCAAATGAATTACTCACAAATATACATAAAAATTTAACAAACTAGATCTAAAAGGATACAAAAAGAAAAAAAACATGAATTGTTCAATGTAAAAAGTTGATAAAAGGATGCCTATAATAACTTTTCTTAAAGCGTTTTAGCCTATAATAAGTTTTCTAAGTGCTTTAGGTTATAATAATTTTTTTATATAAAATAAAAATCGAGCGTGTTCACAAGCTTTTCGAACTAATTTTGGCTTAATTCGGCTCGACTCGTTAAGTTCTTGAGCTGAGCCTGAATATGAGCCAAGCTACTACGAGTCGAGCCCGAACCGTTCGCAAAGAGGCCTAAGGTCATTATGACCCCTAGTCCTTAGTACATTGTTGACAATAATGTAGCCAGTAAATCTATGTAAATGGAGACGATGGAGATTGGAGAGTATCAATTTATTTCGGAAAAATTGACAAGAACGGTCCAAACTATGACCGTCCTGCTATAAAAGATCCCAACTATTGATTATTCCGCATCAATCCTAATTTCATTACTCATTTGACACTAAGTGGCCAGATGACTGGTGACCTGCTAAAGCTGTCAAAAATTTGTTTTTACCCTTTTTCCAATATTTTTTTTTATTAACTTTTTCCCACACATTAACAACCCCTTCCCCTTCCCCTTCCCCTTCCCTAGCAATAAAATGGTAATTCCCCATTCCGCAGCAACCCATGTCTCATCGGCCATCGCACTCTCTCTACTCCGGTAAGGCGGTAACACCTCCGTAAGCGACACCACAACCTTCGTCAACGCACTGCTATGGAAGGAGACACCTAAACGTACGTGCTCAAGGTGGATCTTACATGGGAGAGTAAAGAGGATGTGAAAGTCAAGGTGAACGACGGCTAGGTACGGTAGCCGTAGGTGCTCCAGATCAATGGAGAGAAAAACAGTGAACAATAGAAGAAGTTAGGTTCGTCAATGGCCTTTTGTGGGAGCCTGTTCACAAAAGAAGGTTTATGGGTGTTGTAGCTAAAGATGAAGGTTATGGAATTGACTAAAAAATGGGCTTATCATTCGCTCAGAGTAGAATTAAAGATTGTATTGACATTTTTAATTTAGTAATTTAATCTGGTTACTTTGTTCACAAAAAAAAAGAGTAGGATTTAAAACATAAGAATTTGGGTCAAATAGATATAATGGGTGGGTTTGATAAAAAAAACTGGAGAATTTGATGATGACGATGATGATTGATATTATTACTTTCAGTCATGATTTATTTGTTATGTAAGAGCACGAATCAGGCGGCAACTAATTTTGCATTTGATTATTTTTTTTTTAATTATTTACAGAAGTAGAGTTAAAATTGCTGCAAATTATGGTCTTTAGTGAAAATTACTTGGTATCATATCCTTCTTGCTGCACATCCTTTATATAAGCATTGACACCTTTAATAATCAATATTAATAGCAATTTACAAGTCTGACCATTGGTACCATGATAAATGAAGAACCATACATCACGCAACCCAAAAAGAAGTTTGATTGCTACGAGCATGAGAAGGAAGAAGAAGGTAGGGAAATGGGGTCTAAAACTTTAAATCTGGGCCATGTGATCCTAATTTGACAACTTACTACATCACGTGACCTATGTTACCTGTTGTAGCAGGTAATTTACCTACTGGGACCAGTAGTGTTAAATGTGTCATGAAGTTAGGACTGATATGGAATAATCAATAGTTGAGATCTTTTATAGCAGGACGGTTATAGTTGGGACCTTTGTTATCAATTTTTCCATTTATTTCCCATATCAAGTTTCAACCCTTTCCGTAGCTCCCATCTCTATTCGCTGTCAATTCAACCTCCTAATCTTCATCAACGGCGGCCATAAGGCCCATAACTACAGTTGAAGTCTTAAAGATTGCTTCAGAAATTGGCGCAGAAACAAAAGGAGTTTGATAATGGCTTCAATGGTGTTTTCCCGTGGCAAATTCTGTAAATTGTTTGATTTTCAAGGGTAACAGTTTGTAACTGTGTTTTTCTACATTTTCTGGGCTTGCAGTTTATTTCCTTTGTCGTGTTGACCCTGAAACATTCCCATGGTTTGCCTCTTTCTCTTCAACTTCTTTAATATTTTTTCTTTCCAGTATAGTGTTATTTGTTTATGATCAAAACTGTTTTGTGTTTGCATTGCTCTGTGTAATTATTTTATGCAAAAGTTGCAAACTTTTTTTAGTTGGGTACCTATTTATTGAATGATGAGTAGGAATTAGGAAGTTTGTCTTACATTGATGAAATGTATGGCTTTGAGCAACGAGCATTAGATATAAGTTTGTTATTGTTTTTTGCATGTTAACTCACTTGACATTATATATATATGAACATTATTTTAATATTTTATTATGAGGGTTGGAACAATGTGATTATTAGGCTCGGTTTGGTTGATTTCAGTATTGTTTTCCTTTGTTTGGTTCCTTACATGAAAAGTTTGAGAGAAATGGAAGGATTAAAGAGTAAGGGGGAGGATAGATGGTTAAGAAGGAAAGAGAGAAGTGAAGTATAGGGAGGACAATGTAGCTTCCCTTCCTTTAAGAAGGATCATGTTTTCCACCCTTGGAAGAACTATATTCTCCATTTGGAAAACTGTGTTGCACCATTTGCAAACCAAACAAAGAAAAATGATAAATTCTCTATTTCGAGAAAATGTTTTCCGCTCAAATAGACTCACTCTGACTGTGGAGAGAGTTTAACTTTTGGATTGTGCTTCCTGTTATGAATCACTATGCGAGGGATGTGCTGAATAGATGAAAGCAGCGGTGGGTACAAAAGGAATGTTTAACTGCTCAAGTGTTGAAACTATCTGGTTTACAGAAATGTGCACCTGACGGGGAAACTCTTTGGCATTCCAAGATCCGTAATAATCCTGTGGATCAACTTTAGAGTTAATTTGAGAAGGATGCTACAGCTGAAAGTTATATTGGCTCCTTTCATAATATGCGTCTTTGGAGATAATTAAAGGCTTTGTTGTTGTTGTTGTTGAGTTACATCTGTGGCCTGAATTGTCATGATTTCATATAATTTTGCTGGCATATGCAAAGATATCATCATGCTAGTACTTAATAATGAAGCATTGCTTTTGTACTACAATGATATAACTCTGTTTTCCACTTGGCCTTTGTGTGCCTTATTTTGCCTACGGAAATTCTTCTACTGTAATTTCAATGAAATATAGTTATGTTTGTACATGCTTGTCTCTTAATTTGTTGGTGACGGTGTTTCTTCCTGCTTGTGGATAGTGATAAGATTTTATTAGTCGTGGGGTTCCAAGGCATTGATGCTCTTCTATTTCTAAGGGGAATAAATCATGTGATGTTTATAGTTGAGGTTTGATTCATAGTTGCTGAAGGCGATGTTGATTTGGAGATTGTTAGTTTCGTTTGCTAGAGTGAAACTTTGGCGGAATAATTTTTGTGAGAGTGGAAGGTGTCAATTTGACAATAGCCTGAAATGGCATCCTCAGTGACTGATTTATACTCTATAAGTGTTCTCTTTTGATATTCAAGGACTGGAAACGGGTCTATGGTCTTGTCTAGGAAAGAAGTAACATGGGCATATTAGTGATCTGCTTACTCTAAGAAATGTTAATGAGCTTTGGGAAGTACTTTAGCGTCATCACATGGCTTCGAACATATGGTTGCACTTTCACTTGTCTAGTTGTGTACTTAGCAATGTGATATGACTTTGCTTATATGTGTTCTACTATCTGCTACGATTGTTTCTTGTGTTTGAACTTTGAAGGCAAATAGCTGTAATCGATTGACTGCAGTAGCATGCTAATACTATATTGTGTGTGTTATCGGAGGAGGGGGCGGAGGAGGAGGGGATGGTGCATTGTATGCTTGTTTTATATTTTGAAATTGCGCGAAGTGAGGAGTTGACAATTTTTTTCCTATCTGGCAGGGGCGGATCTAGCGTGGGTTCAGTGGGTTCAGCATAACCCACAAATATTTGGAAAAAAAACAAGGAAAAATTCTGGAAAAAAAAAACAAAAATAGGTTAAAAGGAAGGAAGCGCGCTAGAGTTAAATTAGATCAGCCATAGCTCAGTGGTCCGCGTGAAAACTTAATGAATTCTAACACCCCGCGTCAGGAGTTCGAGCCTTCTCGTCCTTTTTTTTTGTTTGAATCTTGTTTTCTTTTCCCCAATTCCCCCCAATAACTTAGACCCAGTTTCTCTCTCCTCTCTTCGACACACTGTGCGACATTTCACAAACAAAAAAACCTAGGGTTTGTTTTTGTTTATCAAATCTGAAACCCGACGCAGGCTGAAAAGCACGAGCAACGAGGCCACTGTCCACGACGGCACGACCTGACGACAGGGCAGGCTCCTCTCGCACTTCCGACGACCGTCGTCCGCCGGCCGTGGCATAATTCTCATTTTTCCTCTTCTGTCTTCCCTCTACTCGAATTTGTTTAGGTAATTGACTAATTTCTTTCACTTTCATTTACCAATTCATTTATTAATCAAGTAATGTTTGGATAGATGGTTATTTAGTATTTACAAATTAAATTATTGGAATGTTTGGATGAATTGAATTGAATTGAAATTATTGGAATGCTTCATGGTTCATGCTTGGATGAATTGAATTGAAATTATTGGAATGCTTCATGCTTGGATGAATTGAAATTAGAGATTTAGAGTATAATTTGGTGATGTCAAATTGTCAATTGCCAAGAAAGTTGTTTAATTTTAAGTAATTTGTGAATGAAGGATGAAAAGTTTTGAACACTTTTGGAAGTCTCAAAAGTCTTCCGCTTGTTCTTCACCAAATAGTCAAATACAAGAAAGTCTCCAATTGAAGAGGATGAACTTCAATCCCATCTCGTTGCCCCTATTTCACAGCCACCACAAGTTCCACAACAAAGTCAACAAAACACTCCACAAAGAGCAAATTGTTCAAATGCTAATGTGGAAGATAAGACTTATGATGTTGAACTTCTCCCTCACGATCCAGGAAAGAGGATTCCGATCATAGAGTATCCTAAAAATGATCAAGATGCCGTGAGAAGAGGATATGTTGCTAAGAAACGTTGTGCCCCACGCACTCATCATTTTCCTCAAAGGGATATTGGAGGTATGCGTCGTTTCAATGTTGATTGGTTTGATAAATATGATTGGCTTGAGTATAGTGTTGAGAAAGATGCCGCCTTTTGTTTTGTGTGTTATTTGTTTAAGGACAAAACTAGTTCCCCGGGTGGTGATAGTTTTGTAAATGGAGGGTTTAGAGGTTGGAACAAGATTGAAAGATTTGACAAACATGTTGGTGGTATAAAAAGTGTTCATAATGAAGCTCAAGAGAAGTTTAATTTTTTCACAAAGCCTAAATCATCAATCATTGAGTCTCTTAGCTCTTACACCACGGAAGCGAAGATCCTTTACAAATCTCGCTTGACTTATTCATTGAAATGTGTAAGGTTCCTTTTGAGTCAAGGTATAGCATGTCGTGGACATGATGAAAGTGATGAGTCAAGTAATAAAGGAAACTTTCTTGCACTTCTTACATGGCTTGCCGAAAATAATAAGATGCTAAGAAAGTTGTCTTGGATAATGCTCCGGGGAATAATCATATGATAGCTCCTAGTATTCAAAAGGAACTAATAAACTCTTGTGCAAAAGAAACTACTAGACTTCTTATAGATGAGATTGGGGATGACTATTTTGGAATATTAGCTGATGAGTCTAGTGATGTATCACAAAAAGAACAAATGGCCATTTGCTTGCGTGATGTAAATAAAAAAGGAAAGATACGTGAGCGGTTTCTTGGAATTGTGCATGTTGAAGATACCACTGCTTTGTCATTAAAGAATGCAATTGAGACGTTGCTTATAGATCATTCATTGAGTTTGTCTAGAGTTCGGGGGCAAGGCTATGATGGAGCGAGTAATATGAGGGGGGAGATAAATGGGCTTAAAACTTTGATAATGAAAGATACTCGTTCTGCTTATTATGTACACTGTTTTGCTCATGAACTCCAATTAACTCTTGTTGCCGTTGCCAAAGAAAATGATGATTGTATTTGGCTTTTGAGCAACTTAGTATGTTGTTGAATGTTATTGGAGTTTCTTGTAAGCGAAGGGAAATGATTCGAGAGATACAAACTCAAGAAGTGCTAGAAGCATTAGAAGTGGGTGAAATTGAAAGTGGGCAAGGGTTAAACCAAGAACTTGCTTTGGGAAGGCCCGGTGATACTCGTTGGGGTTCACACTATAAAACCATCAACAACGTCACTTCATTGTTTTCTACAATCATGAAGGTTCTTGTGAAAATTGGGGAAAATAAGATTTATAAGGAGGATCGTGTGAAAGCTATTGCTATTATGTCTTCTTTTGAGTCATTTGAGTTTGTTTTCATGATTTATTTGATGTTGGAAATATTTGGGCAAACCGATTAATTGTGTCAAGCTTTGCAAAGAGGAGACCAAGATATTGTTAATGCTATGTCATTCGTTTCTTTGACTAAAGAAAGATTACAAAAGTTGAGGGACCATGGATGGGATAACTTTTGCAATATAGTAACTTCTTTTTGTGCTAAACATGATATTGAAGTTCCTAATATGGATGATTTGTATGTTCCTCGGGGAAGATCGAAATGCTTCTTTGCCAAAGTTACCAATTTGCATCGCTTTTGGGTTGAAATGTTTTTAAGTTTCATTGATTTGCAACTTCAAGAGCTTAATAATAGGTTTGATGAAGAAAATATGGAGTTGCTTATTTGTATGGCATGCCTGAATCCCGTTAATTCATTTGCCGCATTTGATACTCAAAAGTTGGTTAGACTTGCCGAATTTTATCCAAAAGAGTTTCCAAGTAATGATATGACAAGGCTTCGACATGAACTTGAGTTCTTTTATGATGATATGCGGAAAGATGCAAGGTTTGAAAACTTGAAAGATATTAATGAACTTTCTATAATGCTTGTTGAAACGGGTAAGCATATTTATTATCAACAAGTTTACTTGCTTGTGAGACTAGTATTGATCCTTCTGGTGGCGACGGCAAGTGTGGAAAGAGTGTTTTCCTCAATGACTTATGTGAAGAACAAGTTACGTAATAGCATGGGTGATCAACTATTGAATGATAGCTTAGTCACCTTTCTTGAGAGAGATCTTTTTCATCGAGTTAGTGATGATGATGTATTAGAATGCTTTCAAAATATGAAAACTCGTAGAATGATTTTTTAGTTTTTTTCTTATAACTTAAGAAGTTATTCTCGTATTTATCGGTTGTAATTCCGAACTTGAATTGATGTATTTTATTTTTAAGCAATTTAAATTGATCTTTTTTTTTGTTTAACGTCTCTTTAATTTCGAACCCACGTGGGTGAAATCCTGGATACGCCACTGCTATCTGGAATGTTATAATCATGGAGATATTAGTATTCAACTTAAGAAATTATTTACCCGAAATAGCTTGATATATGTGTTGCTCTCAAGTCTCAGCATTGGCCCTTCTCCTAACCAACCAAGTGGAAAGTGATAAGAAATCTTTGCCAATAATTGATTTCAAGTGGAACTTGCAAATCGTCAAGTTTTTTTTTCATTTGCTAATTATGTTTCTTATGAATTTTGGAACAGAAGCAAATGAGCTGCCATGAGAGTTGCAAGAAAGTCCCAAAATATGCACATCCTGATGCATTAGTATACTTAGATGGCAATTGACAACAACATAGTCGATCATCAGCAAAGAGTGTGTATGTTCTTGTATTGGATAAATATAATACTTTATGTGATTGAAAGAAGTCATGCTATATTTTCATTGCCTAATGGTTTATCTGGCATCACCATTGTCACGGGATATGTGATTTTGGTTCACTGGGTTATCATGTGTGAAATCTCCCTTGACTGTATGAACATTTTTTTTGTTCCTTTTTACTATCTCTGATCTCTTCTGGGACATGTTTGAATCATTTAAAAGAGGAAGTACAACCTAATGCTAATACAACTCAAACTAAAACAAACACAGAAACTTAAAGGAGCCTTAAGAGCTCGTACATTCCACCTAATACAGCAATACATACAAACGAAACAAAGACGCGTAGAAAGAGGAGCGTCACTGGTCAGTGCTGATGATGGTGGATGCAAACCTCAGATGGCTGATGGAAGAGGTTGAAGAGGCGATTGACGATCACGATTTGAACAACGAACAACCAACGACGAGCGTCGCGTCTCGCCGTATGAGCAATCCCAACAATCTGTCATCACTTGGGATTCTGAGCTCATGACCATGTGAGGAGTCACGTTCCATTGTGACTCACTACTCTCGAGCGAGAGTAAATCAGGTTTCTCCATGATGAAAGAGAAACGCTGATGAGTGGGTGTGCTGTAAACCCCTAGATGCAACTGGGGTGCCGCCTGCAGATTTGAAGTTTTCAAGGCAAAGATCATTAAGATCAATGCCAAGCTAAAAGGAGAGCTAAACAAGTTAAGCCCTCGAACACACCGCCGATTTCAAAACCGGTAAATACTCGTCCCAACCATGAAAGCCTATCATCACCTCGTCCTTACTCACGAACATCGTGAGTCACCTTGACCCTCAGCACTGAAAGCAAAAAACCGACATAATCAACTATTACCATTTTGAACCACTAATCTTGACCCAACGGACTAAAACTTTTCGATGGCCACAACGAACCACCGATAACAACTTTAACAACTCGAAAACAACGCACTCCTTTTATTCGGAGATGGAACATATTGTTTAAGAAAATAACTGACTTAATTGTTTGGAAACTCCAACAACAGGGGGGAAGGGGAAGGGGGAAGCCCGACACTAACAGGGGGGAAGGGGGTAGGGGAGCCCGACACTAACTAGGGGGAGGGGGAAGGCGAGGGGAAGCCCAAAACTACCACAAACCTAACTATGGGACTATGCTTACAAGACATGAGGACGAGGCCGGGGATGGGAACCTTCGATGCAATCAAACCTATAGCGATGGGCGTAGAACAGACTGACCAACACAACACCCTAGGAACACAAACTGATCCTAAAACGCTAAACTACTGAAACCACGAACAGGGGGAGGGGAAGACCTAAAACGCTAAACTACCGACACCACCAACATGGGAAGGGGGATACCAACCCGTCGGCGGCGACCCGAAAAGCAAAACACAGGCGGCCAAACACCACCTAACAGGGGATGGGGGGAAGGGAAACCCAGCCGAAAAAGGGACTAGGGGCGGGGAAGCAAGAGTAGTAAGAGGGGGAGGGGGATACCGGCGACCATACAAGGAAGCAGGGGGCCTAGACCCGACGGAAACCACCGACGAAGGCCCTCACTTCGACGCACAAAACCGACGCACAAAAACCAAAGTAAAACAACAAAGAAAGAGCACTCTACCTACGTTATAGCACTGAAGACATGCTCGCCGGCGACCGAAAGAGCGGCCGACCAGCGAGCCTGCTGGGGTGGAGTGGCGGCTGTTAGGGGTTTTTGTTTGACTGCTAGGGTTTTCGTGGGGCGAGAGAGTAAGTACATTTAATAGCATAAAAAATGACAATTATCTTTATATATCACATTACCAACATCATCATATATTACCCTCTACCAAATAGATTGTGTCTTTGGTTACAGAATCCTCAATCCTGATGTGAAAGGAAAAATTAGAGCTAATGAAAAGTTGGAGCTGAGAACTACTTTCCTCGGCATCCTTTTATTTGACTTCTATCAATGCACGACAAATAAAAATATTATCAGCTTCACCTAATCCGTATTCGTAAATGCCAGTGTGCGACTAATAAGTGTTGACCAATTATCTTCGGTAAAATGACGACATTTTAATGCTACTTTAAAATTAAATACTAAAAGCTCGATTGAGGTGGACTTATAAATCCTCATGTAAACTAATGTTTATATTGGAGATGTGGCGTATCTTGGGCCAGTGTTCCCATCTGGTTTTCTGCATCAACTGATTACAGCCTCCTATGTAAAGAAATGTAAGATTCGGAAGGCCTGCTTCTGCAATGACCTCAATTTAGGCATCCCCAGACCCCAATGAAGTTATATTTGTGAAGGTATTCTAAGGACGTGAGGCAATGGAATGGAGCCATTTTGGAAGATTATCCAAGTGGAGGCAAGATTTACAATCTTTGAAAGTTCCCATAAGGACAAATAAGAGAGGTTATGTAAGGCTCTCCATTGCATCCCATCATTCTCTCCTTCTAAATCTAGCTTCTCACAGTATTGAAACCTGAGTAGTTCCAAATTAGTCATATGCTCTATTCCTCCTCCTCCTCCTCCGGAAAGACTCATCAGATTATTGTATCTTAAAATACTTGAGGCTTGATGGCAGGGGCGGAGCTAGGAATTTTGATTAGGGGTAGCGTAGTTTTGTGATGTTATCGAATACCAAAAAAAAAACCTACTAAATTTAATATGTAACAAAATCCAAATACCACTTCATAGTACTTTAATAAAAGAAAATTACAATTCTTTATAGCAAGTTTTCATATTTTTGCACTGATTTTGGAATGGAGGAATAGTACTTGATGGAGAACGATTTTTTTACTTTTGGAGGAAAAAATTGATTCAAATTAACTTGATTTTCATTAAGTATCCCTTTTAAAACAAAGTTTAAGTTATCTATCTCTTGTTTTTCTTTTCTTGATTCTTAAATACGTTTATACACATAATACAATTACACAAAACTTCACTAACCAATTTTACTGTCAATGATAGTAGAATTGGCGAAAACAAAATTATTTACTAAGCCTTATTATTATAATAAACCAACCAGAGGGAATGGAAGAAATAACAAACTAAGTTAATTAGTTATGTAGGAAGTACTTGTATGTGTGAGGGACTGAGGGTGCACTGGTGCACTACACACACATCAGCTGAGGTATACTCATAAACACTTACCCTCATTGTTTTTTTTTTTTTTGTATAAATGAGCGACTAAGTGCAGTGATGTAGATGGGATTCAATTGGGTACCACCCTCAGAAGACTTTACCAACTAAGTTAGATGACCTCCAGGGCCGTTCCTGACATCTTATAGGCCCGGGGCGAAACTAAAGCTTGGGCCCTCTTACATGTGGTGGCAGAGCTAGATTTTTCGCCACTAAGTAGTAATTTATTTGACACTTACACAACAAAATAAGTACATTATGTTTTTTCTTAAGTATACATCAAAATAGATAGTCAAAGTCATGTATATATATTCATAGTATTAAAGCCAAAGTAGGCAATTAAAAAAACGGAGGAAGTATATTTTAGGGTAAGTATACTATTTTTATATAAAAAAATATTATTTTTAAAATACACCTATCAAGATACATAACTTTAGAGGATAAATATCAATTATTATTTTGTTAAAAAAAGGTAGATCTGATACGAAGTAGTGAAGTGGTTATTTTATTTAGAGGAGAGAGAGTGGTGGGTTATGTTTGTTGAGGAAAAAAAAAATTGAAATAGCAAATAGCAATGGATTGTTTCAAAAAATGAAATTGCAAAGACTAATGTAGGACAAATAAAAATAAAGTGTAAAAAGTATTGTGAAAAAGAAAAATGTGAAAAGAAAAATGTAAAAAGAACAAAAAAAACAAACTTTGTATCCTAAAGGGATTTGAACCCGTGCCATCATTGCCTTGTGCACTAATAAGTACAGGTGCAAACCAGCAAGCCAAACATGATTTTTGTTTAATGTAGTTGTTGTTAATGCTATTTATTTAAAGCTTCTTGAAAAATTGAGCCCCTTATGTTTATGGGCCCTGGGCGGTTGCCCCTCAAAACAACCCTCAGGGCCGGGCCTGATGACCTCTACACACTTATCTTCATTATTGTAATTCAATAGTAATTACATTATTAAAAAAATATCTTACAAGTCACATCACATATTCACAATTTGTATATTATTTATAATTCACTAACAAATTTATAAGTTATAATTTATGTACACGTTCACAAACCTATAAATTTCTGATCCACATTTACAAACATATAAACTCACACACTCATAAAGCCATAAAATTTCACAATTTAAATTCTACAAATTTATAATTCCTTAGTCTATGATTAAATTGAACAATTAAAATTAGATGGAAAAGGAAATGAAAGAAACTTTTAGAAAGAAAGAGAAAAGAACAAGTAACCTACTCCACATCTTTAACCATCACCAATGCTTCACACACAGTAACTTGGTTTCTATGTTTTATTTTTATTTATTTTTCTATAAAAAAACTCAATTTTTTTTCGAAAAAATCAGGGGTAGAATGTGCTACCCCTTGTTTCTCAGTAGCTACGTGCCTACGCCACTGCTTGATGGACTTGGGTTTGGATCCAGTTCATTGAATTTCTGCAGATCGTGTACGGTCAACTCCGAACCCCAAGGATAAGATGTTAAGTTTGGGCAATATCTTATCACCAATTTCTGCATATCGTGTACGGTCAACTCTGGAACCCTAGGATAAGATGTTAAGTTTGGGCAATATCTTATCACCAATCTAAGCCAACGAGAGAACGCAGGGATAACAACTCTATTTTCCACACCTACTTCTCTCCACCATCCCTTTAATTTTGGGAAGTGAAACAGACTAAGCTCCTCAAGTAAAGGATAAAATGGTAATATAGCACCATTATTATCATCCTCCATGTACTCCACATTCAGCATGCCCTCCAGCTTAAGACTTCTGAGATGTTTGAGTTGACTCAGCCGCGGCAGATGCTCTAACTCATTAAAACAACTCAGATGGATTTTGACAAGGAGCGGACAAGAGGACGCCAGAGTCGCTGCCCAACCTGGCAATCTCAAGTCTTTGTAACCCTCTATGTTAATTTCTCTAATATCACAGTGGGGTTTAAGGGCTTCTAGCAATCCTTCATCAATAATGATTGCTTTAAACCACCTTAATTCACCATCATACTCAACTTCCTCCTTTAACTTCAAACACTTGATATATTTCTTGTTCGACAAATATGATCCCTCCTTGGCGTTTACTACATCGTATGAATAACCCTTTTTAAATAAAATTGTGAGTTCACCACTAAGGTTAACTAGAGGTATCAAATCTCTAAGCTGCCCTATCTGCATTTGATTGGAACTTCCTCCACCCAAAACAAACATTGTTAGTGTGGTAAGACCAGTCAAACTACTCATTCCTGCTGGCATATGAGTTAATCTCTTGCACCCTCCTATATGCAAGTGTCTAAGATAACTAACTCTCTCAAGTCCTCCGGCAACTCCTTTAAATCACAACAATCAAATAAGTTTAATACTTGCAAATTATGCAGCTTGGAAATCGATTTAGGCAGCATCTCCAAGTGATAATTGTGAGAGAGATCAAGATATCTTAAATGTGATAGGTTAAGTAATGTTTTGGGTAAAGACCTAATTGTATCCCACATATGAGACAAGTTCAGTACCCTTAAGCGCCTGCAATTAACAACTTGTTCAGTGACATCATCATTCAAATATGGGGCATACATAGGTCCGAGAAACGTGCGCAATGTCCTCAACTTCTTTGGAGCATTACTTAGACAAAGCGAGAAGTCACCTAGATAAGCAAGTGAGAGATGACGAATATTATCATCGAAATGGCTCGTCCTATCATCCATCACCAAGCACGACTCTTGTCCCGCTACTTCCTGTGCGAGATCATGGATCAAATCGTGCATTTTAACTGAATAAATATCACCATACTCATCCTTTTCAATGTCTTGAAAGAAACATTGGTGTAATAAAGTCGAAAAATATTCCTCGCCAACATCTTCTATTCTTTGCATGTTGTTTGGACATTCAGGAAAACCTTGTGCTAACCACAGGTCGATCAACAAAACTTTCTCGATGCGATGATCCTTCGGGAAAAGAGCACAAAAGCTGAAACAACTCTTTAACTGCGGAGTAAGATGATAGTAGCTAAACTTGAGTATTGGCATAATCCCGTCCTCACCTTGACTCATTTTAGCCAAGTCAAGTTCTTAAAACTGCTCCCACTTGCTTTTATGTTGATCACGCAACATGCTGCCTATGACCTTTATAGAGAGAGAAACATTTGCGCATTTTTCAACAATTTGTTTACCTAAGCCAACAACGTCATCGACTACCTCTTGTTCAATTTCTTGTTTAAATGCCACTCTCTTAAACAAACACCAAGAATGTTCATCAGACAAACCTTTCAACTCGTGCACAGGATAATCTCCTATAGCTGTTGCCACCAATTTTGAGCGGGTAGTTACAAGAATTCTACTACCCCTTGCACCTATAAGAAGGAAGTTTCGTATCTCCTCCCATCGGTTACAACTTTCATTCCAGACATCATCTAGAACAAGAAAGTACCTCTTCCCCTCGAATTTTCGACGAACCTTCCACTGCAACTCTTCTTTATTAAGCTCAGCAGTATTCATCCCAAGCATCTTCACAAGGATTTCTTTCATCCCAAACTCTTCAGAGACGCAAACCCACAAGCTCAATTCAAATGCAGCTTTGATCCTCTCATCATTAAACACGAGTTGTGCAAGAGTAGTTTTGCCCAACCCGCCAAACCCAACAATACTGACAAACCCAATATTATGTTCAACATCTGAGTCGTCTAGCAACAACAAACCCAAGACAACCTTCTTATCAGCCTCTCTCCCAATAATACTCGACTCATAAACATAAGATGATGTTTCCTCTCTTTTGGGTACACGCACATCAGTGACAGTATTGCTAATGCTAAACCCAAACTCATGATGATCTTTGACAATGCCATCTAGCTTGACCCTAATCTTCGTAATCTTTCGAGATATCTTAGCAGCAAAAAGCAACTGGTTGTCAACGGAGAAGAAGCGGCGTACCTTTCTGGAAATCTTATCACCAGACATTCGTTTACGCTGCAGAGTAGTGTTGAATTCATCGAACAAATCATCAGCATCATAAACAGCATCCTTGAGCTTCTCAATCCAGTCTTTTCCCAGAGTGGTCAACTCCTGGTGCCTGGAGTCCGCATCATGGAGGACAGCATGGATGGTTTTAACAGTAGCCTTGAGTTCTACAAGCTTGGATTCATAACCAAACATAGAGCATACATCTCTCAATTCCTTAGTCTGCATTGCAGAAAGGAGCGTCTGAGTAGCAGTGAGTACCAATCCAACTGCGGTAGCCATTTTTCCAGAGCTTTTTTTTCTTTTTTTGAGGAGAGGACAGAACACAGAAGTGGCTGTTTTTTTTTTTTTTTTTTGTAAGAGGAACACAGAATGAGTAGACAAGGCAGGATTGTTTTGTGGTTTTTCTTGTGTAGTTGGCTGTGAAATGTAATCAAGCTAAGAACACCCTTCTCAATAATTGAAGTACAAGTAATTACCAGAAGCAATATCCAGGATAACTATAATTGAACTTTGAGGTGGGTTCCATGAAGCTACTTTATTCAAATCAAAATCACCATTGTTAGTAATTACTTGCCATGAATCCACCTTCTCTATATTATATTATTAAGTATTTGACTAAAAAGGGCTCCAGTCTCCAAGCATGTACTAACTCAGGTCCGGCTGTCGGTGTCGGCAATAAAAAAATGATCCAATTTGTGTCACGTTTCAATTTTCACGCGTTTGAATTACCCATTTTATAGCCTTACTTTTCTTTTTTTTACTTTTGACCTTTTCTTTCTCCCGCAACTTTTTGATTCCTTCCTCATGTTCTGCTTAGGGTATGAATACTGGGAGTCTGAAGGAGAATCTTAAGCAAAGACTATATAATAACTAGTTTTTAACCCGTGCAAAAATGCACGGGAGCTATTATGTAGATATAATTTAGACCCGTGTATAATATAAGGGAAATTGTTTTTTATTAAGTAGTTGTTTTTATTCCAAATATATTAAATCCATAATTATTCGAATCCATGCATTTAAAGTTGAAAGAATATATAAAATATAAAATTATATTTCATGATATAGAAAAATCTTTTGTAACAACATTTTAAAGTTTAGAAATCTTATAATCATGATACAACATTATATATACGTAAATGAAACAAAAAACATATTGAAATGCAAGTGATTTTTTGTTTAATAAATTTAAGATTTTAGGATGTTTGTCGTCAAGTCATGGTTTGAATATTAGCCTGTGATTTAAAGTATTTATAATCATATCGTGTCCTAAGAATATATTTTAAAACCGGCTTATGACCCGTGCATTCAATGACTGATGTCGCTAATGTCATGGTGGAACATGAGACCAACGTTTTTTTTTTAAAAGTTGACTGTAAAAGCTTTCGGTCTGCCAATTGCTTCATTTAGAGACTCATATAAAATCACAATTCATGCAACCACTTCCACTCCCACTTTCCGCGGTCCCACTCAACCCCTCGCTCTTGTTGTCTTGCGCCACCACGCATTGCAGCAGACCACCCAAGAGGCACCATATATCAGGCCATGTATATTTGCACTAGGAGTTATGGCAGATTGTACAATTTAAGGGAGTGATAGCACAAAAATGAGAATCTTCAATGACCTGTCACAGAAGTCTAATCATATTATTTTTGTAACATATACTTGTTTAACTAATCACCTAATCAGCTGCTAACTTTATTTAACTTAATAGTGCCTATTTTTTCTCTTATTTGATATAAAGAGTTCCCTACTAATATTGTTTAACTGATATGGCATATATGTGGCGAAGAAATCCAACTGCATGAAAAATGTGTTATTTAATTTTTTTGTAATATTTTACAAAATGATGTGATCACACACCTACATATGATAGATCCTTATATTTTCTTTTACTCTAGTAAATGATTTATTAAGAAAAAAATTTATTTCATGAGTTAAGAGTTAGCACCAAGACTCCCTTGAGAAATAGGGTTTGCGCTCCCTTGTTAAATAGGACGGCTCTCCCCTTGTGGGTGAATTTTTTGTTAATTATGGCGGAAGATCTCTCAATTCAATGTTCTAAGTTACGAATCTCTGATGAAGAAAACGAAATTGTGGACCTTGGTGATTTTATTGCCCGGAGATTGATGAACAAGTATCGTTGATGTTGGTAGGACGCCTTATAACAGATCGCCCCTTTAACCTCGATGCGTTTAAACGGACTATAACGATGGCCTGGGCTGTGTCGAAGAAGGTCGTGATCCAATCCGTTGCGGCCAATCTCTTTGTGTTTCAGTTCTTTCATTGGCGGGACAAAGAGAAAGTGATGGCGGGTCGTCCCTGGTGTTTCGATCAGCATCTTTTGTTGCTCAATGAATTGTCGGGTAACGAACAACCTGCCAACATCCCTCTCACGTTGTCGCCTTTTTGGGTACGTATTTATCACTTGCCTTTTAACTGTAGATCAGACGTGGATATTCGTGCCATTACTGTTGTATTGGGATCAGTGTTGTGCATTGAACCTGATGGACTAGGGCTTAATAATTACCGTAGAGTAAAAGTCATGCTGGATATTAATAAACCGCTTCGGCGTATTCAGAAAATAAAGGGGAAGGATGGTAAAACTTTGTCGATTGAATTTAAATATGAACGTTTGCCATTTTTTTGCTTCCTTTGTGGTATTATGGGGCATGGGGAGAAGGATTGCCCTCTTGCTGTTGATGATACTCAAAACTGTAATTTTGGGTGGGGTCTTTGGTTGAAGGCTTCTCCTCGAAAGGGAAGGTCTCGTTATTTGGAAGAGGAGGCACATGTTATGCCTCATCGCAAGCTGGTTTTTGTGGGCAAAGTTGCGGACACGTCAACGGGTTCTCTTACTCCGAGTGACCATAGCCTTTCTCACCATAGTAATAATTTGGGGACGAAGGTTCATGTTGATGCAATTTCAGACGCGGTGTCGAGTAAGGAGGAAGGGGTAGATGAGGGGAATGTGGGTGCAGGTGTACAAAAGTGCATGAGGGAGGGTAGGGAGGAGTTACAAGAGTGCTTGAGGGAGTTGGAGGAGGGACGAAGGTATGTTGAAGGCGGTTCAAAGTTGGGTGAAGAGGTAGCGAATGAGGGGACGGGGGAGGGACTGCCTCTCTCTTTTGCTATGGGAGTAGGTGGTCCTTGTCCTCGTAAGATGAAGTCAGTACGTCGCGAAGGGATGAAGGGTGGAGCTTCACCTTGTGCTCAAAAAGAGCAGGGGCCTAAAGGGTCAAAGAGAAAGAATGTATGGTGGATGAGTATGTTGATGGGTTTGATGTTCAAATGGAGGAGCCCGATACTAATGGTAATAAATTGAAACTTGATGATATTTGTGATGAGAATGTGATGTCCTTGACAGTAGCGGAGGTTGGAGTGAACCAACACGCGAAGGACAATAAAAACTTTGAGTTGGAACTGTCAGGGGTTGGGCAATCCTCGGACAGTTAAAACTCTCCAATCCTGGTGTTGGAGAGAGCGCCCAAATTTGGTCTTTCTCATGGGGACCAAGATTGATTCCAAGAAGTTGCAACTTGTTAAGGAGAAGTGTGGTTTTGTTGATGGTTTATGTTTGAGTAGTAGGGGTTTGTCGAGAGGTTTGGGTCTGTGGTGGCGTGATGTGAATGTTCAGGTGGTGTCCTATTCTGCTCATCATGTATTTGCAAAGGTCTGTGATGGGAATAATGTGCCGGTGTGGGCAGCTGTAGGGGTCTATGGGTGGCCGGAGACGGAGAATAAACATATGACATGGAGTCTGATACGTTCTCTCACAACATCTTCTTCTCTTGCTATTGTCTTTTTTGGAGATTTCAATGAAATTCTTCATGTCTCTGAAAAAGATGGAGGAGTTGTTAGACGGGAGAGACTTATTGATGCTTTCCGTGAGGTGGTTGAGCTATGTGAGTTGCGAGATTTGGGTTATAAAGGGAGTCCTTTCACTTGGCAACGAGTTGATGATCCGGATGCCTTGATTCGGGAAAGGTTGGACAGATTTCTGGCTAGTGAGGAGTGGTGTACCATGTTTTCTCATTCTTTGGTTCGGAATTTTCCCATTTATAAATCGGACCATGCTTTTATTCTTCTTACGGCTGATGCTGCTCCTCAAAGAAGAATGCATAAAAAATTGTTTTATTTTGAGGCTTTATGGCTTTCCAAGCCTGAATACCAGGAGGTGGTGAAGAGGGCGTGGGAGACTGAGGCTGCCGTGGGCATTGAGGGTCGGGTAGCTGCGTGTGCCACAAGCCTCGGTACATGCATGGGCAGCAACAACTTTTGGAGATTTGAAGAAGAAGGTGAAAAAAAGGAGGAAGAGCTCGAGATGTGGCAAAGTAGATCGGCGGATGGTTTGATGTTGGAGCGGTGTCGTGAGCTTGTGAGTGAGTTCGATGAGTTGCATAGACTTGAGGAGTCTTATTGGCATGCTAGGAGTAGAGTGAATGAGTTAAAAGATGGGGATAAGAACACTTCTTATTTTCATCACAAGGCTAGTTGCAGGAAACGTCACAATACCATTTCAAAGCTGCCGGATGTTCATGGTGTTTTAAAGGATGAGGAGGAGGAGATCGGAGAAATTATTTCTGATTATTTCACTGACATTTTTTCTTCTTCTTTTCCTTCGGGGTTTGATGATGCTTTGGCAGGTCTCTCTTTGAAAGTGTTTGATGAAGCGAATCTTGGGCTTGTCTCCGAGCCTACGAGAGATGAAATTCATCAAGCTTTGTTCCAAATGCATCCAAACAAAGCTCCTGGTGTTGATGGAATGCATGCATTGTTTTATCAAGAATTTTGCAAATAGTGGGAGATGATATTGTTTCTTTTGTGCAAAGATGGTGGAATGGTAATGCGGATCTACAGACGCTGAACAAGACTTGTATTACTCTTATTCCTAAATGTCAACATCCTATCCAAATGGGTGATTTTAGGCCTATTAGTCTCTGTAATGTGCTTTATAAAGTGATTTCTAAAGTTATAGCTAATAGGCTCAAAATTATTCTACCTGATCTGATCTCTTCTCATCAGAGTGCTTTTGTGCCTGGTCGTCTTATTACTGATAATGCTATGATAACATTTGAAATTTTTCACTACATGAAGCGTTCTGGTGATGCGAAAACAGGGTCTATGGCTTTCAAGCTCTATATGAGTAAAACTTATGACAGAGTGGAGTGATCTTTTTTGGAGCAGGTGATGTTGAAACTGGGGTTCTGTGAGAGTTGGATTACTAGAGTCATGGATTGTTTGTCTGGTGTATCTTATTCCTTTAAGCTGAATGGCAAAGTGACGGGGAGTATTATACCATTGCGGGGACTTCGACAAGGAGATCTGTTGTCCCCGTATTTGTTTCTCCTTTGTGCGGAGGCTTTTTCGAGGCTGTTATCTAAGGCAGCATGTGACGGGAAAATTCATGGAGCTAGGGTATGTCGTTCTGCACCTCGGATATCTCATCTATTTTTTGCTGACGACAGTATTCTTTTTGCTAGAGCTACACTTCAGGAATGCTCTGTTGTGGCTGATATAATCAGTGTATATGAAAGAGCATCTGGTCAGAAAATTAACTTCAATAAATCTGAAGTGTCTTTTAGCAAAAATGTGAGTGATAGCAGGAGATTGGAGATTCGCAATATGCTTGGAGTTCGGGAGGTGATGAAACATGATAAATATCTGGGTCTTCCGACTTTGATTGGTAGATCTAAGAAGGCTGTATTTTCGATTCTCAAAGAGCGAGTGTGGAAGAAATTGCACGGATGGAAGGAAAAATTGTTGTCCAAAACAGGAAAAGAGGTGCTTATTAAAGCGGTAATTCAATCTATTCCAACTTATATGATGAGCTTGTTTTCTATTCCCGATGGTATTCTTGATGAAATCAATTCTTTGTGTGCTCGTTTTTGATGGGGGACTAAGGGGATCGAAAGGAAGATGCATTGTGTTAGTTGGGAGAAATTGTGTTTGCCGAAATCTTATGGAGGTATGGGTTTCCGTGATTTGAAAACTTTTAATCAAGCTTTGTTGGCAAAGCAAGGGTGGAGGTTAATGTGTGATTTTGGGGGGTTATATAACGCCCCGACTTCTAAGCATCATTATCAGCTTAATTAATAGTTTATTAGCAGCGGAAGACTTAATTTAGTCGGAGCATCACTGCCGTACCTCCCGTCAGGAAGGCACAAGGCAACAATACTTTCTTAAAACTAAACATATTATAATTTAGCCAAACCTGGAATTTATAAGTAACTTAGACATAGCTAAAGTATCATAATCTAGTGTAAATGATCTTATAATATATAACTATCATAGTTGCATAATTTAAAAGTTAATTATTCCTCACTATTACGTCATCCCGTCTTTCACGTCCATACCTAAAACAGCAGAACAAAACGTCATGAGCTGAGGCTCAGTAACATACTACCCTAACATCGTAAAAGTATTTCAATTCATTTTAGTTGAAATCAGGAAGGAGAGAATAGTAAAACCATTTCGTAAACATATCAGATCATTACATAAACACATCATGAGCTTCATCATTATCTTTCCATCTTACGTAACCATTAAATCATAATCATAATCATAAAACATTATCATTATTCTTTATCGTGTTCATCATCACATATCTTTTATTTTGGTAACTTGGCTAGTGCAACAGAAAGGGACGTCTCCCCATAACATACAAAAGGGCGGCTACAACATAGGTGACACTTTCGCCCACATCATTATACTGAAGGGCGGTCACAACAAAGGTGACACTTTCGGTGCCCAATCATTAACCAGAAGGGCGGTCACAACAGAGGTGACACTTTCGGTGCCCACGGGATACTGCCAAGAACCGTCGTTCACTTAAACTTTATCATGTTTCGTTTCTTTAACGTATCATAATCACATCACATAATCATAATCGTAACCATGATGCATAATTATATTTATAACATAATCATCATCATATTCGTAACATCAAGACGAAGAGTGACCGGCGACGAATCACGAGTGACGATGATTGGACGAAGATCTTCAGATCTGAACTAACGACTCACGAGTGGGCGAGTGGCTGAACGAGTGAACGACTCAACCGCCGAGGCGCCGACGATGAAGGATTGAAGATGACTGGACCAGCGAGTCGGCGGAAGTGAACGCTTCTTCAGTTCTTCTGCTGGGTCGTGGGATTCGCCAATTCGAGAAGGAGAAAGTGAGAGAAAGAGTTAGGGTTTCAGCGTGAGAGAATGAGCGATCAAATGATTTTTTTTTTTTCAAAAATATTAGTTGGTCACGTGACCAACTGTGACCACGTGTACCTCCGCCGCTGACTGGAACAAAATATTCGAAGGCTTGAAAGGAAACATGCGGATGAGGTAACATATCACTTCTGAGTTCTGATCTAGTGATCTTGCTTCTGCGTTTCAGCTTATGTGTTAGATAATAGATAAAAAAGTCATATTCGAAGGCTTGAAAGGAAACATACTGGATTTCAGAGGGAAAAGATCAATTGAATTATTGAATAATTACTCTACATGTTTATAGTATTCTCCCACTTAAGCAGTACCACAGAATTTTCTCATTTGTATGAAATACAGTGCCGCCGTTAATTTTATATCCTTGCTTGTTCCAGGACATCCATAGAAAGAATGACCAGACTTTTTTCCTCTGTTTTGTTGGTGATAAAATAAATTTCATGCCTTTTGCTTCTTTTTTGTTTGTGATGTTTTACTGTATGTTTTACAATAGGTCTTCTATAATTGAATATTGGAGATTCAAATCATGCCTCCTGATAATGTACTATGGAAACCATCTCTTTTGGAATGTAGCAACTTTCTTTCCAAAATTTTGCCTTTTTACTCTTGAGAATGTTAATTTTGTGAGGGCAATTTACTAGTTCCATGATCAAGAGTGGATTAATACTGTCATCAATCAATCAATATCTATTGAAAGTGAATCGGGGAACTGTGGGGTTCAATATGTACTTGTGTGTAAAGATAGCAAACGTGCATTATTTTTCTTATTGCTTATGTAAGTTTTGATTTGCTTTAATGCTTCTAACATGCAGTAATCACATAAGAGAAGATCACCTTAGTTATATGCATAATGGTAATGGTAATGGTAATAGTAAAGGTAATTGCTATAAAGAGAAATACAAGGCGAAAAGGTTAATTCACAAACACATAACAGTAGAGTGAGATGGAGAGAGGATGAAGAATCAAGATGGGCTCATGGTAAAAAGGAAAGATCGAGGAGCAAGTGAGGATGGAGATGAGAGAAAAAGGAGGGGGTAAGAGATGGTCTTAACTTAGACTTCATTTAAGTTTATAAGATAGAGATAAATAACATTAATAAATCATTTTCGATAACTTGTAAAGCTATAAAATATTGGTTGGAAAGGAGGAGGGGGACGAGAATTTTGAAATCTCAAAGCCATAAAATTAAATAAGCGTGATATATAGAGAGTGAAAGAGAATGCAAGGGTGAGGATGAAAAATTGAAAATAAGAGGGTGGCAGACATGGAGAGTCTAAAGAAATTATTTTTAGTGTGTAATTAAGAATAAGATAAAAAATAACTTTTAAGAGAAAGAGAAAGTAATGGTGATGGTAATTGCTAGAAAGAGAAAGATAAGGTGAAAAGATTAATTCATAAACACATAACAGTAGAGTGAGATGGAGAGAGGAGGAAGAATCAAGATGGGGTCATGTTAAAAAGGAAAAGATCGAGGAGGAAGTGAGGATGAAGATGAGAGAAAAAAGAGGGGGTAAGAGATGGTCTTAACTTAGACTTCATTTAAGTGTATAAGATAGAGATAAATAACATTAGTAATCATTTCCAATAACTTGTAAAGCTATAAATTATTAGTTGGAAAGGAGGAGGGGGACGAAAATTTTGAAATCTCAAAGCCATACAATTAAATAAGCGTGATATATAGAGAGTGAAAGAGAATGCAGGGGTAAAGATGAGAAATTGAAAATAAGAGGGTGGCAGAGATGGAGAGTCTAAATAAACTATTTTTAGTGTGTAATTAAGAATAAGATAAAAAAACACTTCTAAGAGAAAGAGAAAGTAATGGTAATGGTAATTGCTAGAAAGAGAAAGAGCAGGTGAAAAGATTAATTCACAAATACATAACAGTAGAGTGAGATGGAAAGAGGAGGAAGAATCAAGATTGGGTAATGGTAAAAAGGATAAGATTGAGGAGGAAGTGATGATGAAGATGCGAGAAAGAGGAGGGGGTAAGAGATGGTCTTAACTTAGTCTACATTTAAATGTATAAGATAGAGATAAATAACATTAATAAATCATTTCCTATAACTTGTAAAGCTATAAAATATTGGTTGGAAAAGAGGAGGGGGACGAGAATTTTGAAATCTCAAAGCCATACAATTAAATAAGCGTAATATATAGAGAGTGAAAGAGAATGCATGGGTGAAGATGAGATATTGAAATAAGAGGGTGGAAGAGATGGAGAGTCTAAAGAGATTATTTTTAGTGTGTAATTAAGAATAAGATAAAAAAAAACACTTCTAAGAGAAAGTAATGATAATGGTAATGGTAATGGTAATGGTAATGGTAATGGTAATGGTAAATGCTAGAAAGAGAAGGTGAAAAGATTAATTCACAAACACATAACAGTAGAGTGAGATGGAGAAAGGAGGAAGAATCAAGATGGGGTAATGGTAAAAAGGATAAGATCGAGGAGGAAGTGATGATGAAGATGAGAGAAAGAGGAGGGGGTAAGAGATGGTCTTAACTTAGACTACATTTAAGTGTAATTAATATAGAGATAAATAACATAAATAATCATTTCCGATAACTTGTAAAGCTATAAAATATTGGTTGGAAAGGAGGAGGGGGACGAGAATATTGAAATCTCAAAGCCATAGAATTAAATAAGCGTGATATATAGAGAGTGAAAGAGAATACATGGGGAAAGATGAGAAATTGAAATAAGAGGGTGGAAGAGATGGATAGTCTAAAGAGACTATTTTTAGAGTGTAATTAAGAATAAGATAAAAACCACTTCTAAGAGAAAGAGAAGGTAATGGTAATGGTAATGGTAATGGTAATGGTAATTGCTAGAAAGAGAAATTGAAGGTGAAAAGGTTAATTCACAAACACATAACAATAGAGTGAGATGGAGAGTGGAGGAAGAATCAATAAGGGGTAATGGTAAAAAGGAGAAGATCGAGGAGGAAGTGATGATGAAGATGAGAGAAAAAGGAGGGGGCAAGAGATGGTCTTAACTTAGACTACATTTAAGTGTAATTAAGATAGAGATAAATAACATTAATAAATCATTTCTTATAGGGGTAATGGTAAAAAGGAGAAGATCGAGGAAGAAGTGATGATGAAGATGAGAGAAAGAGGAGGGGGCAAGAGATGGTCTTAACTTAGACTACATTTAAGTGTAATTAAGATAGAGATAAATAACATTAATAAATCATTTCCCATAACTTGTAAAGCTATAAAATATTGGTTCGAAAGGAGGAGGGGGGCGAGAATTTTGAAATCTCAAAGCCATAGAATTAAATAAGCGTGATATATAGAGAGTGAAAGAGAATGCAGGGGGTAAAGATGAGAAATCTATCTATTATCTATTACCCATTAAAAAGCCACCAGTTTCGTTACTGTGCTTAGTAACAATGGCTGGACTATATTGCCCCTCTATTTCCCTAAAACTGCCTCCTTGCCCTTCCTTCGTAAAATGGCCTTCTTGCCCTGGCTTCTACTTGTTCTGCAATTTCATCTCCTCCATTTCTCGCTCCTCTTCTTCTCCTTCTCTTATTCCTTAAAACCTAATCTCTGGTCATCTCCATTTTCTTCTACCTCACGAATCTTGGCGTCCTTGGATTTTCCGCCATTGATACACGATCGGAGCTTCCAGAGTAACATCATTGCGACTCGATTATCTGATTCATCGTCGACCAATAATCGACCACCGAAGGAGACGATGACACTTGAAGGTTGCGATTACGAGCATTGTCTTGTTGTTGTTGAACCTCTTGATCCTTAGCTAACTCGTGATGAATTATTGATGGTTATATCAAAACCCTAGCTCAAGCTATGGGAAGGTGATCTATTCTTCTTCTTTCTCTCGTATTTTGTTGAATTTTAGTTGAATTTCTGAGAAATTGTCTGAATTTAAAAAATTTTGAGTTTGTGTAGTGAAGAAAAAGCTAGAATGAAGATTTGTTCTACTTCTACACGCCATTACTTTGCTTTGAGTGCTTTAATGTAGGAGGAGCTCGGTTACAAGCTCAAAGGTATATGAAATTATAGTTTTCTCTTTGATAATTCTTGAATTTTGTTTATCTTTGCATAATTATATGTAAATATGTGGGCTTAATTCATAATTTTATGTATAAATTGTTTTGCACGCTGATTTGAGAGCAATTCATGGATTGGTTGAAATACACAAGGGTGCAAAGCTATTTTATGTAAGTTCTCCTTTTGAAATATGACTATTTAGTTCTGTTATTATCATCAATCAATTCAATAAATTTGACTGCTAATATGGTTTCATTGCAATTCTATTGAATTCAAAGAAAAGTAATATGTTGGGTGAGACCGCAGGTTTGGAAAGACTTATAGTTGCTCACCCTTGTGGAGACAGTTCAAGTTTATGCAATGTTTGTAGAATGGGAGACACAGGGGATCAGTTGAACCAGTTGGTTGTTTGCAAGTCTTGTAATATTGTCGTTCACTAGAAGTGTTACGGCGTGCAGGGGGATATAGATGGCTCCTGGTCGTGTCCCTGGTGTAAACTTAATATTGATGCTCTAGCTGGACCAGCCTCAGAAAGTGATAGACCTTGCGTTCTTTGTCCGAAAAGTGGAGGGGCTTTGAAACTCTTTCAGAATGCGGGGAGTGGAAGAGACCGCTCAGTTGAGTTCGCGCACTTGTTTTGTACATGTGGATGCCTGAGATTTTCATAGATGATACCAGGCAGATAGAGCCGGTTTTATGTCATGGAATGAAGGATGTTCGAGGGAAAGTAGTTTGTAATTTATGCAAAGTGAAGCTGGGTTCTTGTGTCCGATGCAGCGATGGTATGTTATGTAGCTTGCTTAGTTGTGATGCTTTTGTTGAGTGGTGTATATAATTTTATCAGTGCTGTATTAGTGATCTGTGTAACCATGTTGATGCAAAATCCATCTCATTCGACTGACAATAATATGTACCCAAATTGACGATATCTCTTGTATCATGTCAATCTTTGTTCAATTGTAAGAATTTTTTAATTATAACAGGTGCAAATAGACTAACAGAGACTATCAAGAGTAACATGTGTATTCATGTGCCCAGTTCTTTGATACATTATAGCCCTTCTGTGTAGTAAGAAAATGCAGAAGTGACAATTATATTCTTAAAATCTTAGTTTCACTTGGACCCATCAACTTACCTCTCTTCTCTCACGTTACTATTCACTGACCTATCCTGCTTTGGGGGTGCTGAATATTTGGAGTTGCGTATTTATTCATCCTCGATGCTCTATATTAATTTGATGCACAAGTTCTGGTTAGCAGTGTTTGGAAACAGCCAAACAGGGGTCTGGGTAGAAAAAAAAGTTGCAGAAGAAAGAAGAATTAGTCAATATCTGAAAAACTTGGTTGGCAAATGTGTTCCCAATCTTTCCATTTTTCAATCAACATGGTGTTTCTATTCTAAGCAATGGTTAATATGAAAATGTGGATTCATTTGGAATGAAATTCAAATTAGTTGATACATTATGCTGCACATGACATTTAGTAATATGTGAGGGAGGAATTATTATCCAGCAATCTCGGGATACTCACTCCTGTTTATCTGTTTATCAGGAGTAGCAGCCAAGAAGGTGATGGAACAAGAATGGGAAAAGCAGAGGGTCGTCCCTCCTTAATTAGAGCGAGGCTTAAGCCAAAGTCTTTCATTTCTATCTGAATTATGTGATGGATAATTCTAATGGCCAAGTCAAGTGAAGTTACTTTAAAGGAAACAAAATGCTAAAAAGAGAGGGGCATCTGCGTAAACAAACCTCAAGTGGATCATCATTTTCAAGCATTGAGCATTCTGTGGTAAATTTCATTCTTTAGAGTGGAGGTTTATTATTGCATTTTTTAGGTTTTCATGCTATTTATGAATGTATTTCACCTTTGCCTTTTATTTATGTATTAGTTCACTAAAATCTGGTTCAAAGGATGCAAATGTGAATGGCCATGTCCTTGATTCTTCTCTGTATGTTTCGGTGACTGTATATACATGTACTTATGCCTTTCATTGCTGTCATATTTTCACTCGAGGATTTAGGATTCTAATTGGCTTCTAAATGACTACAGAGTTGTTGGTCAACGTCCAAAACCTGTTAAAGAAGTGTTAATAGCGATGAAAGCAAAGATTCCAATTAGTATTATTCTCACCCTGCAATTTTATTTTATTGATATTATCCACACCAGTTTTGATCTGATCTCCCAAATGGGTAGTCGCATGTTAACAGAAATCAAAGTGATTCTGCGTTAAAGAACAGTTCTATTGCTGTATTCTCCTCGGATGCTTGAAATCGCTTTGTCAAGCAGTGTCTAATCTAATGTAATTAGAATCCCTTAGTCGTTCTGTTTTATTTTTTGGTTGACCTTTTGATTGATTCACTAGTGGGAAAAATGCTATATGTCACAACACAACCGTTGCGGTCCCTAAAAGAACCGAAGCGGTAAATCCTCGAAATTTTAGGTGGGAAACTTGGGAACACAAACCGCTGCGGTTCTCTAAGAACCGCATCGGTTAATAGAAAACTTATCCGGTTTTCTGTTAACTGCTGCGGTTCTCTTAACCGCAGCGGTTAATCCTTTTTTTTTTTTTTTGTGTAACACCCGCTTATGGTATGAGCGTTGAGCCCACAAAATTGAGCGCTGAATTGAGCCCAGTTAATACGAGAATTTACAGCATCTCTAAGACGTGGGAGCCCACGAAAGGAGGCCCAACTCATTTCCCTATTTCAATTAGTCTGACTTCTCTCCTTTAACGCCTTCTCTTTAACTCCTCTGGTCTCCTTCACGCATTTCTCTCCTCTTCAACCTCCTCTAACGCCTTCTCTCTCGGCTTCTCTTCAATGCCATTTCACCAGGTTACCTAAATTCACAATTTTTCTGTCGTTTGGCTTTGTTCTCCGTCGAAAATGGGATTCAAACCTACTTTGGTGTTAAAGAAAAACCTAATTTCGTGTTGGTAGGTTTTGTACTTGATTTCGACGACTCGAAACCCTAATTTCGTGTTCGGTCGATTTCTAGGGCTTTTTTTATGCTGATTTGGTTCGTGATTTGGAAAATTAGGGTTTATGATTTGAAGTGGCTGTTTGGTTTGATTTGTTGATTCAGGTGATTGTGTTTGGTTTTATGTGATTTTGGTTGAGAATTATGAAGCTTTTTTGCTGGGTGATGAGTGCTGATTTTTGGATGAAATGGCAGATTTTGGGGCTGGCAATTGCAGAAATTAATAGCTGGTAAATGGTGGAGGCAGTATGCTACTGATAGTTTGGAGAAATGCAAAGGTATCATACTGCTAGCTGCACTAGTTCTGTCAATAATAATACTTCTCTTGGTGGCATTTCCAATAGAGATACTACTGCCCGAAGCAGCAGTGATTCGTCGTCTTTGTCTGCTAACTTCTCCTTGAAGTCTAGGTATATCGTGTTTTGTCGCTTTATTTTCTGCTCATCAATTACTTACTGTTTTCTAGAGTTATTATCAATCTGTGATTATGGAAAGCATAAACCTTTTCTTGTCATATTTCTAATTAGAGATCAACGAACTTGAATTCTCGAACGTCACATGTTTGTAAATTTTTTTTAATAGCATTGATCCTACTAGAATTATAGTTTAAGACTAAATAGAGTTTTTATGCACTTGAAATTGGATTTTAGAGGATGCTTAAATTCTCATGGTTTTAGTTCTATCTAGATATTACTGAACTGTTTGATTTTGAGGTATGGAAACGAATATGTATGTAGTATATTATCTTTTAAGTTTTAGAACTAGGAGCTATAGATTATGGAGAATCAGGGGTGCTTATCCATGCTTCATCAAGAGGGATTCATTCTAATTACCGGCAATGTTACCTGGGTAATGTTGTGACTAGGTCTGATGCAGTCTTAGGTTTTAGACTGTATGATCTTAGAATGGCCTTTTCTTTTAGAGGCTTTGAAAGGACATATTATGAACTGTAGAAGTATTAAAGAAGAGTACATAACTCAGATCAATGTTATCAAATGATCCACTCAACTTGAAGTACAGTTTGTGTGTGAGAGAGCCTGAGAGTTGTGTGGCGTTGACTAACCTCCAGCCTTTTATTGCCAGTTGTTTGATGATATATATTATATACTATGCCACTTCCTTGCATCAAGGAACAATACTATTTAGATGTTAGGGTTGAAATGGAACTATTTGCTTGATATCAATTTTTTTCCCCCAATTTTCTTATTGTTTAGTGTTCTGATCCTTTATCCCCTCTTCTATCTGTTGCCTTCTTGATATCTTGTTTCTCATACTGGTTGTTACATCAAGTTCGTGCTAATTTTTAAGCATTTGGTTATCTTCGTTTTTTGCTGCTCTATTATGGTTCATCTAAGGCCTTGTTCGTTTTTTATGCAAAGACATGTCTATTTTCTTAAAGAATCAATAAACTTAAGCTGATTGCTTCAGCTTGACACATCATCTGTATAAATTAAATCTGATATATTAGTTTCTGGTCAGTTATTCAGCAGTTCAGAGTTTGTTCTTGTAAGACCTCAGCTTAATATATTTTTGAATCTAACAGGCGGGCTTCACCGCTTGCTCCATTCAGGTTGAAGTGTGAGAAGGAGCCACTCAATTCTCGGTAAGTTTATCCTCTTTGTTTTATGAGTTGTAACTAGAATTTCTTTTGATTTAGTTGTAATTGGATATGAGTGGACAACTTTTTTTTCTTGGCTGCTTGAGCAGATTGTGAATTGTATACTGAAGTAGTTGGGGTTTAGTACTCCAGTGATGTTATCTTTGAAAGAGTGATCTAGGTTCTGGGATGTGGAACTGGGATAAAGCTTGAAAAGATATTATTTTTTAATTGTTGCTTCTATTTGGACGATTTTTGCTCTTCCTCCCTCCTTCATCATCTTTAACCTTCCTCTGCATTTGTATACATTCAAATTCTTCTTTGATGAATTGATATTATTTTCGGCTGATTTATTTTGTTTTATTTGCATTGCTCTTTGTTTCCATATAGTCTTGGCCCACCTGACTTTCATCCACAAACTTTAAATTGTCCAGAGGAGACTCTCACCAAGGAATATGTGCAATCAGGATACAGAGAAACAGTTGAGGGACTTGAGGTAACCATTAAAAGCATCTGTTTTTGCTCTTTTTGTCATACACCCTCCTTTTCTCCTCTTACCCATTTCTTGTCATGCCTATCTGGCCGTTTCTAACAGAGCTATCCTTGCATTTGCTGAAGATAAACTATTTTAGTCAATTTACAATAATGTTCACTGATAAATTAACTTTCCCCAATTCCTTAAATATCTGTGAAAAGAAGTTAAATATGTTCATGTCTCCAAAGGACCATGCAGGTACGATGATTGCCAGCAAGGACTTGTTTCAGTATCTGTTTTGTTTATTCACCAGTGTCACAACTTATAGCATTTTTCTGCTGCTTGTCTCGGGAAGCTAAAGAAATCTCGGTGCGGGGTGGGGGCAATGCAGGGGGGGCAAAACAGGGGGGGGGCTGTGCGGTGGGGGGTGGGGGGTTGCTCCCGATGGTCTATTGTGGCATATAAATCATTCTATTTCTCGACATTTCAGATGAGTATATATAGGACACTGGACATTTCAGCTTGTATGTCAGTATTGTTCTCTATATGATGGGACTTTGTGTTATGTCCAAATTAAATCGAAGTTGTAATTTTATGCTGTTCGATCTTTCGGCAGGTGTGGTAAGAAGCAAAGCAGTGTTTATCTGGATGGGGGGTTGCTGATGGGTTTAGGTCTTGCGGACATATCAGTTCCAAGTGTTTTAGCAAAATTTGGATGGATTAAAGACTCTTTCTCATTGTGCTTAATGAAAATGGTTCTAGATTATAGTAAATATTCTTATGTATCTAATTATTTAAAGAGAGGCTTGCAGCAATCATAAGGACTGAGGGAGAAAGTCTGCCAAATTGATTTTAGATGCTACTGCAGCTGTAGGAATGGGACTCATTTAGTTATACTTTTTCAAATAATTATAACAACGGAGATGTCTGGTACTCGAGCCCAAACATCTGGACAAACAGAAATTGATTTAGACAGCCCAAACACCAATAGACGCTTCACTGCTCATTTCAGGAATCAGGTAATTTTTTGGTCCATTTAGCACTTGTTCATGTATTCAAGTCTGCAAGCACATCTGGACTCAGATTTTGTGAAATCGAAGTTCAATACAATCAATTATTCCACTGTGGGGTTTGTATGTCGTGTGGTACATGATCACGAGGGGATTGTGAGTTATAATCTACTAATCTTATTAGCGTTCACTTTATTTGCTCATTACAGTTCCCTAGCCATTTTTTAAACAGAACTAGCTTAATTGATTATCAGGCCACCTACGTAACACAATCACTATTATCAAAAAACATCTTGACATACTGAAAGTTTCACCAATGGCTTAAAAATTAATACGATTTAGTAAGTTATAAGGATGTAGCTTAAAGTACTCTTATTTTACGCTAATTATCTTTTTAATGCACAGCGAAGCCGACTGAATATCACACTGAAAAAAGTAACCAGGCCAATCAAAAGATGTCGCTAAGTCTTTGGATTACAACCCTGATGAGCATGAACTTGCTGCACGTCAGTCTGGTCACCTCCTACCCGGATATGTTGATGACCCACACAAATAGGCTACTGCACTACCCACGCAAAGAGCCCTTTTGTTTTTTTTTTTTTGTTGTGCACCCTGTTGATACCTGTTATCAATATGTCCTCTCAAGTTAATTAGTGCCTGAGCTAAACTACTCTCTTTTGCTGCGAGGCATACTATTATGCTTGTAATATATATTTAGCAGTTAGACAACATCTTAACAACACTAGAAAACGTTGTGTATCCCAAAAACTATCTTGGCACAAACAAGGCTATTATGTAATCTAAGTTATATGCTTAATTAACCTCCCTACATATTCATATACTTTCACTGCCTTTAGTTGATTCCATCGAGAATTCGATTAAGCTACTTTTAGTAGTATTCACTTTCTTGGGGGGCCGGGCGCAATAGCGCGCGGTCCAACAACTAGTATGAATAAAAAACAAGGGAGTTGGTACTTTTTGGTAGGCTATGGCTACAAAATAAATAAATACTCCCTCTGTTCTTTTTTTTATCATTATCACTTTCCTGTACGTGTCTCCCAATGCACCTCTTTGAACTTAAATATCTTTCACAACATTATAACGATTGAATATTAATAATGTACTAATTGAGACGAATTAAACAAGACCCCACATGACTATATTTTTTCTTATAAGTTGAAAAAAATTGAAAAGATTCTCTCTAAGTATGAATAGTGTCAAGATTCTAAGTGAGAAAGATAAAAAAAACAGAGGGAGTAAAAAAGTAGGGTGGGGAAAGAGACATTCATTTACAGTAAATGGAGCAAGTAAATGTAGACATATCGAGTACAATACAAGGACGTTTTAATTTAGACTATCGTACAAACTACAAAAATATTAGTTTTCCCCGTTAATATTCTACAAAGTTGCATGTTATCTGCAACACGCATATTTTTGGCAATATATTCTCCATATGTCCCTGGTAGCATATGAAATCCTTTTTTTATCTGTCATTATCCCTTTTCTCCCTTAAGTTCTTGTGCCATATTTCAATATTGTTAAAAAAAGCACATAAAAATATATTCTTTCAAATAACCACATCATAAAAACTCTATTTTCAATAATACTTTATATGATGTTTTTTTATTCAGTCACTACTTAACATTTTAGGTTAAAAAACGAAGAATATTTCATGTAAGATGATAGATATTTTATAAAATAGAAGACTATAATTTCTTAACACTCATATCACAAATTCAAGATGTAGAACACATAGGTTGGCCACAAATCGAGCCGAAACCGAACTTTCACATGGCTCGACTTGGTTTCATTAAGTTTCACCGAATTTGAACTTGAACGAACTTACCTTTTGACTCAAAAATCCTTTATCAATCTTGGCTAAATAAAAATATATCGAGTTCGAGCCAAACTCGAGTTTGGCTCAATAAAGCATGTTCCAACATTTAAATACAAAAATATAATACATATGTTACTTTTTGCTCTCACTACTTTTCTTTTTGGGGTGAATTTTTTGTGCTTATCACTTTTAACTTTTTTCCTCACAAATTCGCAATAACTACAACTACCCATGTGACTTAACCTTTACTCGTTGGTTCTTGATTTTTCCCATAAGAAATTACGAAGAATAAAAAGATACAATGTAGTTCTAATTTATTGCTATTTGGCTCTATTATAGTATTTTGGTTGGGAAAGTCAATTTAATATCCCTTATCTTTGTCCTTTAATTAAAATATATAAAAATCTCATAAAATTTGTATTATTTCTTTTAGCTTCACGAGCTTACAAATTCAGAGACCATAAAAGTTTGATTTTGACTAGTATAAAATTCAAACTATAGTTTTTAGTTCGAGCTTGGATCATTAACAAACAAAACAAACTCGAACTACACTTTGACCCAACTTTGGAAGTTTTGATACCTTCTTGTCCCTAATTTTAGTATTTAACTGGTCCAAAGCATTTATTGTGTTTATATCCCATTGGGTTATTGTATATATGGTTTCCCTTAAATTAATCTGTTGATCAGTCTTCAAACTCTCTAAATTTATGACTTTTAATTTCTCTCTCAATCTCTCACACGCTATTTGCTCGTTCTTTTCTCATTCTCTTCATCTCTGTTTTCCAGATCTATCTTAGGAGCCCTAATTTAATTTCCTCCTCATTTCCGTCTCTTTCTCTACCCAAAATTCATGATCCTTCCATGGCTTTTTTCAAGTTTTCACACATTTTCTCTCTCCCGTTTAGAGACCTTTGATAAATTTCAGCGTTTTCTTTTAACGAAAGATTCTTTTTTATGGCTATATTGGCTAATACTTTATAATCTGTTTAATCATACATGTATAAATGTAAAAGATATGTATTAGAACAAATCTCTCTATCTATTACATGATACAAAAGAATTAAAAATCAAAGAGGACTCATTTCACGCTATCCTTACAAAATTTGTGGCCTAAATCATTTGTGAAATATTTTGAAAAATAAATATTTTAGTAAAAATAAATATTTTAGTAAAAATAAGATATCTTGAAAATCTTAGATAATCTTATGGAGAACTATATTCATAGGAGTACCGAGTACGAACTTATTTTGTAAAGATTTTGGATCAATTATGATGTTTTTCAATTATAACATTCAAATATAATCCATAAGAAAGTATGTTATTATTATATACTTCATCTGTTCCATAATAAATGAAACATAGGAATTGGGCACAAGATTTAATAAATATCACTTTTAAAAGCCAAAAAGTCATAAATACCCTTTACATTATCAAAAAAAGGAGAGAGAAAAGCAAACCACACAAGTTTGTGATGGGTACTCTCGTTATTTTGTCACTTTTTTTTCCATTTAAGGTATGTTTTACTTATTTTAAAACGTTCTAAAATAGTAAGTGTTTCACTTATTATGGAACGGAGGAAGTATAATACTTCCTCTGTTTCTTTTTTAAGTGGAACACTTTGACTTTTGCACTATTCACACACATCACTTTGACCATACTTTTTTACTAATATATATAATAAAAAATAATCATATAAGATGTTGTTGAATTTGTTTCAATGAATATTTTCATTATATTAACTTTTTATAACTTTTACAAATAAAGTTGTGCATTGGCAAGCGAAAATGTCAAACTATTACACTTTTTTAGATACGGAGGTTAATACATGTTGAGCTTAGGTCAGGCTAAAAACTACTAATATTACACTAGATTATTAATGTAGCAATTCTTACAAAATGGAGCCTGCTAATTCCAAGAGTACGAAACTTCAACAACCATGGTGGGCTAAAACAATAATGTGTAGAATTAATGAAAAGACAACAAATAGATAATATTTCGTGCAGTGTTTTAGGGAAAATGTTTGTGTGATCCTAAGGATTGGCAATCCTCATGATAGAGATAGACAGAAAATAATAAATTCAATATTTTGGAAAGAAAAAATGTCCCTACAACTAACACATTTATTATACTTTCTCTCTATCTATGACGTAAGGGTTACCAACCCTTAGGATTACTCTACCATTGTCCGTGTTTTAGTCATACTTGTTGCAATTTATAAAAATTGATGACCAACAATAAATCAATAATCATGCATGCACAGTTCCACATAGTAGCATCTTAAAGTCCTAATTATGGGAAGCGAACAAAGTTGGAGTAAGGTTCTCCCCGACTTATTTTCAGTTCAGTTCCTAAATTATTGTCATTACTATTAATTAATTATAATTTAATTCAGTTCAGTTCAATTCAATTTAGTTCAGTTCAGTTGTTTTATGCCGAACATAACAAGCCCTAAATAGTAATAATGCGCTAGCTTGAATGATGGAGCTTTGCCCGAATCTCAAATTAATATACATTATTTAGATTCTTATTAGGAGCATTTTGGTAAATTACAAATATTTAGATACAATATTTATAAACTACTACCATACAACTTTTATAAAATTAATATAAACCATTAATCTATAATTTATTAAGTGACTCAATAAACATGTAAGATAAGTACTTGTATACTGTACAACATTTTATTTATCTACAAAGGATAACAGTAAGGTTTAAATATACAACATTTATAAACTAAGAAAAACAACATTGATAAATTAATATACAATAATTATTGATTCAAAGAAAATAACTCATTTATTGACAACATTGGCACCGACATATGCATTTTTCAATTTTTGGAAGCTAAGTTTGGTAGAGAATATGTACGTGGTAAGTTGATGTGATGCGTGGGAAGAGGTGGACTTACAAAAGCCTCATCTAATATCTAAACTCTATATTAGGGATGTGGCGTATTTTGGGCCAGTCTTCTCCATCTGGTTTTCTGCATCTTGCCCTCAACTCCTTATTATAATATGCTGCAAAGGCTATAAGGTTAGGGAGGCCTGATTGTGGCAACCTCAATTTAGGGCATAGCGAGATCTCAAGGTATTTTAAGGACGTGAGGCGATGGAGCCATTCTGGAAGAATATCCAAGTTGTTACAATCCAAAATAGAAAGGGTTTTAAGAGAAGACAAGTATTGAATCCCCTTTGGTAGATTTACAATCTTTGGAATTCTCCATAAGGTCAAAGAAGAGAGGTTATGTAAGGCTCTCCATGGCATCCCATCATCCTCTCCTTCTAAATCTACATTCTCACATGTAATAAACTTGAGTTGTTGCAAACTAATCATATGCTCTATTCCTCCTCCGGACAGACTCATCAGATTATTGCATTCTGAAATAGTTAGGGACTTGATGGACGAAGCGTGCTTTAGATACCTCTCTGCAACAGTCGACAATCTCTGCACCTCAGACCTGTGTATTATTAGTTCAAGAATACTTTGTAGAGTCTCCCCAAAAAGAGAGCTTAATGACCCCACATCGTTAATTGTTAACTTATCCAAACAATAAACGAGATTATCGGAAGATGTTATTGGGTTTGGACCTGCTTCCCCTCTTTTCCCACAAAATGTTAGTGCTTTATTGAATTTCTTCAAATGGACTTCTTTCAACTTCGGACACCTAGGAAAATATATCAAGTTGGGGCATTTTTCTATCTCCAATATAAGAACACCAGAGAATGCAGGGATGACACCCTCTTCTCTCCACCATCCCTTTAACTTTGGGAAGTCAACCAGACGAAGCACCTCAAGTGAAGGATAAAATGGTAATATAGTACCATTATTATCATCCTCCATGTACTCTACATTCAGCATGCCCACCAGCTTAAGACTTTTGAGATGTTTGAGTTGACTCAGCCGCGGCAGATGCTCCAACTCATTGAAAAAGGTCAGATAGATTTCGACAAGAAGCGGGAAAGAGGATGCCAAAGTCGCTGCCCAACCTGGCAATCTCAAGTCTTTATAACCCCAAATTACAATTTCTTTAATATCATGGTGGGGTTTAAGGACTTCCAGCAATCTTTCATCAATAATCACTGCTTTATCACACCTTAAGTTATCATAATGATGTTCAAGTTCCTCCTGTAATTTCAAACACTTGATATATTTCTTGTTCGACAAATATGACCCCTCCTCGGCGTTTTCTACATCGTATGAATAACCCTTTTTAAATAAAATTTTGAGTTCACCTCTAAGGTTAACTAGAGGTATCAAATCTCTAAGCTGACCAAACTGCACTTGATTGGAACTTCCTCCACCCAAAACAAACATTGTTAGTCTGGTTAGACCAATCAAACTACCCATACCTGCTGGCATATGAGTTAGTTTAGGACACTAGGCTATATCCAAATGCCTAAGATCAACTAACTCTCTCAAATCCTCCGGCAACTCCTCTAAGCTCCGACAATGAGATAAATTTAATACTTGCAGATTATGCAGCTTGGAAATCGATTTAGGCAGCATCTTCAAGTAGTAATTGTAAGAGAGATCAAGATATCTTAAATGTAACAGGTCTAATAATGTTTCCGGTAAAGATACAATTGCACCCCCCATCATAAACAAGTTCAGTACCCTTAATCTTCTACAATTAACAAGTAGTTCACAGAGATTAACATCCCAAGTTCGGACAATCATGGGTCTGAGGAACGTACGCAGTGTCCTCAACTTGCTTGGAGCATCCCTTAGAAAACACGGGAAGTCAAGTTGACAACCAAGTGAGAGATGACGAATATTCTCATTGAAAGGGCTCGTCCTATCATCCATCACCAACCACGACTCTTGTCCTGCTGCTTCCTGTGCGAGATCATGGATCAAATCATGCATTTTGACTGAAGCAATATCACCATACTCATCCTTTTCAATGTCTTGAAAGAAACATCGGTGCAATAAAGTCGAAAAATACTCCTCACCGACATCTTCTACTTTTTGCAGTTCGTTTGGACATTTAGGAAAACCTTGTGCTAACCATAGGTCGATCAACAAAACTTTCTTGATGCGATGATCCTTGGGGAAAAGAGCACAATAGCTGAAACAACTCTTCAACTGCGGAGTAAGATGATAGTAGCTAAATTTGAGTATCGCCATAATCCCATCTTGACCTTGACTCATTTTAGCCAAGTCAAGTTCTTGAAACTGCTCCCACTTGCTTTTATGTTGATCACGCAACATGTTGCCTATGACCTTTATAGAGAGAGGAACATTTGTACATTTTTTCACGATATGTTTACCTAAGTCAACAAAGTCATCGACTACCTCTTGTTCAATTTCTTGTTTAAATGCCACTCTCTCAAACAAAGACCAAGAATGTTCATCTGACAGACCTTTGAGTTCATGCATAGGATAATCTCCTATAGCTCTTGCCACCCATTTTGAGCGGGTAGTTACAAGAATTCTACTACCCCTTGCACCTATAAGATAGAAGTTCCGAATCTCCTCCCATTGATTACAACTCTCATTCCAGACATCATCTAGAACAAGAAAGTACCTCTTCCCCTCAATTTTTCGACGAACCTCCTTTTGCAACTCTTCTTTGTTAAGCTCACAAGTACTCTTCCCAAGCATCTTCAAAAGTATTTCTTTCATCCCAAACTCTTCAGAGACACAAACCCACAAGGTCAGTTCAAATGCAGTTTTGATCCTGTCATCATTAAACACGAGTTGAGCAAGAGCAGTTTGGCCCAACCCTCCAAACCCAACAATACTCACAAAAGAAACATCATGTTCAACATCTGAGTCGTCTAGCAACAACAAACCCAAGACGGCCTCCTTATCAGCCTCTCTCCCAATAATACTCGACTCATAAACATAAGATGACGTCTCCTCCCTCTTCTTAACAGGTACATGCACATCACCAAACCCAAACTGAGTACGATCTCTAGCAATGCGATCTAGCTTCTCTCTAAGCTTCTTAATCTTTCGAGTTGTCTTAGCAGCAAAAAGTAACTGATTATCACTGGAGAAGAAGCGGCGTACCTTTTTGGAAATCTTACCACCAGGCATCATTTTCTTCTGCAAAGCAAGAGTAGTGTTGAATTCATCAAATAGATCATCAGCATCATAAACAGCATCCTTGAGCTTGCGAAACCAGACGTTTCCCAGAGTGCTCAACTCCTGCTGCTTGAACTCCGCATCACGCAGGACAGCCTGGATGGTTTCAACAGTAGCTTTGAGTTCTACAAGCTTGGATTCATACCCAAACATGGAGCACACATCTCTCAGATCCTTAGTCTGCAGTGCAGAAAGGAGCGTCTGAGTAACAGTGAGTACCAAGCCAGCTGCAGCCATTTTTTCAGTTTTTTTTCTTGTTTTGTTTCTTTGTTTTCTTTGAGAGCAACACAGAATGAGTAGACAAGTTTCTCCCTCGATTCAACAAAGCTACTTTATTCAAATCAAAATCACCATTATTATAATTTCTTTCTGGCTGTCAAGGGAGTCTTCCTGCTGCAGTATTATAATTAAAAATGTCAAGTGTTTCTTGACTTGCGCTGTTGCTGTCGGCACCTATAATTAAAAAGAACACAATGCAACTTTTTTAATTAACAATAATCTTTTTTTCATAAAAAAACTTTTATAATCAATGGGAAATGACACTGGCAGCCAGAACTATTTCCATTTTTTATTGTTAAAGGCCTAGACTTTTACTTTTAATCGTTAAGCACCTATAATTAGCAGTGTTAAATGTCTGATGGTTTGCGCACAAAAAAAATTAATTGCAAATATCAAAGATAGTAACAGGAAATTAATTAATACTCCCCCTGTTTCAAAATTTTGCAGAAATTTTACTTGCACATTTATCACCTCACAACTTTGACCAATAAATCCCTATAATAAATAATCTTTCTTATAAAAATCATAAGGAAATATCATAAAAGAAAGTTAATTATTTTTCTTATGATTCACAATCAGATGATAAATCCCTATAATTATGTAGAGAGGGTCCAAAACATTGAGAGAAGTTGAGACAAAGACCAGAACGAGAATAGCAATCTACAATATGCAGCCCAGATTGCTGCAAGTGCAGTCAATATAATCAAACCTGCACAACTTATAAGGTTAGTGTAGATAA
This sequence comes from Beta lomatogona, assembly GCA_947646795.1. Classification (NCBI taxonomy): domain Eukaryota; kingdom Viridiplantae; phylum Streptophyta; class Magnoliopsida; order Caryophyllales; family Amaranthaceae; genus Beta; species Beta lomatogona. The sequence continues at coordinate 416,309 of CANSNZ010001006.1, read as the reverse complement.
AGATGATCATGAGAAAGACAATTCTAAATTGAACTCATGGCACCAATTAAAGAGTCTCATCCATGAATCCTAAATTAGGGTTACCCTGCTTAATGCTAATCTCTATATCTATATATATAACACACACTTCATCGTACACTTTATGTGAGATCTTTTTGGGAAAAGGTGCTTCCACAGTTTCTAGGGGTTTATAGCTCATGAACTATTTACGTAACCAGCACAGCTCCGATATGTATGCCTCCGGTAAGACTTAAGAGGCTTTGCCAGTGTCATTATATCTGAGTACTTTCTGCCCAAAAAACATTATAACCCAGTTATTGACAAAAACAGAGAGGAGAGTCCAGTGAATCAAATCTGTATGTATAGAAACAGCTTTGTGGTTCAAATTAGGTGAGGAGAGGAGGGGAGAGGGGAGGCTTGTCTATTCCAAACCTTCTCTACATTCTATACAACCCACCCATGGCCATGATAACATCAGCAAAAAAGAGTGGGGAACCTTTTAGGAAAACTAGCCACTTCAGAGCTTGTATGTTATGCTTTAGACTTATGTTTAGTGAGATAAATTAGTAATCATAGAAGAACATGATATAACATGATATGATTCAAACATGTCCCAGAAGAGATCAGAGATAGTAAAAAGGAACAAAAAAAAATGTTCATACAGTCAAGGGAGACTTCACACATGATAATCCAGTGAACCAAAATCACATATCCCGTGACATTGGTGAAGCCAGATAAACCATTAGGCAATGAAAATATAGCATGACTTCAATCAATCACAAAAAGTATTATATTTATCCAATGCAAGAACATACACACTCTTTGCTGATGATCGACTATGTTGTTGTCAATTGCCATCTAAGTATAGTAGTATACTAATGCAGCATACAAAAATTCACCTTCAAAGTTACTTAACAACCCATTACTAGTTACGTCTGCCATCTGCGTGCATGGGGTGGCAAGAGGGGGAGCTTAAATGGTGGTTGTTCTCATGTACTGAAAAGAGGGTGGAGTTCATGGGCTTGTGGCTGTGCTCTCCAAGCTTGATATACTAGGGAAGCATCAAAATAAACTTCTCATCAAATGCAGGAGGAATTACAAGGTCCACTCATCACGGTCGGGAGAAATATGGACTAGTACTCAGTTCTAGAATGCAGCCCACGTCTGGCGTTTGTTTGTTGTAGAATAGGTTGCAGATGTCACAGTGAAACTCATACAAGGACAGAGGCCCACTTGAGGTTGCCTATCAGGCTATCACTAATCACCCATAGGAATATCCTATTCAAACCTTTTACTAGCATCACGATTTCCATTCCCCAAGGCATGACTAGGCATACTGACTAAGCAAGTACAGACTATTTTAAAATTGTGGTACGAAACAACTCTGATAGTCTAATCTAAGCATCATCCACGTAGTAGAGTAAACATCAATGAAGGTCCTGGAAGAATGGAAATAAAAAGCTAGAGGCCAGATGTAAGAAAATGAGAATCTGCACCAAATTGAAACACTGCACATCAACGATCAACACATAGACCTATATTAGGAGAATTTGAGCTTTAAAAGTAATATGTATGAACCAGAACACGGTGATTACTTACCTCACCATAAACCAAGAGCTATCCAGCTTCATCACAAGCAACACGTAATGCCTGTACGAATTCCTTGATGGTACTGTATGTGCTACCATCACCATGAGGCTTGAGTAGGTTTGACAAAAACAACATTTACCATCGCACTCGATATCAATACTCAGGCAGCTTCTGAATTGCCATATTCAAGAAAAGTAACTCCAGACTAATTGAGTGGCTCAGAAGATTAATTTTCTTTACTAGTAAAAGAAAGAATGCCAATTATTCTCCCATGGAAACAATTACTGAAGACAATAAACGCTGTTAGTGGGTCTTTTGCATCAGGATGTGCATATTTCGGAACTTTCTTGCAAATCTTATGGCAGCTTCATTTGCTTCTGTTCCAAAATTCATACAAAGACATAATCAGCAAATGAAGAAGAAACTCGACGCGTTGCAAGTTCGACCTGAAATCAATTGGCAAAGATTTCTTGTCACTTTCCACTTGGTTGGTTGGGGGAAGGGTCAATGCTGAGAACAACACATATATCAAGCTACTTCAGGCAAATAATTTCTTAAGTTGAACACTAACATCTCCATGATTATAACATTCCAGATAGGAAATGCGCAATTTCAAATATAGAACAAGCATACACTGCACCATCCCCTCCTCCTCCCCCCTTTTTCCCCAGTAACACACACAATATAGTATTAGCACGCTACTGCAGTCAATCGATTACAGCTATTTTCCTTCAAACGCAAGAAAGAATCATAGCAAATAGTAGAACACATATGAGCAAAGTCATATCACATTGCTGAATTACTGAAAGTTATAAGTAAAAGTGCAATTGTATCACACAGCATGATATTAAAAATATGTGTGAAGCCATGTCACAATGCTAAAGTACTTTCCAAAGCTCATCAACATTTGTTAGTGTAAGCAGACCATAGAATCGTTTCCAATCCTTGAACATGAAAATAGATACTTATAGAGAGTATATCAGTCAATAAGGACGCCATTTCAAGCAATTGTCACTTCGACACCTTCCACTCTCACAAAACTTATTCCACCAAAGTTTCACTCTAGCAAACGTAACTAACAATCTCCAAATCAACATCGACTTCAGCAACTACGAATCAAGATGAGGTCATCAACCTCAACTTAGCAATTAACACCGCATGATTTGTTCCTGTTAGTAATAAAGGAGCATCTACACCTTGGAACCCCACAGCCAATAAAATCTTATCACTAACCACTAGAAGGAAGAAACACGTTTCATCAACAAATTAAGAGACAAGCATGTACAAAGATGTCAATTTTTTCATTGATATTACAGTAGAAGAATTTCAGTAGACAAAATAAGGCACACAAACACTAGTGGAAAACAGAGTTAAATCATTGTGGTATAAAACCAATGCTTCATTAAAAAGTACTAGCATGATGATATCTTTGCAAATGCCATTAAAATTAGAAGAAATCATGACAGTTCAGCCCCAAGATGTAACTACATAGTACCTAAATTATCTTCAAAGACGCAAATTATTAGAGAAGCCAATTGAACTTTCAGCTGTAGCATCCTTCTCAAATTTACTCTAAATTGGATCCACAGGATTATCACAGATCTTGGAATGCAAAAGAATTTCCCTGTCAGGTGCACATTTCTGTAAACCAAATAGTTTCAACACTTGAGCAGTTAAACATTCCTTTCGTACCCAGCGCTGCTTTCATCTATTTAGCACATCCGTCGCGTACTGATTCATAACGAGAAGCACAATCTAAAAGTTAAACTCTATCCAAATTCAGAGTGTGTCTGGTTGAGCGGAAAACATTTTTATCGAAATAGAATTTTACCATTTTCCTTTGTTTGGTTTGCAAACGGTGCAACGTAGTTTTCCAAATGGAGTTTTTTCAAAGGTGGAAAACATAATCCTTCTTACAGGAAGAGAAGCTACATTGTCCTCCGTATTCTTCACTTCCCTCTTTCCTTCGTAACCATCCATCCTCCTCCTTACATTTAAATCCTTCCATTTCTCTCAAACTTCTCATGTAAGGACCAAACAAAGGAAAACTATACTGAAATGGAAATGCTTTGCGTCCAACCAAACCGAGCCTAATAGTCACATTGTTCCGACTTCCGACCCCAGACCCCTCATGATAAAAGATTATAATAACGTTCATCATCATATATATATATATATATATATATATATATACACACACACACACACACACATATATATATATATATATATACACACACATATATATATATATATATATAAGGTCAAGTCAGTTAACATACTAAAACCAATAACAAACTTAATCTCATGCTCGTTGCTCAAAGCCATCCATTTCATCAATAATACACAGGTACCCAACTAATATAGTTTGCAACTTTTGCATAAAATAATTACACAGAGCAATGCAAACACAAAACAGTGTTGATCATAAACAAATTGATAGATAATATATTTAGTAAAATATTTTCTCATCGGATTAGGATATATTTGTATAGTATTATCATTATATATTCTCTATCAACTATAGCAAAAAAAAATATTAAAGAAGTTGAAGAGAAAGAGGCAAACCATGGGAATGATTCAGGGTTAACGCAACCAAGGAAAAAATCGGCAAGCCCAGAAATTGTAGTAAAACACAGTAACAAACTCTTGCCCTTTAAAATCAAACAATCTACAGACTTTGCCATGGGAAAACACCATTGAAGCCATTATCAAACTCCTTTGTTTTTGCGCCAATTTCTGAACCAATCTTTAAAGCTTCAACTGTAGTTATGGCCGCCATTGATGCGATTAGGAGGTTGAAGTTGAATTGACAGCGAATAGAGATGGGAGCTACGGAAAGGTTGAAACTTGATACTTCCTCCGCTTTCTTTTTACAGGTTGGGATCTTGTTATATTCGACTCGTCATGTATTTTTTAAAGGAAAAATTATCAAGAATAAGATAAATTTTGGGTGGTATGCTCAATATAAATTAGCCTTCTGATTAACTCATAATGAGTCTAACTTGTGGAGGTATCCTTTTTTAATAGGTTCATGTGACCAGTGACTTAAATAATAAGTACTTTTTTATTTATTTTTTCTTTTGAGTAATCTCTCTTCTATCTCTCACTCTACCACCACTCACACTACCTTGTCCAGCGTCTCTTTCTCCCTCCTCCACACCACAAACAACCCAGCCCCACCCTAGCTCCACCACCACCCAATAAATCAAATTTTTTGTCGGAATTACCCAGTACCACCACCACTCGGCATCACCACCTCTTTCTCCCTTTTTCACATCCACCAAACTCGAAACCAATTAGTGACACTACTCTCCCATTCCAAAGACCTCTCATTTTCCCTCTCATCTTCTTACCTCCTTGCTCTAATAATTTGATCATGTTTCTCTCTCCTCTGCTTTTGAATTTACCCATAACTGCACGGCTCCACCACCTTCATGAAAGACCAAAATTAGAGATACATATCCTCAAAGTTTTGCATTGGCATGCGTGAAAAGTGAGAGGGTAACATGTAAAAAAAACAGAAGAAGTATTAGAAATAAATTGATACCAATTCTCCATTGTCTCCATTTACATAGATGGGTCTTAGCGTCTTTGCTATTATTGTGTACAAATTACAATCACTAGTGCACTACAATTTACAAATCTACAGTGTAGTGAGAACGATAACATCTACTCCCTCCGTTTCATTTTAATCTACACACTTTCCTTAGCTTTTTGGTCTGTTTCTTTTTAATCTACACACTGTTGCTTTTTCTATTTTAGATAACATGTCACATCTACTTTCTCCTCTTTTTCCACCCATGTCATTCACTTTTTAATATTTTAACCCACTTTTTACTTTGTCTCTCTCACTTTTCAGTTTCTCTCTCCACCTTTTCAGTTTCTCTCTCATACTTTTGTACTTATTCTTTGGTTCTCCCCCAAAGTGAAGCGAGTAAATTAAAATGAAACGGAGGGAGTATATACTAATATATTAAAAGGCGTTACTAAACAATGAACGGTGTCACGTGGCGCTCTCCCTAATGGCGTTTTACTCCATGTAATCCACACACGATTAAAAAAATAGGAATTGCATATTATAGGGTTTGAACATGCGACCTCAACAATATATACTACAGTCTTAACCACTAGACCAAGTAATATTTAGTGTTATCATCTTAAAGTATAATATTAATAAATGAAAATTTTCCTTACCTGGGGCGTAGCCCGGGCCTAATAACTAGTTATTTATTTATTTTGGTGTAGTGATAGCCACAAGCCCACAAAGGCAATTGATGTACTCATATGGAAGGGATTTGAGACCTTTATAAGAAAATGATAAATATTTGGAAGCTATAAATATCAAAATATCAAAAGAAAAGAATATGTTAGCACTACATGGAAGGCTATGGTTACCCAATAAATAAATAAAAAGTAGGGTGTAAAAGAAAACATCCATTTACATAAAATGGAGCAAGTAGATGTAGATTTTTTTTTTGGGGCCCCTATTGGGAACCCCTTGGTAAAAAGATGGACCCCACTGGACCAACATCTATTGCAGGTCAGCCACCTCAGCTACACAAGTCAACGCTTGAGAGTAGGGGAGATTAAGGGAATCCCTACTACAAAGCACAAGTAGGTAGTGGCGTCCGAACTTGTGGCCTCAAAGTCACAAGGTGAGTTCCCCACCACCTCCACTAAGCAAGTTTGGTTAGTAGATGTAGATAGATGGAGTACAATACAAGGACGTTTTACTTTAACCTATCGTACAAACTACAAAAAATTACTTTTTGCCTTTTTGCATTTTACAAAGTTGCATGTTATCTGCAACATTATCGAACCGAGTGCTTGACACTCGCTTTTGCACAGGGGTGGTTATACACCCCCTAACTCGTTTTCTTTCTATGGCAGGCCTATTTTCTCATCTCAGAATTGGAACAAGGAGAAGAAGAAAGTTAATGAGGCCATTTTTTTGGCCTATGTACGAACAGGTTTATTATAAACCTACCATTGACCAGGCTCTTGTAGCCCTATCGAACCGAGTGCTTGACACTTGCTTATGCACAGGGGTGGTTATACACCCCCTGACTTGTTTTCTTTCTATAGCAGGCCTATTTTCTCATCTCATAATTGAAACAAGGAGAGGAAGAAAGGTAATGAGGCTTTTTTGGCCTATGTACGAACAGGTTTATTATAAACCTACCAAACGAATCTATCTCACCAATCCGTTTATTATATGAAAATTTTATGCTGGAATATCCAAGGGGGTGAAAAATCCCAAGCTTTGAGTGAGCTACTTTACCTAAAGAACAAATATAAACCGGGTATTATCTTCGTCATTGAAACCTTAACTAATAATAATAATAGCCATCGAATTCATAAAGCTCTTCACTTTCACAATAATTTAGTTGTTGACCCAATTAACCATGTCGGTGGAATGTGGGTGTGTTGGAATAGCTCCAATATTACAATTCAAAATCATTACTCTCATGATCGTTTGGTCCATCTCGACGTTCTCTACAAGCCACACAATAAAATGTATTCAGTCTTGGGCACATATTGCCCGGCTAAAAATGTCGAAAAGGATACGTTATGGGCTTATTTGAATAACTACGTTACTACTCTCCCCTTCCCCTGGCTTATGCTTGGGGATTTTAATGAGATGCTATCTCCCAATGACAAACTAGGCGGTTGCCCTCTGAAACAGAACCAACTTCACCGACTCCCCCTCCTCTTGACTAATTCTCAAGCAATAGACATTCCCTGTTTACAACAAGCTTTTTCGTGGAGAGGCAACCATAACAACGAGATCATTTACGAACGTTTAGACAGGGCCATCTGTCATAAAAGTTTCTTCAACTGCTTCGACAATAGCACTATTTTCTATGGTAACTTTACAGTTTTCGATCATGCACCCATCATTTTCTCCACCAATGATGATGAAATCACTAAACCGCCTCCTTTTCGGTTCCAAAATTTTTGGACGATAGACAATGACTCGCATAATATTGTTAAGAAAATTTGGAATGTTCCAATTACAGGCTCGCGTTTCTATCGTATTCAGCAAAAGCTTAATCGCATTAAAACTGAACTTAAACCTTGGGCTAAAACAAAGTACAAGCACACGTCAAATAAACTACTCCACGATGACGAAAAATTAAAAGAAATACAACGGAAACTATGGCTACAACCGTATAATCAAATCCTAATTAAACATATTAATCGTCTCATTTTGCAAAGAGAAAAACTTCTACTTTTTAACCAAAAAGCTTGGGGTCATAATGCAAGGAAAACATGGCTCACTCAGGGAGATCGCAACTCTAGATTCTTCCATAATAGAATGAAGAAAACAATGGCCCACCTGACTATTTTTAGATTAAAAAATGATCTTGGCCAATGGATTGACTCTCATGACGATCTTACTGCTCTTCTTTCAGATTCTTTTAAGAAACGATTCAAATCTTCACACTCCGCAAATAGACAGATTGATCTGAACTTTATCAACCCTTTCGTGTCCCAACAAGACTCTGATAAACTCCTTGCTCCAGTCTCTGCCGAAGAAATAAAAAATGCTATCTTTGATATTAATCCGTTAAAAGCCCCAGGCTCCGATGGCTTTGGTGCAAAATTCTACCAAGCTTACTGGCCCATCATACAAAGAGAAGTAACCACTGCTATTCAAAGCTTCTTCTTCCATGGGAAACTCCCTCCTTCACTAAATCATACTCTGATCACTCTTATTCCCAAAAAAGAGGCTCCCGAAACCCCGGATCATTTCCGCCCGATTAGCTTAATCAACACTATTTATAAAGCAATATCAAAAAATTTGGTTAACCGTTTACGGCCAATTTTGCAAAAAGAAATAAGCCCCCTACAAAATACTTTTACTCAAGATCGCTCTATTCATGATAATCTCCTAATAGCTCAAGAAGCTCTCAATACATTCCATAAATCTCAAAATAAGACTGGTTGGTGTGCACTAAAACTAGACATGGAAAAAGCTTATGACAGAATTGAATGGGATTTCCTTTGGGAAACTCTTCGTGCTTTTGGTTTTCCCACCCTATGGATCTCATGGATAAAAAAATGTGTCACAAATGTTTCATACTCAATCAAAGTTAATGGCCAACCTCCACCCTGGTTCCGCCCCTCCAGGTAGGGGTGTTCAAAATATCCGATCCGGGCGATCCGATCCGTGATCCGGTCGATCCGATCCGATTTTTCGGATATCCGATCCGCTTTTTTAGTTTTCGGATATTTCGGATCGGATACGTATCGGATTTTTAGTTTCGGATATCCGAAAATATCCGAAATATGGGAATTTTTCGGTATTTTTCGGATTTTTTTCCCGGAACATATTTTAAGAACTTTTCCTTTGAAAATTTCAATTTTTTTAGTTTTCGGATATCCGATGATTCGATCCGAAATTTCGGATATCCGATCCGATCCGAAAATTTTCGGATCGGATTCGGATCGCATTTTTCCCGATCCGAAATTTTCGGATATCCGAAATTTCGGATCAGATCGGATCGGATATCCGAAATGAACACCCCTACCTCCAGGGGCCTTCGTCAAGGTGACGTGACCCCCTATCGCCCTACCTGTTCATTATCTGCATGGAAGTGCTAATAAGAAAATTGACTATCCAAAGCCAAGTCCCCAATTCAGGCATTGGCTTTAAACTCCTTCCGAGAACTGCTAATATTCCTTGTCTCCTTTATGCGGATGATAGCCTACTCTTTTGCAAAGCTACTACGTCAGCTTGTACGAATTTAAAAAGAGTACTCGATGACTTCTGTACCATCTGATCTGGTCAATTAATTAATTTCCACAAATCATCGATCATCTTCTCCAAAAAGGTCAACCAGCCTCGTAAAAGTGGCTTTAGCTAGCCATTTTAACATGCTCCACTAATTCGTCCCTGGGCAGATATCTTGGAATTTTCTTCAGCTCCCACCATCCTTCTAAAGCAGATCTGGCCCACATTGTCCAAAAAACAGAGCAAAGAATTAATTTGTGGGAATCTGGGTTCCTCTCCAAAGCAGGGAGATTAACTATGATCCAAGCCAACCTCGAGGCCCTACCGGCATATACATGCGCCTCAACTATGTTAACACCTGGCATTACTACCTCTATTGATTCTTTTCACAGGAAATTTTTCTGGCGTCAAAATAAGGAAAGAAATGCAACACCATTAATTGCCTGGGATAAAATATGCAAACCAAAATCCCAAGGGGGTTTTGGCCTTAGAAAAACTTTGCCAATGAATAAAGCCTTTATTGCCAAACTTGGTTGGAGAATTCTCACTGAACCTAATAATTTTTGGGTTAAACTCATTTCCGACAAATATCTTCAAAATCAATCGTTTTTTAACTGCAAACCTAAGCCAAATGACTCACCCATTTGGAAAAAAAATTTACTTCAACGCCCATTACTCCATAAAGGCATTTGTTGGAAAATCGGAGATGGTTCTCAAATTCTTTTTTGGCTCCATAACTGGTGCCTAGAGGAAAACTTAATGACCATCTTAAAATTAAATGAAAACCAAGTTGATGTTAACCTGCTATTAAAAGATTTCATTTTACCATATAAATCTTGGGATTTCCTCAAATTAAAAACTCTTCTCCCTAACCATATCATCAAATGCATTAAAGGCATTCCGTTACCGTCTGCCTCCCTATCTGATGAACCTATTTGGGGCCCTAGTCCTTCAGGACTATTCACAGTTAAGTCCGCTACTTGGCTGGCTCATAACCTCCCACCTAGCAAGCAAAAATGGCCTCACCGTTGGATTTGGAATCTCGATATCCCGCCTAAGCTAAAGATTTTTCTATGGCAGATCTACCATAATAGTCTTGGGGTTCGTGCAACCCTTGCAAAAAGAAATATCATCACTTTTAGTCATTGCGCCCTTTGTGTTACCCAAGAGGAATCCATAGATCACATCTTTGGACATTGTCCTAAGCTCCTCCCCCTTTGGCAGCTTAAAGAACTTAATGATTGGTTGCCTTATTCCCTTACTAGTGCTACTTTTTTAGATACTTTTTCTACTATTAAAAAGAATAAAAGCTACGCTTCTAAATTTGTCTTCCTAATTTGGAGTATTTGGAAAGAAAGAAATAATATCATCTTTCATAACGACTCGCTTAATATTCATAGGATTCTTCATAAAACAAAATTTCTTTTCTCAGATGGAGTCTTAGGAATGCAGTTGATTACTGCAATTCCTCTGGCTCCCCGTTTTTCCACTCCTCTCTCAATCCCTCCACTCCCAAGTACCCTTCTTCATTCTTGGTGGCTTGGGAGCCTCCATCATCTCCATTTATCAAACTCAACTTCGACGGCTCTGTTCGTGATTCTTCAGCAGCAGCAGGGTTTATCATCAGAGATTCCGACGCCAGCCTAGTCAAAGCCGCAGCCTTAAACCTTGGTACATCTTCAGTCTCGGTGGCAGAAGCTACAACCCTTCAGCATGGAGTCCGGCTAGCTATTCAAAATGGTATTACTCATCTCCACATCGAAGGAGATAACCTCATGGTCATCAACTCCATCAAAGGCATCTGGTCCCCCCCTTGGCAGATGGCCCACATCATTCAGGATATCCATACTTCTCTCTGCTCCTTTTCTTCTTGGACTATTCGACATGTCTACCGGGAAGCAAATAAAGCAGCAGATTGGATTGCCAATGTTGGCCACCTCATAGATTCTAGTTTTTGTATTGAAAATTGTACTCATTCAGCTCTTCATTCAATCCTTGTAAACGATAAGGTTGGAGCTCCCCTCGTGCGGAGGGTCTCCTAACCTTCTTTTTCCTTACCTTTAAAAAAAAAAAATGTTATCTGCAACATAGATATTTTTGGCAATATATTTTCTTTTTATCTCTCGTAGCATATGAAGTCCTTTTTTATCTCTCATCATCCCTCTTCTCCCTAAAATTTTTGTGCCATATTTCAATATTGTAAAAAAAACATAGAAATTAAAAATATAATTTTCAGATAACCACATCATAAAAACTCTACTTTAAATAATACTTTATATGGCGTTTCTTTTAGATTGTCACTACTTAACATCTTCGGTGAAAAAAATGAAGAATATTTCGCGTAAGATGATATTTTGAAAAAAAAAATTGAGTTTTAATCATATTAGAAGACTATAATTTCCTAACACTCATATCACAATTTCAGAAAATGTAGAACACATAGGTTGGCCACAAATTGAGCCGAATCGAACTTTATCAATCTTGACTTTCACATGGTTCGACTTGGTCTCATTCAGTTTCACCGAGTTTGAACTCGGACGAACTTACTTTTGACTCAAAAATCCTTCATCAATCTTGGCTTGATAAAAAAAAATATTGAGTTCGACCCAAATAAAGCATGTTCCAACATTAAATACAAAAATATCATACATATATTACTTTTTGCTCTCACCACTTTCCTTTTTGGGGTGTTTTTTTTTGTGCTTATCACTTTTACTTTTTTCCTCACAAGTTCGCAACAACTACAGCTACCCCATATGACTTAAATGTTACTCCTTGGTTTCTTGATTTCTTTCCATAAGAAATTACGAAGAATAAAAAAGATACAGATGTAGTTCTAATTTCTTGCTACTTGGCTCTATTACAGTATTTTGGTTGAGAAAGTCAAGTTAAAAATCCCTTATCTTTGTTGTTCAATTGAAATTTACAAAATTATCATAAAAATTGTATTATTTCTTTTAGCTTCACGAGCTAACAAATCAGAGACTATAAAAGTTTGAGTTTGACTAATTCAAAATTCAAACTATAATTTTGAGTTTGAGCTTGGATCATTAACAAATAAAACAAACTCCAACCAAACTTTGACCCAACTTTGGGAGTTTTAATACCTTCTTTGTCTACAGTTTAATTATTTAATTGGATCAAATTATTTAATGTCTTTGTATTCCATTGGCGTATTGTAGATTTGGTTTCCTAAAATTAATCTGTTGAACAGTCTTGAAACTCTCTGGAGTTATGATTTTTCTCTCTCTATCTCTCACACATTATTTGCTCGTTCTTTTTTCGTTATCCCATCTATGTTTTCCAGATCTATCTTAGGAACCCTAATTTCCTCCTCATTGTCGTCTTTTTCTCTCTCCAAAATTCGAGATCCTTACATGGGCTTTTTCAACTTTTCGCAAATTTTCTCTCTCTCTTTGACTGACCTTAGCAATATTGGCTAATACTTTATAACATGTTTAATCATATATGTAAAAACGTAAAAAATATGTATTGTAATGAATTTGTCTATCTATTACATGATACAAAAGAAAAATCAAAGGGGACATGTGTGCTACTGTAACAGCCCGCACATCCGAGTTGCTAGCTAATCATACTTAACATTCATAAATCTGAAATTAGCTTATCTCGCAGCGGAAACATAACTTATAAAATGATCCTGGACCTGGGTCAAGGCCCATAATATAACAATCTATAATGTATATACAAATAATTAATCTAAAACAAGTCTCCAAAACTATGTAATAATACATCATAAGAATTTCCTTAACTAGACTATATCATCTCCACCATTGCTCATCCGGAAGTTATTTTATATAACACTTTCGTCCATTTCCCTATCCATCTTAGAGTTCTTATATACCTGCAGAATCACTAGCAATGAACACTGCCCCCACCATAGGACAGGTTCCAAGAACAAAATCAGCGAAACTAAGTACATACTGTCCAACCATAAATTCTTTTTGGTGGCTTAAAACACATTCGAGTTATTGAGTGTGATTTAACAGAGAATAAATGCGTAATAAAGAAATTACCTTAACATGTGAACTTTAATATCTCATACATCAATGTACTTAAAACAAAATCACGAAAGTATATCTTCTCATCAAGAAATCAAAGATTTCGCATAAAGCCATAAACAATATATTTGTACTTCTCAAACATTTTGCTCAAAATACAGAGATACGCCTCTATAGATACCGAAGATGCAAACTTAATATGTCAAAGAATATGCTGAGTAATTTCCCAAATGCTTTCCATACATTGTCTTGCTATTTCAGCATCATTATCAAACATAACTCAATTTTTTTTTCAATACTTTAGCATCAAAATATTTACTCAGGGAAGGAACACGAATGGAGAGGGGTAAACCACGTCTCCAGACTTTTGAGGGACGTCTCCCCACCTTTCTTATATTCTGCTTGCAAGACTTTTAGGTCATGACCCTACATAACAGAGCAATACCCGCTCTAAACACATAAGGAGCAAAACCGCTCTAAAAATGTTGTTCGTCACTGCTTTCGCAGCTACTTCCCTTATAAAATAAAACATAACCACAAAACTTAATTATTCATTTCACAAACTCATATTTGTCGAACTCATATACATGGTTTTCAAAATTCATATAGCATATATTCATAACTTATAATAAGATAACAAATCCATGTTCATAACATTTTGGAAACATACTTTGGAAATGATGGAGATTTGACTTATAAATCATATGCCAAATCCATTACACAATTCTAAATTACTTAGCATTATTCAAAATCTGAAATCTCGAATTATCTTCATCTCCTTAACATCATTTGACAGTAAACATATTTTTATATTAAATGTTTTTCACAATTGGAACCGATAACGTAATCAAAATGCAGCATATGTTTCTCAAAGATTTACACGATGGTGAACTATTATCGAGACCAAACACTAAGCACGTATAACCTATAGTATTCTAACTTTATAGACCATAATATTTCCTCTAACTCCTTTTTGCAATTTATCCTCCATTGTAACGGTTTTAGTCCCTTATACTTGGACTTCCATCTTTAACTTCTAGCAACTCACTATAGTCTCCAAGAATTTTCAAGATATAAATTTCCCTTGAAGGATTATTTATTCACAATGCATGAGCTCAACATTGCTAGAGTGATACTTGTATGACCAACTTATCACATTAATATCTCAGATTACCCATGACCATATGTTATCATAATAAATCATCTACGTTTCTTATTGTATGTCAAGATATCTCCATATTTCAATGTCATAAACAACTATTCCATGACTCAACTATCCATCCCACAATTTATAATTACATATACTTAAACTCATTATCTTAGTCAATCTTAATTATATAACTCATAACCATACAATCCTAAATATTTAAACTTGATGTTCATATTAGTCTTAACACTATTATTTCAATGTCAACACACACCATTAACTTCTAAACTCTCCATTACACTAGATTTACCTTTTTCCTAACTTCCATTTACGTAACCTTAATTATCTTACTAGAAAATTATACCTTTAAACTTTCTTACTTAATCCAATTCTAGATATGACCTTTCATAACTTAAATACTACAAGTTACACTTCTCTATTTGATATTCTTGTGAACCACCACCCATATCTTGATCCTTTATTTCTCTAATATTACCTTCACATTTCAGATCTTACTTCTTAATATTTAATATCTCGTCTCAAATACTTATTTTGGTTATAACATCTCTTGGACTCACAAACCTATTGTAACCACTCTACTAACCCTTAGATTAATGTTGAACTTCCAAAATTCACTTCCAAATAATTATCTTTAGATAACTAACTTGACTTCTATACATAACATTTTATACTCTTCCCCACCTTCCCATTTCCTACCCTTACTCCTCCAATTAGAAAATAAGACTCCTAAGCTCTTTTGCACTCCTCATTGATACCCATAATAGAAGTTTCCAAACTCAGTTATCACCTTCCCTCGACTTAGACAACATAATTCAAATTTAGTGTCTGATACTTCCCCAAACCATCACTCCAGTCCCTTTATATCGATATCACTATCATAGAACTCATTTATTTAACTCTATGTCCCAACGTTGAGTGTTTCTCATTCCTATATATATACTTTCCAATATATACTTTTACAGTCGTCTGATCTTTAAGAACCGTATAATTTTTATATCGGCTACTAACCCATTAATTGACGTTGGCACTCCAACACTTACACAATCACCCAACTCCACTTTTCAAATAATAACTAACATTCTCAAACATAATTCTTCGATCTACTAATTTGTCCCACAACTACTTTGACATAACCTCCCAATATTACAAAACCCAAATTCCTCAAATAGCCCTTGTTGGTATCCTTCTATGACATAATGTAACCTTTTTAATTTGAACTTATTCTCCTTATAATAATAGTTCCTACTACACTCGTTCATAGTTTACTACATGTATATTTTCGTACTTAAATAA
The DNA here is from genome assembly GCA_947646795.1 of Beta lomatogona. Classification (NCBI taxonomy): domain Eukaryota; kingdom Viridiplantae; phylum Streptophyta; class Magnoliopsida; order Caryophyllales; family Amaranthaceae; genus Beta; species Beta lomatogona. The sequence goes on along the minus strand of CANSNZ010001006.1, from coordinate 400,498 downwards.
TAGTCCTCCAAAACTCATGTTATAACGTACTCCAAAATTACAACTACAACTCCGAACCCATATTTTCTAACCTCTAATGCATGTATTTCGAAATGGGTAATCCACTATCATAATTGATTCCTTAGAAATTCATACACGAAACTCCAACAAGAATTAATCTTACCAAGATGTGATACTGAGGTTCTCAATAACTTACAAAAATCATGTTCTTATAAAGTTTATACATTTATAACCATATATAAACAAACTCTTTTCTAAAATCGTAATTGAGCTTCATAACCTTATCCATTCCCATAATATATAACTCACTAAACTCATAGAATCAAACTTATAAATATTAAAAATATAGTGAAACCCTCATTTAAAACCAAATGTCCAAGCCTTATTAATATCACAAAACATGGTTCATCTAACAAATTTATACTATTGAGTCTTAAAATAACATAACTTATAGCCAATAGAACTTAGCATGCGATTTAGTTCTGCCTTTGTCTTAAAACTCATAAATATGTGTTTCACAAACCTTATAGTACACAAATCATACTTTTAATACAACCTAAGTTTAACTTATGAAAACATATCAAGATCAACTTATATAGTTTATATGATCGATCGAAATATCAATAATATATTTGGAAAGTGGAAGGACATGTGTACCTTTACACGATCCCCAAGATCATAGAACTTGATCACCAATCTCTAGCTTGAACTCCATCATTATCTTCGTATCCATTTTCCAACAATCACCACCAAACAATAACAACAATCATTAACCATCCTCACAACAATTTATATAAACAAATTGAATCACTCACGCTTTCTAAGCTCTTCCATAAACTAACCATAACCCTTATATGCAACTCATTCTACTAATCCAACTCACACATAACAATCTCTAACTCTAATTAACCCCATTATGGTTTTAGAGAATATTATCAAACTAATATAGTTTATAAAAATCAGATTTAATAACTTAACTTAAGAAGGATCAATTCATACTATAAGCTTCAATCCATTGAAGAAAAAGGAAAGATTCAATCTTTAACTCTAAAAATAACTCTTATTATAAACTGATTTTGCAAATCAATAATAAGATTCGATACTAAACTCTTGGTGAAAGTCATTAGACAATTAAAAACATATAAACCAAAATTTCTGATTGATGAAATAATAGTAAAAACTTAAACCCAAATCAATAACTTGCCAAACAACCCATAATCCATCAAAGATCAAAACTTGGATATCAATCCCTCTTATAATCAAAACTTAAGGGATGAATTGAACTAAACCCACAATTACAGCATATCAACAATAAATTACGGAAGGAAATGCACTCACAATGACACCAACGCACAACAGCACCGATGGTGGTGGGAACACCACAGCAGCGGCGGCGAACAGAGCTGAGGAGAGAGAAAATGCGGCAGCAGCGGTGGTTATTCGGACCACTAGCAGCGTCGGCCCAAGCAACACCAACGATGCAGCAGCTCACCGGCGGAAGACTACAACAAAGGCGGACAACAGCCTTGACAGAGCAACAACAACAACAACGCACAACAGAGGTGAGAGAAATGAGAGTAGCGATGAGGGTCAACGACAAGGCTCCGGCGAGCTAGAGAATATCGCCGGCAGATCCGGTCGTTGGAGGCAACCGAAAAAGGAAGAAGGACGAGAGAAATGCAGAGGCTTATGAGAGTTAACCACGGGAGAGAGAAAATGGGTTGTGGTTTGGGTTCCTTTTATTTTGTTGAAATGAGACAAAATTGTGACAACAAAACAATAATGTGGCACCTTTAGATGAAGCCACGAGAGAGAATAAAGAAGATGGGTTTTCTTTTCTTTCTTTTTATTTAAAACACTAATTTGGTTAACAAAATATACGAACTTATTCCAAAATATCAATCATAAAACCATATAAGAGAACATCATTTTACAATTATAACATTGTTGTTCCCTTTTGTCTTAAAACATTGTAATCCATCTTGCTTATAAAAATATCATAATTAAGCTAAGTTAAACAATTAACTCTTAATAAACCTACTTAAAAATATGGGCTATTACAGCCACGCTCTCGTTACAAAATTTTCGGCCTAAATCATTTGTGAAATATTTTGGACAATAAAATATTCTAGTAAAAATAAGATATCTTCTTTTAACTAGAAATCTTCAATAATCTTCTGGAAAATTATATCATAGGAGTACGAACTTATCTTGTTAAGATTTTGAATTAAGCTCTGTTCTGTTCAACTTATTTTAACTTATTTCAGAAAAAATAAGATCAGATAAGTTCAGATAAAATAAGATAAGATAAGATAATGGTTCAACTTATCTTCACTCATTTCAGAAAAGATAAGATAAGATAAGATAAGATAAGATTTGATAATATCAGATAAGATAAGATAAGACAAGACAAGATAAAATAAGTTGAATCAAACGGACCATTACTATGAAGTTTTTCAATACTAACATTTAAATTTAATTTATAAGAGTATGTTGTTATATACATAATACATGTTGAGCTTAGGTCGGGCTAAAAACTAATTACACTAGATTATTAATGTATCAATTCTTATAAAATAAAGCCTGCTAGTTCCTATAGTACGGAACTTCAATAACCATGGTGGGATAAAACAATAATAGTAGGTGGACAAAAATGTGTAGAATTAATAAAAAGAAGGAATAGATAATACTTCGTGAAGTGTTTTAGTTATAATTCTTGCAACTTATAAAATTGATGACCAACAATAAACCAATAATCATGCATGCACAATTCCATATAGTAGCATCTAGGGGTGAAACTTATTGGGATAAAAACCAAAATCCGATCCAATCCAAACCAAATTAGTAATTCGGATTGGACTCGAACTATGTTCGTATTGGATTCAGATTGAGTTTTTCTGAAAATTCGGATTTTCGGATTGGATCGAGGGTGATTGGAAAAAATAATCCAGAATAACCGAATAGTAAATAGACCCTATATATTTATATTTATGATTGGGGTTAATTGATTTTTTATTAATAAAAAAAAATCCCAAATGGTCCGGCAACCCTTCTCTAGCCTTTCTCTTCCCCTAAAAGTTAAAACTCTAACTTGTTGCTGTAAAGTTAAACCTATTGTGTAGTTGAATATGTTGTTATTGAACTTTCTTTGTAATGAATTATGACTTTGTAATGAATTATTAGTTGTTATTAGTTTATTAATGAATTTTTATGGAATTGTATATATTACTTCTATTATCGAGCACTTTATTTTGATACTCACACCAAATTTATTTTATCAAAAAAACAAAGTTAAAAAAAATTGGATAATTCGGATCGGATCCAATCTAATGTCTGAAAATTCGATTTGGATTGGTTTGGACTCAAACTCTAATTGGTTTGGATTTAGATTGAAAAGTTAAAATCCAAATTTTGTTCGCATCGGATTGGATTAGGCCTAAATCCAAACCTTTCACCGAACTTTCACCCCCTAGTAACATCTTTAAGACTTAAAGTCCTAATTATGGGAAGCAAATAAAGTTGGAGCAATACTAATAACGCGCTAGCTTGGATGACGAAGTACATCTTCAAGACTTAAAGTCCTAATTATGGGAAGCAAATAAAGTTGGAGCAATAATAATAACGCGCTAGCTTGAATGACGAAGCTTTGCCCGAATCTTAAATTATTAAATTAATATGCTTTATTCAAATGCTTAGTAAGAACATCTTGGTAAATTAAAAATAGTTAGATACAACATTTATAAACTACCATACAACTTTTCTAAATTAATATAAACCGTTCATCTATAATTTATTACATGACTCAATAAACATGTAAGATAAGTACTTATGTACTGCACAACATTTAATCCACAGAGTATAACATTAAAATATACAATATTTATAAACTAAAAAACAACATTCACAAATTAATATACAATATTTATTGATTCATAGAATATAACTTATTTATGTACAACATTGACACCGGTATGGCGGTATATACATTTTTTCATTTTTCGAAAGCTAAGTTTGGTAGAGAATAAATAGGTGGTGAATTGATGTGATGCGTGGGAAGACGTGGACTTATAAAAGCCTCAACTAATGCCTAAATTGGGGATGTGGCATATTTTGGGCCAGTCTTCCCCATCTGGTTTTCTGCATCTTTCCATCAACTCACCACATAATACTATTGTTAAAGATGTAAGGTTGGGGAGACCTTCATCTGGCAATGACCTCAATTTAGGGCAACACACGAGGCGAAGACTTACTAAGGATGTGAGGCGGTGGAGCCCTTCTGGAAGATTATCCAAGTTGACACAATCGTAAATCAAAAGGTTTGTAAGGGAAGACAAGTATTGAATCCCTTTTGGCAAATTTACAACCTTTGGAAGTGTCCATAAGCACAAAAAAGAGAGGTTATGAAGGGCTCTCCATGGCATCCCATCATCCTCTCCTTCTAAATCTAGGTTCTCACAACCTTCAAACTGGAGTTGTTGCAGATTAGTCATATGCTCTATTCCTCGTCCTGACAGACTCATCAAATTTTTGCAACATATCTCGAGATCACGAATACCTTGTAGAGTCTTCCCAAAAAGAGAACTTAATGACCTCGCATCGTCAGTTCTTATCCTATCCAAACAATAAACGAGATCGTTGGAAGATGCACTTGGGTTTGGACCTACACCGAATGTTAGGGCTTCATTGAATTTCTGCAGCTCGAATTCTTTCAACTTCGGACACCAAGGAAAAGATGTCAACTTGGGGCATTCTTCTATCTCCAATTTAAGAACACCAGAGAATGCAAGGATGACACCCTCTTTTCTCCACCATCCCTTTAAGTTTGGGAAGCAAAACAGACGAAGCTCCTCAAGTGAAGGATAAAATGGTAATATAGCACCATTGTCATCATCCTCCATGTACTCCACATTCAGCATGCCCTCCAGCTTAAGACTTCTGAGATGTTTGAGTTGACTCAGCTGTGGCAGATGCTCCAACTCATTAAAAAATCTGAGACAAATTTTGACAAGAAGCGGGAAAGAGGATGCCAGAGTTGCTGCCCAACCTGGCAATCTCAAGTCTTTATAACCCTGAATTTCAATTTCTCTAATATCATGGTGAGGTTCAAGGACTTCTAGCAATCTTTCATCAATAATTACTGCTTTATCACACCTTAATTCATCAGAATGATACTCAAGTTCCTCCTTTAATTTCAAACACGTGATATATTTCTTGTTCGACAAGTATGATCCCTCCTCGGCGTTTACTACATCGTATGAGTAACCCTCTTTAAATAAAATTGTGAATTCACCTCTAAGGTTGACTAGAGGTATCAAATCTCTAAGCTCACCTATCTCCATTTGATTGGAACTTCCTCCCCCCAAAACAAACATCGTCAGTATGCTAAGACCAGTCAAACTACCCATTCCTTCTGGCATATGAGTTAATCCCTTGCACCCATCTATATCCAAGTGTCTAAGATTAACTAACTCTCTCAAGTCCTCCGGCAACTCTTTTAAATCAGTACAAAAATATAATTTTAATACTTGCAAATTATGCAGCTTGCAAATCGATTTAGGCAGCATCTCGTAGTAATTGCCAGAGAGATCAAGATATCTTAAATGTAATAGGTTGAGTAATGTTTTGGGTAAATACTGAGCACCATTTCTCAAATCACACAAGTCCAGTACCCTTAAGCTTCTACAATTAACAAGTAGTTCAGCCATATCAGATTCCCAACAATATTCCTGATATGGGAAAATTACTGGTCGAAGGAATGTGCGCACTGTCCTCAACTTGCTTGGAGCATCCCTTAAGGAGCGCGGGAGGTCACGTTGAGAAGCAAGTGAGAGATGACGAATATTCTCATTGAAAGGGATTGTCTGATCATTCATAACCAAGCACAACTCTTGTCCTGCTGTTTCTTGTGCAAGATCATGGATCAAATCGTGCATTTTAACCGAAGCAATATCACCATACTCATCCTTTTCAATGTCTTGAAAGAAACATCGGTGCAATAAAGTCGAAAAACACACCTCACCAACATCTTCTACTTTTTGCATGTCGTTTGGACATTCAGGATAACCTTGTGCTAACCATAGGTCGATCAACAACTCTTTTTGGATGTAGTAATCTTTAGGGAAGATAGCACAATAACTGAAACAACTCTTTAATTGCGGAGAAAGATGATAGTAGCTAAACTTGAGTATCGGCATAATCCTGTCCTCACCTTGACTCATTTTAGCCAAGTCAAGTTCTTGAAACTGTTCCCACTTGCTTTTGTGTTGATTACGCAACATGCTGCCTATGACCTTTATAGCGAGAGGAACATTTGCACATTTTTTCACAATGTGTTTACCTAAGTCAACAATGTCATCGACTACCTCTTGTTCAAATGCTATTCTCTCAAACAAACACCAAGAATGTTCCTGTGACAGACCTTTCAGCTCATGCATGGCATAATCTCCTATAGCTCTTGCCACCCCTTTTGAGCGGGTAGTTACAAGAATTCTACTACCCCTTGCACCTATAAGAAAGAAGTTCCGTATCTCCTCCCATTGATTACAACTCTCATTCCAGACATCATCTAGAACAAGAAAGTACCTCTTCCCCTCGATTTTTCGTCGAACCTCACTCTGCAACTCTTCTTTGTTAAGTTCAGAAGTACTCTTCCCAAGCATCTTCAAAAGTATTTCTTTCATCCCAAACTCTTCAGAGACACAAACCCACAAGGTCAGTTCAAATGCAGTTTTGATCCTCTCATCATTATAGACAAGTTGGGCAAGAGACGTTTTACCCAACCCTCCAAACCCAACAATACTGACAAACCAAACATTATGTTTAACAATTAAGTCGTTAAGCAACAACAAATCCAAGACGGACTCCTTATCATCCTCTCTACCAATGATACTCGACTCATAAACATAAGATGATGTTTCCTCTCTTTTGGGTACACGCACATCAGTGACAGTATTGCTAATGCTAAACCCAAACTCATGATGATCTTTGACAATGTGATCTAGCTTGACTCTAATCTTGGTAATTTTTCGAGATATCTTAGCAGCAAAAAACAACTGGTTGTCAACAGAGAGGAAACGGCTTACCTTTCTGGAAATCTTACCACCAGACATTCGTTTCCGCTGCAGAGCAGTGTTGAATTCATCGAACAGATCATCAGCATCATAAACAGCATCCTTGAGCTTCTCAATCCAGTCTTTTCCCAGAGTAGTCAACTCCTGGTGCTTGGAATCCGCATCATGGAGGACAGCATGGATGGTTTTAACAGTACCCTTGAGTTCTTCAAGCTTGGATTCATACCCAAACATGGAGCATACATCTCTCAGATCCTTTGTTTGCAGTGCAGAAAGGAGCGTCTGAGCAACAGTGAGTACCAATCCAGCTGCAGTCGCCATTTTTGCAGAATTTCTTGTTTTTTTTGAGAGGAACACAGAATTAGTATACAAGGCAGGGTTGTTTTGTGGTTTTTCTTGTGTGGTTGTCTCTGAATTTATCAACGCCTACTAAATTGTAGAAGTACACTTTGTTAAGTAGAACAAATTTTGAGGTGGGTTGCACGAAGCTACTTTATTCAAATCTTAATCACTCACCATCGTTATGAATAGTTGAATACTTCCTGGCTGTCTGCGTTTCTATGATTAATTAAAAATGCCAAGTCTCCCTTGACTGTCGCTGTTGCTGCTATAACTAAAAACAACAAAACACGACTTTATAATTAATAGTCTTCTTTTTTCATAAGAAACTTTTATTCCCTTCAAAAATATAAAAACAAACTTTAAAAGCAGTTAATAATGACACGGACAGCAGAAACTCATTCCACTTTTAATTGTTAAAGGGAGTTAACCATAAAACACACCCCTCAACTTTAACAAAAATTGGAGTTCACTCACCCAACTTTCAAAATGGAGTTTCTTTCACCCGAAAATCTATGATGTTAACTTTTCATTAACTTCGAATTTAATATACAAAAAAATCTGTTTGGCACAAAAAAACTATAATGGCAGTTATGTTTTACAGGGAAAAAAATAAATTCCCAACGGTAACTTAAGTTGGCTATTTAAGGCTCCCAAAAATGTGATATTTCTCCAAAAACTCCCACTTCGTCTTCTTGCTGTGCTCTGAAGCTTCCCAAAAAAAATCCAGTAGTGCCAGGTATGAACTGCAGATATAAAAATTCAACCTTGTTAATGTTTATTATCCAGGAAAAATTATTTTACGTTTTTTTGCAGAAAAATGTCAAGGAAAAGGATTCTCCCAACCCCAAAGCATTGTTATTGTGGATTCACTTTGTCCAAGACTAGGTCATGGATCGCGAACAATCCCGGCGAAAGATTTCTAGCATGCCCGGATTATGATCCACGAAGCCAATACCAGGGGCTGCAAGTTTTTCGGGATGGGTAGATGTTGATGACCCTACAGAGTGGCGAGGGATGTAATTTTGACATTAATGGAGGAGAACACAGAACTGAAGAGTGAGGTGAGGAAATTAAGGAAAATTCATGGTGGCAGACTTCAAATTGCAAGAAAGATGGTAGCAGAGAAGGTGATGTTGAAAATGCAACAAAATGGAGGATCCAAAAATATTATTAGATGGTTTTTTCTAGCACTGTTCACTTTAATTGTTGTTGCTTATGTTCTTATGTAGTTATGACATGGAATGTCTTGTAATGAATTAAACTATATGCAACTTTATAAACACTACTTGAGTTGCAATGAACTTACTTAGTTTAAGTTGTTACGCCTTCTTTTAGCCCTAGCTAGATCTTGTAGTGCTTGGCTTGTGATTGTTTGTGGGTTATTAGACCCAACATCATTTTGTGACCAATCCGTAATCTTGATTGAATGAGTGAACAGTTTGATCTCCTTCAAAATCCGAGTAAAAAGCTGCTGCCCTTGGTTGACTTAATACGGTGGTGACCTTGAAGTCACTTTAGTTTGAGGAATAAACTGCAAAAGTTAAAATCATTTAGTGTTCGATAACATTACAAAAATGTTGCTTAATACATGATAAAATTAAACTCACTTACATTTGCTATTCTCTCGATGTCCATTAGGGTAAGTATATACACCTACTCCCCTGTTATGCATTGGTGTTGTTGCTTGTTCGGTTGTGGCATTGCTTGTTCGAGTTGTGGTTGTTGCTTGTTCGGTGCTAGTTGAAGTACCATAGTTATCGAGACCTCACATTTTTACACCCTCTCTTGTTGTGTCCTTGTATGCCACAAGAACTACAAGTCATTGCGGTCCCAACCTTCTTCATCTTACCTGATTTGGTTACTTCTCCGACTTGGAGTCTCCTTTTAGTTTTACGTCTATGTTTCAGACTTTTTAAGTTTGGGTGGAAGCACTAAGGACTCGGATTGTGGCCACTCTTGAGGACCATTCAATGGCTCCGACAAAAAATCATAGGCTTTCATGTATGTTTCTTTCTTGAAAAATTGACTAACATATTGTTCGGAGTTCATCAACTTTGTTCCATATGGCCACCACCGCATGCTTGCAAGGTATTCCACTAACTTGCCATGCATTGCGGCTACAAGTTCTATCTCATCAAATTAACAACATATTTAACCTGAGTTGCTCCTTCTCGACTCCATAACGAAGCCACCATCCCGAAAGCATTCCACCCTCTAGCCCAAATCTTGTGCTTCTCAACAAGTTGATGAATTTTAGGGCATAACAACAATTCTTTCTTCCCAATTGCATCTCTTTTTTATGCAATCTTTCCATCAAACCCTCTCTAATATCTTCTAGCATGGTTATGATTGGCTTATGTCTACTGGTTCGGGATGTAAGCATTGAAAACTTCGACATGTTGTTGTCAACACTATCACAACATGACATAGAACTATAGAAAGCTCTACACCACTTCCTATAGTTTCGTTTAGTAGATCTTCTGTCTTTGCAGCAGAAATTTGCCTCATCACTTCAATTTGAGCAAGTGAATTCATTCTCGGTTGTGGATTTGGCAATAATCCAAAATTGCTTCCTATACTCCATGCCACCACCAAAAACAGTTCTAAAGTTTGTGTACACATGCCTGGCACAAACTCTTGTTTCGATTACTGGAAATACTTCTTTCACGGCCAGACTAACAACCCCTTTTGTTGATCGACATGAATGTGTAACCCTGCACCTTCATTGCTCCCTAAATCTATTGCCGACAATTTTAAAAACCAACTCCAACCGTCGGTGCTTTCCACCTCCACCACTTGCCCAAGCTATGGGGAAAAATTGGTTATTCCCATCTCTACCTACTCGCTACTAGTAGCCGCCCTCCAAATGGACCCTTAAGAAAACAACCATCAAGTGAAATAAATGGCCTACAACCTGCCATAAACACTCTCCTCAATGCCTCAAAGCAGATAAGCCCTCTCGAAACACATTCTCATTCATCCGAAGCTCGACAGGTGTTGTTTCTATTACTCCTAAGGATTTCAATGCATACCTTGGGAGTAGTGCATACTTGCTCCTTGTATTCACCAACTATTAGAACTTGGCCCTTTTTCCTTCTTTGTCCGGGCCATGAATGTACTAACCTTCAAACCCCACTCAAGCCAAATTGTGTCAATTATGTCTTGCGGGTGAATGTAAGGGTTCACCTTAAACTTATTTTGGTAGTTTACAGCTATCCAACTTGCTCTCATCTTCTTCGGTTTTGGAGTTCTCCCACAAGTGTGTTCGGGAATATGTGTTTTCACTAAAAAATTCCTCCTCCCTCTTTCCCAAGATGCCCAAATTTTCCATGGGCATCCTTTGTCCTTATTAATGCGGTGTGCGGCAACCCTCCGATTGTCATTTCTATGGGTATTAATATCCCTACCAACTGAAATGGAGTAGTCAATAAGAGCTTTCCTAAATGTTTTAGGATTCTCAAATGACTTGTCCAATATAGAACTTGGACTTGGTACCCTCTCCTTCCTCCAATAGCCTGGTCTTCCTTTCATACTTGGTTCGGGTGCAACTAGATACCCACAATCCCCCTCATCTGATTCACTAGGGCTTTCTAAATCACTCCCATCTTCATCAAAGCCATCTTCAATGTTAATGCTCTTGCCCTTGGTGCGAGCTACCCTACTCAACATATTCAACTCCTCCTCATATGATAGTTGCTTCTTTTTTTCCTCCCTCACCCTATCCCTAGCATGCACTACCTCAACATCATCTTCATCGGTACCTTCTGTGTCATAGTCTATGTCTGCTTGGTTCACATTTATTGAAGGAATAGGGTTATGTACTTGAAGTGAGTAGGTCAATATGATCTTGAGTGCACCCACCTACAAAAATTGGATTCTCTACCTCATAGTCATGGCAGTGTAGATATGAATCACTTTGTAGGTCATAAGTAATGATATGAATGGGTCAAATGTACTTTTATCATAATCAACAAACCTAATACCATTGTTGAAGTCCTTCCTAGGGTCTAAGTAATGAAGTTTCATTATGTTCTTATGCCCTAAACTGTTAATAATGTCTTTGAAGTAAGACATACTAACACAATTAGGTATGTCCTCAAACACACTAACATGCCCCCCATTGTAAACCATGCCACAGTCCATCTTCCATTTTCCACCATGGTGCACAATCAAACATGGATTAAGTTCAAGTCTTTGCAACAATAAAAGAGGAAACAAAATGCATGAACTAAATGAGAATATGTGTACCAAAATCGAGTCATTTTCATTAATTTCATCATCAATTTACATCAATGAAGTTGGCTCAAACATATAACACCATTTACCAACCACCTATTAGAGCCAACTTTCAAGAATCAAAACAAGGATGTCATAGCGGTGACAAATGCCAAAAAGAAATACATAACTTTTGTCACATTCAACTTCTACATATGGCTATGACAACCATCCTTTAACAATAGGCGGCTAACCAAAAAACTACGGTTGCCTACCCACCACCTCTCCTATACACAACCTACAACATATCGGTCCTCCTTGAACAGCCCGGGAAGCAATCGAAATACACAGTCATGTCTTTGGAGACCCAAGCCATCGAGTCCACTCCATTGTTGTAAATTATATCATTCGGGGCCCAAACTTTAAAATCACTATTAGTTCCAAAGTAGGGTTGTCCAAAGGAAAGTTGCCTCAACCTACACCAAATTCTCCATTTCTTGCATGTCGGCTCCACATTCGCCCCGAGCTTCCCAATCCCGACTTTGGGAAAATGTGGAAGCACAAGATGTTTTGCTCACGGCACGGGGGGTGTGCGGCGTCTAGGGCGATCGAGTCCTATGCACAATAATAAAAACCAATTGGTTTAAACAATTCCTAGTTTTTGAAAAAATCCTACTTTCCATTTAAACAAGTTTTAAAATAATTAGAGCTTTATTTTAATGGAGTAAATAAAGCGATTAACATAATTATAAAATATTTAAACCCTAATCCCTAAAAGCTTCAAATTATAATTTACTCAAAGAAATAGCAAAAATTGAACCGCAATTACACAATGCTCACATGTTTCAAACATAATCAGACAAAAACAAAAGATGCTTACTCATCCTTTTGATGATCTCATACAAAAAAGAACAACAAAACAAACCACACTTTACAACAACAACACTTTCCGAAAAAAGAAAGGAATCTAAGGAATGCATAAAAGTAGATAAATATGTACCTTGGGGAGGAGAAAGATTTGGAATTTTCCTTCTTAATGAGCTTTCCCACGCCATTTTTGTCTTCAACTAAATAAAGCGAAATAAATGAAACCTTTGAGGAAGAAGCTTCTTTTCTTTTCCAGTTCAGAGAATATATTAAGTGGAGTGGGCGCCAAAAAAACCGCCCCTTCATTGCTTCTCCTCGATTCTTGCGTCTGTTCCATTTTTTTATTTAAAATACAGAAACTTAGTGGGCCATCTTAACAGAGTTGTACTTTGAGTGAGCAAACTCCAACTTTTGAAAGTTGGGTGAGTAAACTCCAATTTTTATCAAAGTTGAGGGGTGTGTTTTATGGTTAACTCTTGTTAAAGGCCTTACTTTTACTCTACTTTTAATCATTAAGCACCTATAATTAACAATGTTGATGGTTTGCGCGGAAAAATATAAATTGCAATGATTATAGATAATACTCCCCTGTTCTCTAAAATTTGAAAACACATTTATCACCGCACAACTTTAACCTATAATATTTTCAATTATATATAGTAGTAAATATTATAAGAATTTAATTATCTTTCTTGTAATTCACAATCAGATGATAAATCCCTATAATTATGTATTACTCGATACAAGGTTCCAATCGAGAGAGGGTCCAAAATATTGAGAGAAGTTGGAACAAAGACCAAAATGAAAATAGCATAGCAATCTACAATATGCAGCCCAGATTGCTGCAAGTGCAGTCAATATAATCAAGGGCAAACCTGCACAACTTATAAGGTTAGTGTGGAGAAAGATGATCATGAGAAAGACATTCTAAATTGAACACATGGCACCAATCAAAGAGTCTTATCCATGAATCCTGAATTAGGGCTACTCTGCTTAATACTAACCTCCGTGTCTAAACAAGTGACACAATTCATCGTACACTTTATGTGAGAGCTTTTGGAAGTCTCACTTATTCATATACGGAGGAAGTATATCCTAAAGATACAATACTGTAAGACAGGAAAATTTTACATTCATTGTACACGGTACACTAAACCACCTTAACTGCTTTAATCCAAGGCCGGGAAACATTTGAGAAGAATCTCAGCACCTGTTTCGAGTTCCTGCTCCGATATGGTCAATGGAGGAACCAATCTCACGACATTTCCTTTTCCAGCAGTTAAAATTAACAATCCTGAATTCCGACAAGCATCGACAAGTGGACCAGCTGGGACATCCAACTCTATACCAACAATAAGACCCTGGCCTCGAACTTCTTTAACATGTCGGTTTCCCAATAACTTCTTTGTTAAGAGTTCTTTGAAATACTGACCTTTCTTTGACACGCTAGCCAAAAAACCAGGGCTCGAGATTTTATCTAGGACAGTAAGTGCAGCATGACACACAAGTGGTCCACCAGCAAAGGTGCTCCCATGGTCTCCAGGGATTATAGCTGAGGAAACTCTTTCCGTAACCAGCACAGCTCCAATAGGTAAGCCTCCAGCAAGAGGCTTGGCAAGCGTCATTATATCCGGGTATACACCATAGGCTTCATGTGCCCAAAGGTAACCTGTTCTGCCCAAACCACATTGAACCTAGTAATTGACACAAACAGATAGGAGAGTCCTGTGAGTCAAATTTGTAGGTATACAAAGAGCTTTATGGTTAGTGTTTAGGACTGGAGGGGATAAAGAGAATGGATACACAGGAGATTAATTCATTTTAACTATCTTCCTCATCAGTATGGGAAATTATCAAAGTGCAGGGTAAATTTCTCTCCTAAGTTGTGCTTGTCCATTCCAAACTTCTCAGCATTCTTTACACCCCCACCCACAACAACACCAGCAGAAAAGGGAAGGGTAATGTTTCGGGAAATTTAGCCTCTTCAAAGCTTGTATTAGACACTGCTTGTAGTCAGATTTAGCAATTTAGTGACAGATTCAGAGATGATTCAAACATGTCCAAGAAGAGATGAAGAAAAGGAGGGGGGGGATACAATCAAGGGATTCACCCATGAAGTCATAACAACCCACTATATAAGAAAAATTACATGTCGTGACATTGATTAGCCAGAAAACATGACAACTGTGGCAGATTGCCCCTTAAGTCTCATTGTGTGTGAAAGTAGTCCCCTTAAATTGAAGGTGGCAATTTGGTCCATTAATAGTATCCATTGTAAAATTCACCACTAATTTGACCATTTTAGTCAAAATCTCACCCGTAGGCTGTGGATCATGATATGACACATAAGATATTAAAAAAGAATATTTTTGTTCAAACACTTTCTATTAATTTAGTTTTTAATACTCAATACATACAATGCATGAATTTTACGGTAGAATATTAATGTGGTCAATATTATAAGGAAACAAAAGAATTCCGTGTGTGCATGGGGTGGGAAGAGGGGGAACTAAGATGGTTATTCGCAGGTAATGGGAAGAGGATGGGCTTTGTGGGCTTGTAGCTGTGCTCTCCAAGCTTGACTGTAGTAGGAAAGGATCAGAATGAACCTTTCATCAAATGCAGGAGGAATTACAGGGTTTGATGTAGGGAGAAGTCTAGACTAGCATTCAATTCTAGAATGCAGCCCACGCCTTTTCATTCAACCCAATACCAAGCTGACGCTTGTTTGCTGTAGAAGAGGTTGCGAATGTCACAGTGCAACTCATACAAGGACAGGGGCCCTCTTCAATTACTTATCACCGATCACCCACAGTAATACCCTGCTCAAACCTTTTACTAGCATCATCATTTCCATTCCCCATCAATGAACTTGGAGATAATCAGCCACAAGACATGACTAGGCATACTGACTAAAGCAAGAAAACACTATTTCAGCAACCTGGCGCAAAACAAAACTCTGGTAGTCTAATCTAAGCATCTTTCCATAGTATAGTAAACATCAATTAAGGTCCTGAAAGAGTAGATAAAAACAGCTGGTGGCCAGAGGTAAGGAAACAAGAAACTATACCATATTGAAGCACATCAATGGTCAACGCGAGACCTATTTTACAAGAATTTGAGCTTTGACTGTATAATGTGTATGAATCAGATTCAGAACACGATAACTTCTTACCTCATCATATACTAAGAGCGATTCAGCTTCATCACAAGCAGCACGCAATGACTGCAGGAATTCCTTGGTGGCACTATATATGCCGCCTTCACCTTGAACAGGTTCAACAAAAACAGCAGCCACTTTACCACTCAGTATCAGTTCTCTGGCAGCTTCTGAATTTCCATATTCAATAAAAGTAACTCCAGGCATGAGTGGCTCGAAAGGTGACCTGTAATTTTCTTTACTAGTCAAAGAAAGAGCACCAACTGTTCTCCCATGGAAACAATTACTGAAGGCAACAAACTCTGTTGGTGGGTCTTTTGCATCAGGATGTGCATATCTTTGGAACTTTCTTGCAAATTTAATGGCAGCTTCATTTGCTTCTGTTCCAGAATTTGTAAAAAAGACACGATCAGCAAACGAAGATGTAACTAAACGCTTTGCAAGCTCCACCTGAAATCATTTGGCAAAAAATATCTTTAACAGTTAACAGTTTCCACTTGGTTGGTTGGGGAAAAGGGTCAATGGTGAGAGCAACAGATAAATCAAGAGATTACTGGCCACGAGCTTCTTGAATAAAATATTAACAACTCCATGATTATAACATCCCAGACAAAGGGGAAAAAAATGGTCAAACCCTCACAGCACATAACTTTGAGATACAGAACCATACCACAGCAGTCAAACAACTACAGCCACTGGCCTTCAAACACAAGAGAAGATCATAGCATGAATGTAGCACATAGGAAAGAAGCCATGCCACAACGCTGAAACACTTAAGAACACAAGTAAAACGGTAAATTGTTTCACCTTACACGATAATACATACCTTGGTTAGAATTCAAATATAATATGTTGTACATGAGCTGACAAATTCATGGTTGACCACATGATTTAGTTAAGCCCTTAGTCATCTGAAGGAAAACAAGATAAGGCACCTTAATTTGGAAAAAAAAAAAAAATAATCCCCTTGTGTACAAGTCCTCAGGCCACAACACAATGCAAAATATTAGACGCGCTGTGCATTGAACAACTTCCTCCTGAGGTTAACGTAATTCACTTGCTACAGACAATTTATTGATGTCACATTAGTACAAGCATAACCTATAGTATCAAACTTGAGCACACTTTGCAAATCTCATCAATATTTGTTTCTCGAAAAAAAAAAGACCACTGAAACTTTCCTATTACCCCTTCCCCAGACAAGGCCATAGAGCTATTCCCAATCCTAGATCACCACAATAAGAGTGTTAACCAGCCAAAGAAAACATTGTTTCAAGCTATTGTCAACTTTGCAGCTTCAACGGTCTCAAAATCTTCTTTCGCTGCATCAAACATGGAACTTGCACCAAATTATGACCCCAACAAAAACATACAGATCTCTCAATCCACATTGCCTTCACTAACCACCAACTAAAATGAGGTCATAAACCTCCACTTAGCAATTAGCACCCTGTGCTTTAATTGTTTCCGTAAAAGCAATGACAATATGGCATACAGGCCTCTGAACTCTGCGACTAAAAAACACCCTAAAACAAAGCAAACTGGAAACAAAAAAAAAAAACCTTTGCAGACAATTTAGGAGACGCGTGCACAAACATAAAATTCTTTCACTTGATTTTTCAGTGTAAAATTTTCATAGACAAACAAGGACTCACTCACCAACAAGAAAACAGTGTTAGATAACCATGGTCCAAATCAGTGCTTCAGTATTTACTACTATGCCATATTTTCAAATGCCTGCACAATATATGAAACTACAGCCTACAGATGTACCTACACAATGACTACATTATCTTAAAAAAAAAAGTCAATCATGACCAGAACCTATAAAGTTCCAGCTCTAGTGTGCTTCTTACTACATTCTACGTCCAGAAGGTCATCAAAGGTCTCAAAACATTTGGGGCTCCCCTCTCGCGCGCACATTTCTACCATCCAATCAGTTAGTTGCAACACTTCAACACAATCCTCAGTGCCTCGTTCATAGCACGTACCACACTAAAAGTTCACTCCATCCGAAATTAATCGTCACATTGTCCAACCCTCATCAATCATAATTAAAAATTAGAATACCCTCTACATAGATATGTTCTTCCACCACAAACTTATATGAATTCTCATTGCTACAAATCCATTTATTTCCTCCACCTAAAGGCAAAAACAACTTCCTAATTCCAATTAATTCTTCAACACCCAACTAATCATATAAAAATTTGCATCTTCCACATAAATTAAGTCCACATAACAACAATCAAAACTTAAAAAACATGTTGCCCATAAACAAACAACACAAAACAAACACACACATTAGAAAAATATAAGGATATTTTAGTTAAGAAATTAGAGAGGAAGAGTTATAGTATACCATTGGAATGGAGTAGAAAATGTTGCTGACATGGGCCAAAGTATGGGCCTGACCCGAAACGGCCCGAACCCAATCAGGGTCACTATGTCCAAGGGCATTAACGGCAATTCCAGAAGTCATATCCAAAAATTCTCGACCTTCAACATCAAATAATTTACAGCCAATGCCATGGGAAAGTACCAAAGGAGCTCTAGCGTAAGTACCCACAATCACCTTTGCTTCTTCCTCCATAAATTCCTTGGTTTTCGCGCCAATTTCTGAAGATGAAGAAGAAGAAGAAGTTTTCTGCTGTGAAACGTCGACATTTAAGCATGCTGAAGGTGAGAAAGAAGGTAGTTGTATTCGTTGATGACGGCCGTAGATGGGGTTTGGGAGGTTGAATTGACGGCGGAGATTGATTGATGAGGTGGCGGAGTTTCCGAGGATGGAGTGAAGGGAAGATGTCATTGAAGGAGATTAGGAGAGAGAAAGAGAGAGAAGGTTGGGATTCTATAGAACTATAAAAGGGAAAGAAGTGATGTAAATAAGGGTTTTGAAGAAGAAAGGGGTTTTTCAATCAACCTTTTGATGGTAACTTGGCAAGTACTAGTAGTAGACTAGTACTTGTGGACTTGTGGCAAAGCCTTCCTTGTAGATGTTTTTTTTCTCACAAAAGCATATTACAAATATGTAGAGCTGCAGGTGATAGTCTAGTGGTGTTGGCACCACCTCCGATCCCAGAGGTCTTGGGATCGAGTCTCACCCCTTGTAAGGAGGGATCCCCAATTTCCCCCCTACTTGCAAGGGACTTCATCTTACCTTATTAAAAAAAATAAAAAATAAAAAAAAAAAATATTACAAATGTGTAGATTTTTTTTTTTTTTTGACAAGTACAAATGTGTAGATAAAATGTGCTCGCGAGTAAAAAAAAAAAAAAAAAAAAAAAAAGTATTTTCACTATTCTTCATAGAACCAAAACAAAATTTCGGTTTGACCATAGTGGAATTGAAATTTTTTTCTAGTTTCACCATGGTACAGCCGAGAAATATTCGACCGTGGTGGAAATAGTAAAAGAATAATTGGTTTGGTTCATATTAAAAGATCTGACATTTTAATATTTTTGAGGTGAAAAATACAAAATACGTATGGTGTTTAGTAAATAAGAACGGTAAATAGTAAATCCCTTGTTTTAGTAAGCGATTTACTTTTCACGTTTAACGAAACGAAATTTTGACAATTGATGTTTCTTATTACAAACGAGTAAAATTATTAGAAGTTAATATTTTAATGATATACATTGAAATTATAAGTATGGTTTATTAGAAAAATTTAAACTGAATACATATTTATGAAGATTAAAGATTATATTGTGTTTTTTTAGGTGCTTAGCGATTTGCTTAGTGCTAGTAAATATCATTAGAGGTAAGATTGTGAGAATGAGGATCTAGGAGTATTATTTATTCCTAATTGTTAAAAAGTAATAACATGGGATTTTGGGAATAAATTTGGGGGAAAATAGAGGGATTTCAAAAGAGGGTGAAAGATCTGATAGTATAATGAAGAACAAATTGCTCATAGTGGCATTGGCACCAACACAAATATACGCTTTATTTTTCTAACTACACACTAAAAAACAGACATTTCGCTTTGCACTTTGCAGTGACACAAATAGATCAGATCAAAAGCATTAACAAACTAAAGTTCTTGCCCCTTTTATTTGACTTTTTCGTTTCATATCTAACTGTGAAACAAAAAAAAGAAACTTGAAGTTACATAGTCTACAAGGGATACATAACATTCCTCTGCCACAGCCAAGACTCATGACTAGAGGTGTACAGCGAGCAAATACCACCAAGATCAGTACATCCAAGACAAATCTTGCTTAAATGTCACGGCTCTTGCTGCCCCATGAATGCCTCTCTCAGAAACCTGAGGGCAGTCTTCCACAACCAACAAGTCCAATTTATCTGATCCCACTAGTGGCTTAAATCCATCATCAGTAACTCCCAAGCACTTGCTGAGCCGCAGAACAGACAACCGCGAAAACTGAGCCACAAGTTGTAGACCATCATCTGTTATCTCCTGACATCTTACAAGTTCTAGGGTTTCAAGGGTGTAAGCTGAACATAAAGCCTCCATTCCATCATCATTGAACGAATACACATGGTCCAATGAAAGCTCACGAACCGGACAACTTCTGATCAAACAAAGAATTCCGTCTAAGGTAAATGAAGAAAGTGAAGGGAACTCCCCATCTGAGAATGATATTCTGATTGACTCCAGCTTCGGGCAGTTTTCTGCCAATGCCTTCAAGCTCTCATCTGTTAATATTAATCGATTGCTGATCAGAAGGGGCACAGAGAAATCTGACGGCACTTGGAGAGATATGGACCGTAGACCTCTTGAGCTTTGGGCTAAGCCCACAATGTCATTGTCTCTGAGCCCAACACACATGTCCAAGTGAATCTTCTCCAAGTTCTTGCACTTGTCTAAAACACAAGCAAGACCTCTTCCAGGCCTGATGATGCAGTTAACTAAACTTAATTCATAAATGTTTTCACATGGAACCAATTGCTTTTGCCATCTATCTACTGCTATGCGGTCGTATAGCTTCATGTACCGGTAATTGGCGTCCACTTCGAACTGCAAATGTTTAAGATTCCGCCAACTAAATCCGAGCTTCACCAAGTCACCTTCTCCAATAGCTCGACAATTCTTGATTAAAAGGTATTCGATTTTTTGAACCTTCCCCAGATACTCAAGCCACTCAGCACTACTTATGTTCAAGCATCGGATTAGGTGCAGAACACTCAGGTTCTTACACCCAACAACGACGGAAAGAATTCCACAACCAGTAATTCTAGGAGTGAAATTCAATTTTAAGGATGAGAGTTTTGAACACGCCGCTAAATAACCAATACCAGCATCTGTAATGAAGGTGCAGTAACTTAAGGTCAGATCAGCAAGAGAAGGGCAACTGTTTGAAAGAGCCAGAAGCCCTTGATCATCCAACTGTTTTCCCAATTTAGACATCCATCCAGAGTACACAACTTCCACCTTCATCAAGTTTGGAAACCTGTTGCATAAAGTGTTCAAAGCTTCATTTGCTGGGTTTAGACCACAACCCACATGGAGAAACATTCTCTGCTCATTCTCAAGCTCATGGAAACGCTTGCAAGCTAAAGACACGGAGTTCCTATCCGCAGGTCTTGTAATCCTGCTTAAAATGTCCCATATCAATTGGTCTGGCAATGTGTCCATCAAAACTGCACTTTTTTGTGCAGTAAGCATTTCAATGACAAGCTGCACATGGAAAGGCAATGGTGGTTAGTGTGATATTAAAAGTACAGACCAGATGCTCAGTTCTGGCTTCTGGAGTTCTGGGTCACAGTTAAACTTATGCGAAAGGATGGGATGTTAATGTCAAGCAAAGATATTAGTCCGAACAATATATGACACACTCCTATCTTCAAATTACTTCAACATCCACCGACACTCCAACAAAGTAAGCAAACTGAGAACACAAAATTCACAAGGGGGTCACACGAGGGTGTTAAACTATCTGAAAGCACCCTGGCCTTAGTTATGTTAGATATTCTATCATATACAGTTATACACAAAAGAGTTCATTTGGCTAGGGTTATTTCCAAGGAGAGGAGCCATTTCATATCATCTCGGAAGCAATTCCATCCTTCATGAAAATCACATAGGTAAATAACCAAAAGCAATTCCGTGATACAGCAGTGCCTGCCATTACCACACTGACCATCTTGTTACAAAAGCATATCCCCTCTATGAAAAAAAAAGAAACACGAGCTCGATTCCAGCAATCTAATTATAATCCAGTACAAATATAGACATCTTCAGGCTTGTAAGGCGCAAGAGACATGGCGCATCTCTCTCTTTAAGAGGTTGAAAAATATTCTATATGAAGATCCCTTTGGAAAGAGTTTCCTATAGACACCTCAAAATTTCCTTAGCCACCTCACTTTAAATATGAGATAGGTTAAACAAGGTAAAATGGTGAGGATAGCAAATCGTTGTAAGGGGAGTGGTAACGTTGACCTAAATAGTAGCTTGTGCAGGGGAGGTCATACAGCAGGTTTACATTGTAATGTCACTAACACTTTGTTTGGACAGGAGTAGATGAAGAGAAAGGGAAGGAAGGAAAGGGGGGGGAACAACCAAACAGGGTCATTACTGCTTTCCTTTAGCACCAGATCATGCATCACACATCAATGTTCAAGATCGAAATTCGGTTCCTTTTACTCTATTATGTTGGAATAATCAGCAAGAACGAGTAAGCTTTGAAAATTAGCAGTTCCTAATACCCGATGTACACTACATCTAATTGATGTAAACACCAGATGAATTGAAACCTCATTCATTTCCTTCCCTCTAAAACTAAAGATACCTCTGCGGCTCTGCCACAGAACCAATTATATAAAATCCTACCATTCTTCTGAATCATGATAAATCACTCAGATTTAACCTTTCTATTTGATTTTTTTCGTCAAGCTTCAAAATTTTTAACCATCATTTACATTAGATAGCAATAATGAACATGAAGGAGAGGAGAAAAAGAGAGGGAATTTGGCATTGGCTCTAAGAAACAAAATAAAAAATACCTACTCCCTTGCTTTTTGTTTGGATTAGCCCCTTCTCACTTCATTACCATTACTCGGTGACTCGGTGTTAATGGACTCCCCTAATTTGTTAATTCCCTTCCCCTTCAAGTAACAAAATCCATTTGTTGGTGGTAATTGCTACCATTCCCTTTCCATTCAAACCTTTGAACCAAACACCCACAAAAAGTAACAAGTTTTGTTACCAATACCAATCCTCTATTCATTCCTTTCTTTTCCATTCCATAACTTGAACCAAACATGCTCTTAGTCTATTACGAGGGAAGTGGAAATGAATCCTTCCAAATCCTTTTCATTCCCTTCCCGCGTATTGCATCTAAACAAGGGAAATTGTATACCTCCTTTTCCCTTTCTCTCCCCTCCCTCCTAATTCAACTATCCAAACAAGCTATTAATGAAACTTATAAAAAAAAACAAATTGGTGAAAATTATGTCAAGACAAGCAGACAGCACTAGTAATGATGTTTATGCATTATAACTCCACAAAAATTTGATAGATTAATTAACACCAAAGTTAACAAGCATCCTCAATTCTCAAATGTGGCTAATAATTTGAAGAAGCTAATAATCAAATCTAAGAAAGGTACAAATAAAGCTTCAACAAGACAACAATTAATTAAGCCGAGCCCTCAATTAAGAAATTCCCACATCACCAATCATGGCATAATCAATCATGGCATAATGAAATTGCAGAACAATAAAAATTATAGCGCATAATCCCCAAATCATCAATCATGCTATATAATGTTATAACACAAATTCAACTGCTTGCAATAAAGATTGAAGCTTGAAAATCACAAAAAAAAGGGGGAATTATATAGAAGATTAGGGATTTACCTTGTGGGAAAATTGAGAGATTTTGCATGGGTAATTTTGGGATTCAGGAAATTGGTGGAAATAGCTAATTTGGATAAAGTCGTTATCCAAAACCTGAAAGATTATATGTGTTGCTATTATACTCCGCCGACTTAAATACAAAGATCATCTATAAAGATTAACACTTGTTTTTGTATGTTTTCCAATTGAAGAAAGGCAAATAAATGAACTAAAAAATTTCACTATTTGCTTTAATGGGGAAATTTCCAAAATCAGCTTCGAGATGAACAAAAATGGTCTCTTATGTGTTTAGTAATTAACATGATATATATAAAGAAATAAAGAATGTATACTTTCTCCGTTTTTTTAATTGCTACATTTCCATTTTAGGAAATCAACCTATAAATTTTGACCAATTTGTTGTGATTTTTGTATAAATAAAAATATAGTCATATGTGGTCTTGTTAGATTCGTCTTTGTGTTTAGATTCATAATACTTCCTCCGTTTTTTTTACATGTTACACTTTCTATTTTAGTAAGTTTCAAATTAGATGTTACACTTTTATTTTGGATAATAATTTCTCTCTATCTCTCTCCTATCACATGTTCACATGGGACTATTTTGTTTTCCTTCTCTCTATCTCTCTCCTCTTCAAAAATTACCTAAGAATATAATATGTAAAAAAAACGGAGGAAGTATAAAAAATTTATGATTTTTATTTAAAGAAAAAAAAAAGAGATGTTAACGGCTTAAAAATATCTTGAAAAATGCGCTTAGACAATGTAGCCATTAAAAAGAATAAACAAAGGGAGTATAAGCTATAAACAAATTTTGTTTACAACATAATAAGTAGTGAATTTTTTTTTGTTGTTGTATCAATATTGACATAGGAATTTCCAACTTTACGGTCGAGGGGATTCAAGTCCTATTAGGGACATTTTGAGCGTAGGAATTTTCCTTTTCTTCCCCGTTACTGTTCCCCCTTACTATCAAATTGTCCATCCCGCTAACTCGGACCGAGTTGACCTATGCGAAATCGCGATCAGGTAGACAATTCATCTTACCAATTCAAAAAAAGTTACTTTTTTATACTACTTTTAAATTTTAATGTACTACTTTATGATTAAATCTAAGACTTTTTAAAAAGAATATACTATCGAGATTTGTTATAAAAACAGTAGCATTTATAGCAGCTATGAACTAGACACTTCTCTAAATATATATACACTCAAATGTATAGTTATGATTGTCCATCTCTGGAAAAATAATATAATGTTATGCAAATAACATGTTGATAACGAGTTTGAAACATGATATGTAAATTTAATTTCACCAAGATTTAACAAATGAAACTCGGTCTAATAAAAGGAGAACAAAAGTCTTTTTTATTTATGTCCTTTTTTCAATTTTCTTTAATTTTTGGGAGGGCAAAAAATTAGAAAAATCACAAAATTATTCGCCCACCAGTGATCAATTCTCTTCATTTTCTATAAAATCCTTTACAAATTGTAAAATTAAAACATAGCCTTTAAATTCATTACCCTTCCTTTCTTTCTATTCAAGACCTCTGACAACACAATAATGCAACCTTTCTCCAAAGTTTTGCAAGTTATTTAAAAATGTCCAGAAAGAAAAGTAGCTATAATTGCCATAGTGTCTGAGTAATTGAGGTAAGAGAACATACTAAAGTAACAATTTTTAGTTATTGATCAATTTGACAAACTTAACTTACTACAAGAATCATGCAAGTAATAAGCTCTGTATCAATTTGACAATGCAAACAATGCCAGAAAGATGAAATCTGCTTCCAGTACCCTGCACAATCATGATCAATAATTCTGCTAGTTGTAAAATATATCACATAACCATTTTCCTCAAGGAAAATAACATCTCAGATAAAACACAGTTGTATAGTCCTTCAAAATTTTCTCCGGTGAACACATCTTGATTACTCTGTTCGGTAGCAACTAGGAAGTCATTGTTCCGCCGTCTAATCCGCTTCCATCAAGCTGTAAATAGTAATAAGCTCTCCAATCAACATTTTGATTACTATGTTTAGTAGAAGCTAGGACGTCGTTGTTCCACCTACTTATCCACTTCCATCAAGCTCCCCATGTGAAAGAAGATGAGCCATGTATTGCTGTCATCAAAGAAGATCAAAGAGCAAATGTCAAGCAACTTCTCATGACAGTGACAAATTAAAACTGTTAACGAAGCTACCAGAGCAGTACTAATAGTGATAAATAAGTGTCACATATATGTCTCTCTCTCTCTCTCGGTATCACCATGGGAAGCAAAAAGAGCGGGATTTATAGGGTTCGACCACAACATGTACCACGATATCTTTCGCTACCAATATACTACTAGATTGCATTCAGATACCAAAACTTACTGCATGGTAGGCATAAGGTGATTTCCCCTGTCGCTCAAAATGTTTAGCCATAATGCAAAACTCAATTGGCCCCCAATCTTCCACCTCAAAGCAATTGCCAAGCGCGGCTTTATAGAGCTACATAACACAATTAGAAAATATCAATCAAATAATGAACTCTTACAAGAACCAGCAATTACTAAGAAGACGAAAAGCTTGACACTAAAGTTGTGACCTTTGCTGTGTCTGTTAGCATTTCTGTTCCTGCTGGATAAGATGCATAGAATTGATCGCCTCTCGAGATCCCGGCTCTTGTGCTTCAATGCACAGAAGAGAAGTTATGCACATATTACATTACAGCTCAGCATCCACAAAAATGTAATTTAAGCAACATATAAGACTGACTTACGTGTTGTTGTTATAAGCATAACTCAGTACTGCTACAAAACAATAAAATCCAGTATAAGAGACTATCCGTCGAAATTTCTGAATCTTCAATATCTCACATGTTGCATCATAAATTCGCATCATTTAACAACTTTATACCTCAGCAGCCTCTAGAAAAAAAAAAAGTTCAGAATCTAAATTTGTTAATTTAAGCTCGCGTAATAGTGAATATATTGAAAATTTCTTACTCTACAAACTTTAAATATTAAAACTTACAATACATAGTAAAGTTAGTCCAAAACAAACCTTCAAATTTTTGGAATCGTTGAAAAATCATTCAATTTGTTTCCTCGAAAAGTAACTTGAGTTGATGCTGGAAATCGAACATTTAAGATGGAACAGAAAACTGGAATGAAATTTATAATCTGTAGAGAGAGAATTCCCTTGTAATCGAACCTTCAATTTCCCTTGTACTCGCGCTAGCCTGTCTCCAACAAAAAGAAGCTGATTACATAAGAGTAAATTGATTCATTGATTGTGATTTTCGACCTTCAAACAAACTAGAGTCCAACAATTTGACAAGGATATGAATTTAGAATCTTATCATGTGACCTCAACTACAATCTAACGCTAGTCAGCTCAAATAAACTCAAATTATATAAATTAATACTGTTGAATTTTAATAGTACATAAAAAAGAGAAAAAGATTTCAAGCTAAGATCCATGGAAGAGCTAAAAAGTTGCATAATACCTGTGCGAAGTGACGGATCCAGAATTTTGAGTGAGGGTTGGCGTAATTTAACGATTCTATCGAATACCAAAAAGAAGAACCTCGAAGTACTCTTATAAAAGGAAATTACAATTGTTTACGGCGAGTTCTCAAATTTTGGAACGGTTTACAATCACATCAACAGTTCTAAAAGGAAAGTAATGGTTTTGTGGTTGGCAAGGTTCTCTATCGATATATAATCTCCTAACAAAATCTCGGTCATCATTCTAGCTCATCTTAGTACGGAGTATAGTAAAATAAGGGGTATGGATTGAAGAAAAGCCTTGTGAGGCTATGTCCCTTGTAAACTCCGATTTGATTTCTATGAATGGTTAAATGGTGTGTGTTTTCCCGTCAAAAAAAATAATAATCTCAGTCATCTTTATATGAAAATCACTCATAATTCACCTATTTCCCGGTTCTTGAGGGACATTCATAACATCCATTTTGCTTAACCTTTAACATGAGATGGGACTTGAGACCTAGTATTCGAAGTAGCTCCGAATTCTAGGCCAACCTCTTCATTTTGAGATGGAGGTTTTGTTGGCTTGGTTGAGTTGGAGAAACATTTGGATTTGTAAATCAACTTGATTTTGGCATTTTTGCATTAGGTGTTCCTCTCAATTCGACATTCCTGTCTTGTTTGCTCTTCATAAAATCCAATTACATTTATACACATAGCACAAAAATTAATTTATCAACTTAACTAAAATTTTCTTAATCTTATAGCCAATATACCTAATTCAACATTAGAAACAACTCACTTCACAAATACATAACATCACATTTATACTCATAAAAAGAATAGTTCACTAAGAATTCACACAAATTCAAATACACTAACAATTTCACACAGATTATATTTCACTAACAAATGACAATTCACACAAATTATAATTCACCAACAAATCGCAAAATTCACGCAAAGTATAGCTCAAATTAACAATTCATACAATTAAAATTTACTAACAATTGTCGGCGGAAGGAACGACGGAGAGAAGAGTTGCCGGCGAAAAAACGACGGAGATGACAGCAGAAAGTCGGAAGAAGAGAGGAGTTCGATGACGTGGCAGAAAAAAAGGGCGAATGTGAGAGTGAGAAATAACAAGTAGAGAAGAAGGGGCCCGACCCTTTTAAAATGGGCCGAGTCAGCCAGTCAGGGCTTTTAATGGGGGCACTCACACTGGTTAGTTGATCTGCAAATTAGTAGGTGCACATGTTCGTAAGATGAGGAAAGTGTGCACGATGAATATCAATCATTAGGTTATGAACAGAAAGACCAATATTAATAAACATATACTAACAGAGTTATACATATATTCATTTGACTTGTTAGTCATATACATGTATTCCTTTGTAAACCAAACAATGTAAACCGAAAATAGAGGAATATAGTTTTCCGGTAAAATGTTTTATGCCCTACTAAACGGAGCCTTATGTCACATTAGTGACCTGATTAGAATCTTACATAATATTCTAACTAAATTTACTATTTTAATATTAATCTGTAATTTAGAATTTTAAAAAATTATTAAATATTGCTATTAAACATTCAAATTTACCAAATTTAATTTAAATGCCTCTTTTGTAAGCTTGGCTTTGCTATGTTTGCATAATTAATAAATAAAGTTTCCTCATCAAAACCGAAAAATAAAACATAACAAGAATAAAATGTGTTAGTAGTACATTATTTAACAAGAGACTAATTTATTATAAAACATAGTATATGAACTATGAAGTCTATTTTCTTTCTTTCCTGGTTTCATAGTACATCTTTGGATCAAAAAATCTAAAGAAAGAAAGGAACAATAATTTGAATACAATTAAACTAAGTAACTAACATTCAAATGACAATTTGTTTTTATTTTTTTATTGAACCTAGTCCTTTCTCTATTTTTCTATATTTTTAAGATTCAGTTAAATCAATGGACAAGATTAGCCTATAAAAATAAAGGTTCGGATTTGAATAATTATAATGGTTACAATTTTGTTGTAGCTATTGAATAAATATCATTGTGCATGCATGGACTCAAAGCCCGTGCAAGCATGCAGTATTGTGTTGGTTAAGCGCTTTCCAAACACATTTTGCCCCTTATAGTGATGCAATAGATTGGTAGGAAGACCACACAAAAGTTCAAAAGGACTGCAGATTTTGTTCATTAATACTAAATCATCAAACTTGCTCCTAAGACATATCAGTGTTGTGTTCACCAGCATATCAACAAATGATCTGAGACTCACTCTAAAACCTTCTATATATATACTAGACAATTAAACTTGACCCGTTATTATTTTAGTTTTCAATCAATCAGAGAATTCAGAGGTCAGTTCACTGGGCAACAGAACCACTGCCAGCAGTATCAGTCAGAGTGGCAAGCCAAGTAGGTGGCAGCATCCCAGTTTGCTCGTGTACCGTCTTCAGAAGTGGAGGCAGCATGCTATAGACCTCGGCGACATCTCTCATGGACCCTCTAGACCCACTTCCACCCTCCAAGGTAGCCCCACCAGACCCTGATGACCAGATACTAATCTTCGGCTGCATACCTTGAACAGCTTGAGCATTGATCCTCGCCATCTCTTGGAATGTTCCTGAATTGATCATCATGTAGTCTCTTAATGAATAGTTTCCATCAAGAGCCTTGAGAAGGGTACCGAGGTAGAATCCTTGCGCTTGAGCAAGGGCCACAATTCCTTCAGCATCTTTCTTCTTGCTGTAAAGGTTTGCATTAGCTGCTTGCTGATGAGTGTAGAACGCAGCCTCTGCTGTTGCCTTATCTGCCTCGGCTTGCTTTTGCTTCTCATACAGATTTGCATCTGCTTCTCTTTGGTTGTTGTATAGGTTCCAGTTTGCTTCTTGGACCTGTCAATCAAAACTTTGCATATTAAGTCCAAAATGAACTCTGATGATGAAGTGCTACCTAATATAACTATAACTCTGCCTCCAATAACAGTATGCAAACATCAAAATCCAGTATAAGTAAGAATCACTTGCTGCTTTGTTTTCATTATCAGAACTAGCATTCTTCTAGTTTCATTACAAGTCGTCAATAAATTTATGAATGAATCACTATTTCACAGGAATTAATGACTGCTAAAATTGTATTTTACATAGTGATGACTTATCCATCAGGATTCAACTAGAACAGACGAATTCGATCAGAAAAGTTGAATACTATAGCATGTAATTTTCTTAGTTCCACAATAGCCTGCAAGTTATTTTACATCAATATTTCTGAAGTTGTAACTCTTAATGTAAAAACAAATCTTAGAGATGAATCTAAAACAATATAGACTGAGAGTCAATACAATCCAAAAGAAAATAGAGGATTTTTTTTGTACAATCAAAATTTCTAAACTATGTTGCATGAAACTAGGATATAGAAAAGCTAAACATATTGTACACAAGCTAGAAAATCATCAATGTGAACTTGATAGAAAACTAAACATACTTCACCTAGATAATGACAACCATTAGCATCAGTATATAGTACTGAATCAAACTAAGTAGGAAAAACAGAACTTTCAACGATGTAATCAACCAAAATTAGCGAAAACTGATTAGAAATTATTACCTTAATGTCATACTCAACAGTGGCCTTACTAAGGAGCTCAAACATGAGTTTCTCAGTCCTAGTGAGAGCATTTTTCTTTTCCACCTCGACCTGTAGCTCGGCCTCTCTAATAGAAACTTCCTGCTTAGCTTCAACCTTAGCTAGCTGAGTGGCCTTGGCCCACCCGGCTTTTTGTGCAGCAAGCTCAGCAGCTGCTTTTGCAACATCAGCATCCTTCTGATTCTCAAATATCTTAACACTCTAAACCTTAACCTATTCCTTCTTCTCTTCTCCATCCCTTTGTGTTGATATGATCTTGGTTTCTGCATCGATTTTCGCTGCATTTTGTGCAGTTTGTCCTTGCCTTAGCTTTGCCCCTATATCTCCCTTCATCTTGGCCTCTGCAACATCCACCTTGAGATACAAACAGAATCAGTTTTCAATCTTAAATTCCCAAGATAAGTAATGATCATAAATCATAATAACTCCAAAATCATTATATGTTACCTAAGCTAATAAATTTTCTGGCTTAACATAGGAATCATTATTGTTGCATGCAGGGAAAATCATAACCTCTACATTCTCCCTAATATCCTATTTTTGAATGGAAAATCCCCTAACTATTAATCATTTCTTTGCCAAATCTTGGGCTTCATATCTACTTCTAGACAAAAAATAATCAACATATCCAGCATTATTAGTAAGAAGCCAATGCAACCTAGATAAAGTCAAGGCTGCCCTGGACCTCACAAAGCCCAGGTCAGTCAAGGATGTTCAATGTTTAACTGGCAGAATGGCAGCCTGTCCAGATTCATTGCCAGGTCCTCTGAGAAAACTCGGCCTTTCTTCAAGGTTCTTCGAGGCAACAATGAGTTCGCTTGGGGAGAGGAGCAGAAAGCAGCATTCAAGCTCCCTTAGGGAGCACCTGATGGGTCTGCCCACTTTGGCCAGAATATATTGCTGTTAGTGAGGCAGCAGTCAGTGCTATCCTCCTAAGAGAAGATGACAAGGTACAACAGCCCATATACTTTGTGAGCAATGCACTTGCATCTGCAAAGACCAGGTACCCACTTATTGAGAAGGCAGCCCATGCAGTCATCATCGCAACCAGGAAGCTTAGGCCCTACTTTGATGCTCATGAAGTAGTGGTCATGTCTGACATGCCACTTGAAAAGGCACTGAAGAAATTGAACAAGTCTAGTAGGCTAACCAAATGGGCACTTGAACTCACAGACTTTATCAAGTTCCAACCTCGTCATGCCATCAAAGCACAAGCCTTTGCAAAATTTTGGAAACAAAAACCTGGTACAAGTAGTCTACCACTTATCTCATGGTATACGATATGTACCCCTAAAAATCAAGGTGGTCTAGGTTTTCGTAAAGCTACTGCCATAAATACCGCTTTTTTGTGTAAATTAGGATGGAAAATTCTTTCTAACCATTCCAATCTTTGGTTCAATCAATTAATAGCCAAATATCTATCCAAGAAAACTCTTTTCGAATATAAAACCCAACCAAAGGATTCCTTAATTTGGAAACAAATCTGTAGTATTCACCCTCTTTTATTGAAAGGCATTTAATTTGCTGGAAAGTTGGTAATGGTACCAGTATACTATTTTGGATTGATAATTGGGTTTTTGACCATAGTCTTATTTTTTATTTAAACATTGATTTTATTACTGTCTCTAACATTGATCTCACTGTCAGTCAGTGTATCACTTTCGATGGTCAACAGGATACTAGTTTTCTTGCTACCCTTGTCCCTCCTCACATTCTTCCGCATATTTTGGGTATACCTCTTCCTTCTTCTCCGCTTCTCGTTGAACCTTGTTGGGGTGTTTCCAAGTCTGGTCATTTTACCGTTAAATCTGCTTCCTGGCTGGCCCATAGTCATGATACTCTCCCATCCTCTTAGGAAACCAAATGGATTTGGAATTTAGATATTTGTCCAAAATTCCAACTAATCCTTTGGCAACTCCTTCATCAAAGTATTCCGACCCGTGATATTTTACTTTACCGCAACCTTGATATCCCGGCCTTTTGCCCTCTTTGCCTTTCTTCACCTGAATCTCAAGATCATCTTTTTCTTCATCGCCCCAAAATTCTAAACCTTTGGTCTTACCCAAAGTTTTAGCTTGGTTTGGTTTTTTACCAAAACATCTCTCTATAATTGTTACTCTTCGGCATATCCATTTTACTACTCCTTGGCGTTTAACTAAATTTATTTCATTGATTTGGAGTATCTGGAAAAGCCGTAATTCCGCTTTCTTTAACGATATCCTTTTTACACCTCTCTCGCCAATTATCCGCGCTATCAAACTTTAATGCTTCCCCTCCAGCTCCTTATATTCCTCGTACTCTTTCTGTCGCTTGGTCACTGTAGACGCCTAATTTTGTCGTCTAAATTAGTCTTTTTTTGTTCAACTTAGAGACC
This sequence comes from Beta lomatogona, assembly GCA_947646795.1. Taxonomy (NCBI): domain Eukaryota; kingdom Viridiplantae; phylum Streptophyta; class Magnoliopsida; order Caryophyllales; family Amaranthaceae; genus Beta; species Beta lomatogona. The sequence continues at coordinate 367,528 of CANSNZ010001006.1, read as the reverse complement.
AAAACGTCTCGATGGTTGTCTAGGCACTTCGACATCACCTTTATATCAACATTTACGTAGTCAAGGTTGATGTTTGCCTATTATTGATGTTAACTACCTTAGTTGAGCTTCTTAATGCCATTTTCAGCATTTTATAACAAGAAAATGTTCACTTTTCAACATTATTGTCTTTACGTCAATCAACAATTGCACTGGCTTGGCACGGGCCATAGGCCCGGGATTTGGTGATGAAACGATTCGTAATTGCCATATCGAAGTCAGGAACGAACAATGAGTGGAGGCCTTGTTGTCAGGAAATATAGTTTTATTTTTAGCTTATTTAATTTCATTTTCAACTTCTTTTTGTTTCAATTCTTACTCCTAATTTATGTATCTTCAAAAAAAAAAAATTTTCAAAAAATTTAGAAAAATTTGTTTTATTCTTAGAGATTTTTTTTAGGAAAATTTTGTACTAGCGCAGCCGTCAACCAATATTGGGTCAAAAAACAGGCCAAATAGGCCCGGACCGTGAGCGAGTTTCACCCATGCCGGGGCCAGCGTGGCTCACCCACGCCCGGGCCTACCCGGCGCCCGGGTAGGGCCTGCATTTGGTTCTCTTTGTTTTGTGATTTTTTCCTCGAATTTTCGGAGGTGTTTCTCGATGTTTTTCTAGATTTTTCCAATTTATCTTTCGTTTTGCATCTAATTTGTATTTTTACTTCGCTATTAAGTGTGTTTTTTATCTTTTAAATAGTGATTTATCTCTTAGAGGTGTTGATGACTCACGTTTTTCAAGATATAATTACCACTTTGTAAAAAAGAGTGTAGATTCATCGAATCTTCTAGAATCTTCCAGATCTTTCTGGCGACATTTCACAGGGGAAAAAAACATCAACATCATACACAAAAAAAAAAGAACGACGTTTTATATTTCACCTATTTTCTCTCTCTTCTCAAAAGAAAAATACAAAAAAAAATATTTTCTTTCTTTTCTTGTTGATTTCTTGGAGGAGTTCGGCAAAGAGGGCTGGTGATACTCAAAGGCGTTCAACATCCTGCTTTTCGAGGCGCGTTTGGTAAGTTTCTGAAAATCCCTCTCAAATCACCATTATTATTGTTAAATAACTAAATTTGAAAATTTGATGATCACATGAAGTCATAAAATCTTGGACAAATTAAGCATGTTTAGACACCTTAATTATTAAAATTATGTTCTTAATCAAATCCGACCTAAAAAGATAGTTTTTTGTGTTCATATAATTCAGATTTATAATTAATTATTGTTAAAAATTGAATCTTGTTGCATGGTATATAAAAGTTATTAAATTTTGTTGATCGGACCAAGTGGAGGCCGCCTTTCGGGCTCGTGTGATACACTCTATCATACTAGTACCATCTTCCCCGAATCCACACTATGGTTCGTAGACCATTAATGGAGTTATTGCGGGAAAAATCACGAAATACGTGGTTTATAAGTTTGTTCCTTAAAACTCATTGGCGACTCCTATTTGCTTGTTATTTTGTTGACTTCTTTTGCTTCCAATACCCGATTAGCTAATGTCCCAAGCAATAGTAGCCAGCTGCAAATCTTGTTCCCTGTGCTTCCTTATTCTCCGCACAACACTCCTTTTTATGAACCATGCATGCTGCACCTAAAATATCACCATGTCAATCTCTTAGATCCTGTCTTCCATCTGGACCCATTGCTTCACCCACATTGATCTTGTACAGGTTTCTCGTCTTCGCAGAAATAGGAGGCATAGAATGAGCTGGTTCCGACATCAATTTTGCCTGATCAAACTCCCTCAAAGATAAAATTGCTTTGTTAGCTACAATTGCAGCATCACCAAGTGTTTTGTCAAATTCCCATTTGTTCCTTTCTTTCACTCCTTATTTTCCAGGTGACCACCATGAAAGAAGTGTGGAAATCATGATTCCTATGAAGCTTACTCTTCTCAAAAACTTAGCACCCAAAACGTTTCATAATGGACTAGCAACACAACTTTTTTGCTTCAAAGCAGCTCAACAGTCAATGTTCAACTTTTTTTGTTTCTTCTTGTTTTTACTATACCTGGCCCACATATAATCGATAATGAACCCTTTTTCTTGCTGCTTGCCAGAACAGATTTTCAGCTTTACAAAAAAAGGGGAGAGAGGGGGGGGTTATGCCTTCCAAACTCTTGTCCATCTTTGAGTAGACTAACGACTTCTAGTAGTGGACGTTGTGTTTGATCTGTAAGTTATCCCTTTTGTTGCAACGGAAGCGAATAAACAAACAATAAAACGCGAAAAAAGAATAAAGAACAAGCAAGATTTAATGAGGTTCACTATCAATTTGATAGCTACGTCCTCAGGGCAGGGATAGACACTTTCACTATGATCAAGCGGAACAATCAAGTCCCCAAGGCTTCACCCAACTTCTTTTCCACACCATATTGAGCCCCCAAGGCTCCTAGCACACGATCAAATCACCATTCTCACACCTTTGGATATTGAGTGTACAATCATTTATCCTAGGTTTTATATTGATACCATGCAGGCTAATATGGTTGGTAGCAGAGGAAAGGGATCTAGATCAAAACTTAAAGGTCTTGCACCTTCTGAGTTGAAGGTCAGTTTTGATGAACCTGCTAATGGTCTTTTAGATGGAGTGGAAGGAGAGAATGACAGTTCAAACAGAAAAGTGATTCCATTAGAGGAGGAACAGATGGAAGAGGTAAACAATGGTTCTGTTGTTGGTGATGAAAATGACGAGAAGGGGCAAGATGCATTTGAAGGGAGTTAGGTGGACAAGGATGTTGTCACTGAGATTAATGCCGACAAAAATGAAAAAGCCGTAATAATTTTGGGGAAGTAAGCTGGGATTTTTTTTTAAATATAAATAGGTTTATGCATAAAACGCAGTGTTTAGGAGGGGAGTGCACAAACAAGATTGTGGACAGGGGTCCATACAATAATGTGTGGAATGAAAGGCTTCAATGGTAACTCCTGGCACAAAACTAAACACCTCAGCCCAATTTTCTTCATTTCATTATTTCATGTTCAATTTCAGTGTTAGAAATTAGAAAGGGGGTTGCTAAACACCTCCCAAAATTTGTGTACACCTCAGAATTAGAAAATGAGAAAACAAATCTAAACACTTTTTTTCACCTGAAACAAAGCCTCATATAAATATATAGTAGCATATACTTCATATTAGGCAGCTGACAAAGATGTTATGCATGATACATAAGAATATAAAAAAGAGGGCTCGGGAACGGTTTCATGACAGATAATGAAGCCCCCATATATAGTGGGTCAGTGCAAAAAGAGTTTTATTTGTGCTAGATTGAGTTTTGACATTTTACTTAATTTTATCAGGAAAAGAGTTTAGTTTTATTTTATTTTTAAATTGTAAACTTAATCAATCAACCAAAGTCTTTAACTCTTAATGTTACAAGTAGGCTCAACGGCATGAACCAACTTGTTACTCCCTCCGTCCCAAATTAGTGGTAACACTTGGGTGTGCACGGAGTTTTAGATGATAAGTTGTTGAGTGGTTATCAAATATTATTATATGTAAAAGGTTGATGTGGTAGGAGTTAGTGGGGTATCTTTTATTTATATGAGAGAGAGTGTGGGAGCAAACTTTTATGTCGTGGGAAGAGAAAAGTAATAAAATATTTGTGGGGTCATTCCCAAAAAAGTGTAACAGAATATTTTGGGACAACCAAAAAAGAAAAGTGTAACAAGTAAATTGGGACGAAGGGAGTATTATACAATAAATGATGTCATAAATATATAATCGATATATTTAAATCTTATCTTAAACAAATTACACTTAATCTAAATACAATACTCTTTTCCATAATATTGCTTGTATTAATCTTTCCATTTTATAGACCTAATAAAAAGAAGTTAATCAAGTTTAGATGTAGCCCTCAATCATGAGCTCTTTCAAGGCAATCCCAACTTGAAAATAGGTCTTCAACCCCAAACAATACAATCACTAAAAGAAACAACAAAGATCTGAATGTAATATTCATTATCACAAATGTCTCATTTCATAGTTCAATAGACACACACTAAACAAAACTAATATAAACAACTTATAACTCTAATCAAATTTAATCTAATATTATTTAAATCGACACATAATAATCATTTCCACGAAAAAAATGGTCTTTAAACACCTATTACGGAGTACATATAATTTGTACGATGTTTTAAAATTACTCTAACACTTTAATTATATCTTTGCATTTGAAATTTGATATATGTCCACACAAAAATGTGACCAAGCATATATTAGTTAATATACATACCCATAGCATTATAAATCAAACATCGAGGTACTTGACATTGAACACGGACAGTGGACAACTAGTTATACTCTTAAAATAACAAAAGATGAAGAAGTTATTATGTTTAATAATATTGTGACCTTATAAATGGTTATAATCTTATGATTGGATAAAACACTATGTACTATATATATATAAGTATGATAAATTGCATGAAATCTAATGTAATTAGAAATTGTGATCGGATAAAAATTACCATTTATTATATAAGTATGATAAATTGCATGAAATCAAATGTAATTAGTAATTGTGATCGGATAAAAATTACCATTTATTAAAGAATATTAGACAATCTTTTAAAAAGAATTGTACTAACATGTACATTGCACGGGGTTCAACGTTATTATCATATGTTACGCACTTATCATCTTAGACGGCCCACACTTATAGAGTTTATACTATTAGTAATTTGTCATTACTAAACAAAAGAGACCTCTTATTCTTTGTATAGGTAACCAGCTTGGCCACAAGATGTGCTCGAATTGTCGAATTTCATGGGCAACTATAATACAACTACTGTTGTTGGGAAAATAATTACGGTGTCAACATTTACATTGCATAGCCAACATAGATTATGTAGTTGGTGGGGAGTCCAACTTATAACCTTGAGGTCACGAGTTTGATTCCTCTCAACTATAGTGCACAGGGATGGGATTTCCCTTCACGATTCCAGTATTGCAAGTAATTCAGCAAGATTACTTAAAAAGAAATGATTAGTCGGTTTTGTAGAACCATCACCAACCTAACACAATATTAGATTCGACGAGACTAACATATCCAGATTAGAACTAGTCTCAACCAAATGCTATTAGAGGGAAACCACTGATTTCAAGAAAGCTTTTGCAAGTGCTTCAAAGTTCTGAAAGACATCTTGAGCGCATAAGAAATCAATCCTCTTTCCAGTTGAGGCCAAACTTATTTTCTTCTGCACATCGGGGTTTTGTTAGAGGGGTTTTTTGTGGTGAAAAATGCGCCTTTTTATTTCTCATCTCCTCTTTGCTAATGACTCCTTGTTCTTTCTTCAAGCTAAAAGATTAAATGCCTGTTAGATTGGTTTGCTAAGGTATCGGGAGAAGTCATTAGAGATCCAAAATCTTCTACTTTTGGTTAATAAGAGGCTCAATTCAGCAGATATTGTTGTGTCTCGTAAATTGATAGTAAAGTAACAGTGAACAAAAACAAAGGTAAAGGTGTCGGTGGTGTGATCATAAAATAACCGAAACACTACAATACTATACTGCTAATGTACAAGTTAAGGATGAACCCTTGGTGAGCAAACATGGAAAGTTAACTCCATATTGTATAGAGTGAAGTATATTTAGATGGTCGGGAGGGGTTTCCATTTCTCGCTCATATGTTGTAACCCTTAAGCAACTTGTCTAAGGTCCTTTATCTATGAGTTATCAACTTGATGATTAGAATTATATTGTTAGGATAAGTTGGGATTGCACTTTCTCTTTTTTGTCATCCGCCCTTCCATTATTCATTCCTTCCACCCCAAAAAGGGATTCTTCTTTTTTTAACAAAGCTTAGTATTTGCTAAGATTGGCTCTTTCGATTCGCCTAATAAGGATCTTGTCACTCCTTTCTTGTAAAAACCCAATGAAAATCCATTTCTTTCTTTGGCTTATTTTCATAGAGAAACAACCACAAGATTGTCTTTTGTATTAGAGAGTAATGCAAATAAGAATTGGCCATCTAGTTGAAGACTACTAAGTTACACACCGAGATTGTGTAAGAGACAATGTGGGATAGGTACTCCTAACTTCCCTCCTAGTGATTTGAGAATATCACACCTTATCCAAACCTATTCATAAAAGCTCATCACTTAACACATGTTGGTTACCTTAGAACATTTGGAAAAACAAAAATTTGTGGGTTTTTCAACTTCAATGATACCAATAAGGAGTCTTTTCTCAGATTCCTAGATTTCAAATGCACTGAGATTCACAAGTGCAACAACACTCCCTCCCTAAACCCATTGCAACTCAGTTATTCCAAGAGTTCCAAGAACAATCTTAATAAGGTATAAAAGGAAAACTTACCCCATTTAAGTCATCACAGTAGGGCAAACTTGGTATCGTAATCATAATTGTTTGCTTGGACAATAGACTCTTGATGATAGCTTCATCTTCTGGCAAAGGCACCCAATCCGCAATATCATATGACTTCAACTACACAAATAGAGTTGATATGTTTAAATATTAAGACAGTGTATAACGATGAAATATTTTTTTCCCTTCCGACTTGGGAAAAACTTGTAATTATCATCATCACATACCTTTGTAAAACCTTAAGTTTATTTGTGAAATGAATATTTAGGCAAACACTGCTTTACCAAAGTATCTACTTAACAAAATTTATTACTAATATGATTAGTCATATATATCAAAGGATTTTTTTAACAAGAATAATACAAACTTTTGGCCATTCTCTAGCAATAATACAAACTTTTGATTATTTTTAAATAATACAAACTTTACATCAAAATTCCTCCAGGAGGTCAAGTTGACCGTTAACCTGTAAAACAGGTAATTTTTTTTTAAACTCCAAAATTTCTTCCTCCTCCCCTCTGGCCAACCAACCGAAGATCCGAAACCCCACCCCCACCCCCCACCCCCACCCTCACCTCCACCCCCACCCCCACCCCCCACCCTCACCTCCACCCCACCCCACCCCACCCACACGGATGAAACCACCCTCACCACCCCCTCCCCCACCAACCGAAACCACCCCCGCCTTGCCCCACCTCCAACCCCACCAGGAAACCACCCTCCCAACCTTGAACCTCCCCCGAACCGAACCAAACTCGCTGCCACCACCCAACCATCATCCCGCCACCATCCCACCACCAAAAAATCTCCCCGAAACCCAACCCACAACCACAAACTACACAACCACAAACCACTCGACCCAACTCGCAGCCATTGCAAACCCACCCCGTAACCACCCTCTCACTACCACCGGCCAAGATCCAAAACCCCACCATAACCACCCAAAACCCATTCCACCCAACTTGCAGCCACCACAAACCCACCCCCGTAAGGACCGCAAACCCGGTGAAGTCACACCCTCTCTCTCCCTCATCCACTTGTAAAAGTGTAAACCCCTCTTTCTCCTCTCTCTCTAAAAACCAATGAAGTCACATCCCATTTCCAATTTCCACGCCAATTTCAACAACCACCACAACCACCTCTACAACAACAACAGATGTCCAATTTTCGCGTTGGAACAACACAAACGCCGAGAAATTCGAGCGAAATCGTCGAACTCAACAACAAATTGAAGACGACCTCCGCCGCTTCGAATCGCTCTAAACCGAGTAATTCCACTCACCAGGGCGTTTCGGAGGGTTTCAAACGCGCGAAATTACCCGGGAAAAATGAAATGGGTGTTAGGGGAGAAACGGATATTAGGGTTGGAGAAAATGGGGTGACGTATGTGGTGCCAGGGGCTCCGTTTCGGGATGGGGGAGGGGGTGGGGGAGGGGCTTCTGTGGAGGTGCTGGGGGGACGAAGAGTGAAGGCTGGGCAGGGTCAGGGGTGGGCTGGGGTGGGTGAGGGAGAAAGAAAAAAAAAGTGTTTTTCAAATTTAAATAAAAAATAAAAAAAAATCAACCAATAAGCAAGCGACACGTGTCCTACGGGAGTGCCACGTATGCATTTTACCTGCACCAACAAGTTAGGAACCGGTCATGACCTACTGGAGGAATTTTGGTCTAAAGTTTGTATTATTAAAAAATAATCAAAAGTTTGTATTATTGCGAGAGAACGGGCTAAAGTTTGTATTATTCCAGTTAAAAAATCCTATATCAAACACCAACTAGTGAAGTATTTGCTAAGAGAAACACTACACAGAAATCTCTAACAAATGAAATTTTGTTAAACATACCAGCTTTCTGCTTGGAGGTTTCTTAGGCTGCATTCTAGTAATTGGTACGTCAAATTCAGGCGGAAGCCCAAATCGCTGAACAAACTCCAAAGAAATAACATAGTGATAGCCCGCGCAAGGTGCTCCTTTTATATAATCAGCTATAGGTTGAGGGGACAATACTGGAATCACTTCATCCTTTTTGGATAAATTTATAGCCCCCCACACAGATTCAGCCACAGGGAGGGCATAACATATACCTTTAAATTCAAAACATAATGTTAAACACATCAAGACTTGATATAAATTTTCTTAACATACAAGTATCAAATCATTGTCCGAACCAATGTAGGGGTGGAACAAACCGTTTTAATGCCTTTTTCGTATGAGTGATGGGTTTTAAAATATACCGCAAGTGCACGGTGTCTGTTTGGCAGAAACTGGCAAATACGGGTCGATCCACAGGGAGAGGAGTTCTACGATTTATGTTCAATTATCTAACTACTTCCGAGAGGAAAAATAATTGAGGAATTAATAACTAAGCTAGAGTAAACTAGAACGCAGAAAAATGAGAATTTATCAAATAATTAAAAACCTAGGGCAATCGATCGGTCCACCATGCTTATACCAGTTTAATCAATATAATATAGTTCAACAACACTTGGATTGAGGTTCGAATAAACGAAGTATTTCGCTAATCCTTGGTCGGCATTAACAACTCCTAGATTAACATATGCCAACGGTCGCTCAACATAATCAAATCTACCTATTGTAACAAGCCTCTAATGAATATGATCTTTCGATTCTAATTCTTATTAGCTAAACATAACTCATGATATTGCGCAATTACATGAATTAAACAAGTATAACAAATCAATAGGAATTATTTTAATTCAATCCAATTATTGAAGAACATCAAACCACAATCAAAAAGGTATAAACATGGCTTCCCTCTCTAAACCCTAGAAATAGACTACTCACTCATTATAACAAAGAACTCAATAAACAGGATCAAAGTAAAAGAATTCATTAAATTAAAGAAAGTAAAGAAGAATACCGAATGATTGAAGAACAATGAAAAAGGAAATCGACAATCTATATAATCTTCCAATGTAAAAGTTCAACAAAAGTAGAGAGAATAAACTAAGTGTTTGGCCCTAAAAACGTAGAAAAATCCGATCCGTTCCACGAAAATACTAAAAACCTATTTATACTAAATACAAAACCGGCTAAAAAAAACCCGAAAAATCGCGTCCCGAGAGTCCCCCCGGTCGGGCGAAATCCGATCGCCGGGCACTTGCGACGAAGGAAAAATTCCGCCGAAGAAAATTCCGGCAAATCCGCCGGCCGGGCGCGTAAGCGTTTTTCTTCGTCTGATCGCCCGGTTGACCGGGCGAAATAAAGGATGAAAAATCCCAAGTGTTGAAGTTCGCCCGGTCGACCGGGCGAATCCGCCCGGTCGGGCGCGTAAGCGGTTTCTTCTTCGAACGCTGCTGGTGGCTAAGTATGAAACTTCGCCCGGTCGGGCCACTCCGCCCGTCGGCCGACCGGCGAAGGTATTTACTTGTCTTTTTCTTCGTGGAATCCAACCAAAATGCTCATGCGGTCTTCCGGATACGCCTTGGACCTTGTGTGATCAGCTGGACTTCCGTGTTGCGACTCCGATAAAGGTACAGAGTACCAAATCCGCATCAAAACCCGCAAAACACGACAAGAACTCCAAACACATCAAATCCACAAGAAAAGGGCTCGAAAGAGCCCAAATCGACTATCAAAACTAAGGGGATTAGAGTAAATAATCGATGAATAATGAACACATCAAAATCCCCCAAGCTAACCCTTTTGCTTGTCCCTAAGCAAAACCATGACATGAACAAGAATATGATTGCCTCACCCCCTTCAAATATGAAAACAGAGATCAAAATTTTTTTATAAGGCTCACAAATCATTCAAGCAGGCACAATTCAAGTTCAACTGTTCGAGATCACTCTAGTTACCAATCACCCAAATAACCAATCCAATGCAACTGCCTTATATGACGTACAAATCTTGAAAAGGTACTCACCGGGGTGTCACTCCTCTCGATATTTTGTGGCAGGCAAAAGATGTGCCCGATCGCTCACCATCCCAACCATAATGACCCTTCCCACTCACACTCTCATGTGTTTAGAAAGGTGATAATATCACTCAACCTAATCATGTCGACTCAAGTAGCGAACGTACTCTTTAACTTTGACAAACTGACCACATCAATCCGATAGACAATATAAGCGCAAGCTCAAGAGGACTTTTTCGGGGTTGTAATGGGGCTTAGGTATGGGTATGGATTATGTATGGGAAATGTGGTGGAGAAAAACCAAGAATAGGGGAGCACAAGTTATTAGAAGTATCCACCTGGATATAGCCAATAATAGTTTCCCAATTCTATAAATCACCAAATCTGCGATGAACTCATTCTAGAAACAAATGATTGAAATTTTTTTTTTTTTTTTTTTTTTTTTTTTTCGTTTCTTCTTTTTCAATTTTTCTCTTTGCATTTTTTCAATCCCATAATCACATGTATTTCATTTTGCTCATTCTTTTCTTTTTCTCAATTTTTGTACCTTAAGACAATCGTTTCCATCCAAAGTAACTCATAAAAACTATCTCAGATGCTAACTCAACCATATGCTCCCCCAAGCTAGGCTTGGGATTAGTATCAAAACAGAGGTATGGGCATGTAATGAGGTTAAGTAACATGAAACAGTCATTAGGCTCAGCAAGGCTAAGGAGGATAAAAGTATATCATGAAAATCACTTTAAGGTTCAAAAAGCGAGACAAAAAGAACGCCTCTATCACAAAGAATTGCCACAAGTCATCGATCTCAATGCGTACGATGTCAAAGTCAAGATCGGTCGCCTAATGAGGAACTAACACACAAGAAAAACAGAATGGATATAGAAATGAATCCATTGGCAAAAATGAATCCTCACGCTCTAACCGGATCAAGTATGCAAGTCAAGATAAGCGCTTTATTATCAAAACTCATTGAGGGTCATGGCCTTTAGAGTTCACATTCCAAAGATCACAATCACAAATACCCAACTATCCGGATAAAGAGCCCAAATACATTTTCAAAGAATATCACGGGGCACGGAGAAGCGATCATACCATTCCAGTCAATTCGTATTTTTGGTATTTTTTTTCAAAGAATATATGATTTTTTTTTTTTTTTTTTTTTTTTTTTTTTTTTTTTTTCAATGAAACTAAACTAGGACAAACAGACTAACTAAACCGACTACACTAAAAAGCAATAAAGAGAGAGGGTGTACTTACAAGAAATCTCCCCCCAGTCGAACTCGGCAATGACCTCATTGCGGCAAAGAGGGAAGAAGAGAGGACTCATGTCTCATCGTCGGACATATCGCCAGTAAAAACCGCCTCCGTAAGTACCTGCAAGCACCAAAAACAAGATTGCCAAAGGCATCCTCCCCCATATGGTCGGTGGGGTCGGTACGTGTGGCGTATACCAAGACGGATGGGTATGGTCATGGGCGATAAGCCCCTGGTGGTAATAGTCATGGTAGATGGGGTAGAGGGCATGGTGCATGTCGGACTCCACGGTGGTCAACCGTGTGTCCAAGGAGGTCGAGGTGGGTCGAATGGTGGCCCGACCCAACTCAAGACGGCCCATCTCGTGAGGTAAGGGACTGCTGTCCTCGCTCGATGCGAGTAAGGGCGGCCATCATAGGGTCTTCGGGAGCGGAGGAAGAGGCTTCCCCCACCGACCGCCTATGGTAGGTCCTCAAGGGTCGTCGAGCCGGTTCCCCGACCCCGCAAAGGAAGTAGGTAGGAACCTACTCCGGGCTCAAGGCGGGTCCTGGCGCGGTCGGGAAGAAGGACGGACTCCTTCTTGGCAATGTACCACCTAAACTTGTTGGCCGACCGGGCGAGTGATCCACTTGGCATTGATCATGTAATCGATGCCAATCTCTCGCAGGGCCAACTACCGCATTGTTAACATCGAGCCCAAAACCAAAGTGAACAAAGAATAGCGCTTATAAGTCCACCTACAACAATAGGTTGTCCCCGACACTACCATCCTCAAATTGGGCGAGCAAGCTAGTGGCGGTCCGTTTGAGCTGGGAGACAAACAAATATGGCAGGCACAAAGCATAGTCAAGCTCGGGAAACAAATAGCTCCCCCATCGAAAAAATCTCCTGTTTTTGACAGAGTGGGGCTCAGCTCGCCCAAAAAGTGTGCATCCCAGAAATCGCTGCAAGTAGCGAAGACTGGGAAGGTGCAAATGATCGGCAGACATATGTTGGGTGTTGACCTCATCTTCACCCGTAAAGGCCGTCCAAAGTGTGTCTATGCGAAGTTCTGGGGGGTGACGATGTTCCCCAGTTAGGGGTAGGCCAAAGATAGCAGCTAGTTGGCTCAATGTTAATTTCCTATCCTCATTCATGAGGCGAAAATGAAGCACCTGATTTTTATTCCCTACTTCTAGGGAACTCAGAAATTCGAGGGTTAGGTGCCTATAGGTCCAGAAAAACATGCCAAACATAGTACCCAAACCCAATTTCTCAAATAAAGTCTTTGTATCATTAAATATTCCCAATGTATGTAGAGATTGCGAATCAACAAATCGAGTAGGAACAATATTTCTATGTTTCAATTTCTCGAAACTTTTCTTTTGTTCTAAAGATTTGAAGATTACCTCGGGAAGTTGGAATCCGGTGGGATGCGAGTGCTTGATTCCCCTCGTGAATTTTGCCGCCTCTTGCTTGGCCTTGACATGCTTGAATTTGATAGGAAGGTGAATGGAAGTGAGAGAGAGAAAAGATGGAGATTTTCTGAATTTGTCTTTTGTTTTTTTTTTTTTTTTTTTTTTTTTTTTTTTTTGAGAAAGATGAAGAAAAGTGAAGAAAATTTGAAGGAAGGGATGAGATTGGTGAGAGAAGAGAGGTAGGAGAAGGTATGGAGATGGAAGTAGTGAGGAGAGAGAAAACAAGGGTTTGGAGAAGATGAAGTTGTGAGAGAAGGAAAAAGAAAGAATGAAAAGGAGGGTGAAATCGAGTCCCTAAAGAAGTTGTCGGGGTATCCGCCCGGTCGGGCCGATCCGCCCGGTCGACCGGGCGAAATCTTTTTTTTCGGATTTCTGCGTTCTTCTCGAAGCTGGGCAATCGCAAGCGAAGGAAATTCCGCCCGGTCGGGCGGTTTCCAGATTTTTCATATTTGTTTCGCCCGGTTGACCGGGCAATGTAACCCAAAACACGCTTGCGCGCCCGGTCGACCGGGCGAAAACTACGTCACTTTTTTTCTCTCGTTTTTCTCACTCTGCTGAAAAAGTGATTGCGCGCCCGGTCGGGCGATTTCAATTTTTTTACGTTTTCCCGTCAAAATTTTCCCAAGTCCGTAAATTTGCCTCCCGCACACACTAGACTCGTCCAAATATCAGCACACTCTCCCCTCACCACACTAAGAAAGTAAACTAACTAAAAAAAAAAAAAAAAAAAAAAAAAAAAAAAAAAGGAAACAAAAATCGAAACTAACAAAGAAGAAAAGAAAAGACGGGTTGCCTCCCGCAAAGCGCCGGTTTAGATGGTCCCGAACGACCTTAGTACCTCTTCTCAAAATCAAGGAGTGTCTAGGTACATGACCTCTACTTGGCCGATGAAGGCGCCCTCATGGTAGTTTCGACGCTGCCCATTCACTTTGAACTGCGTTCAGCTGCATTGGCCACTTCAATAGCTCCATGTGTTTTCACGTCGGTGACGACAAAAGGTCCAGGCCATTTTGACTTAAGCTTTCCAGGAAAAAGCCTCAGTCTAGAGTTGTATAATAGGACTTTGTCACCAACATGAAACTCCCGCTTTACAATCATCTTGTCATGAAAGCGTTTGGTTTGCTCCTTGTAGAGTTTGTGGTTTTCATATGCTTCCAATCGAAGTTCATCTAACTCATTCAGTTGAAGAAGTCTTGCTTCCCCGCAGCCTTCCAAATCCAAATTAATTTCTTTAACCGCCTAAGCCGAGAGATACTCCATTTCAACCGGTAAATGACAAGCTTTGCCATAGACTAATCGATATGGGGTGGTTCCTAGAGGTGTCTTAAAAGCGGTTCTCGGAGCCCACGAGTATCATCTAATTTTTGTGACCAATCCTTCCTTGACCTCGTTGACTACCTTCTCCAAAATGCGCTTGATCCGACGATTGGAGACTTCAACTTGACCACTAGTCCGAGGATGATAGGCTAAACCAACTTTGTGAGTGACTCCATATCTCTTCGCAAAGCTTTGAAAGTGCGCCTGGTGAAAGTGAGATCCCCCATCACCGATCAAGACTCTCGGGACTCCGAATCGAGGGAAAATGACCTTCTTGAAGAGCTTCATGACTACCTTAGAATCATTGGTAATGGAAGCCACGACTTCAACCCACTTAGTCACATAGTCCACAAGCAACCAAGATATACCTGTTCCCACAAGAAGAAGGGAAAGGTCCCATGAAATCAATACCCCATACATCAAAAGGTTCAATCTCCAAAATACCCATCTCGGGGCATCTCCCCGCCTCTTTGAAATATTACCCGTTCGTTGACATTCATCACAAGAGAGACAAAAAATACGAGCATCTTTAAAAATGGTAGGCCAATAAAAACCACTCGGAGAACTCTATAAGCGGTGGCTTGTGAGCCCGGATGTCCACCGCAAGGCATACTATGACAATGTTGGAGAATGCCAACTATCTCCCAATCGCCTATACATCGTCGGAACAAGCCATCTGAACACTTCTTGTATAAGAGGGGGTCATCCCAAAAATAATGCTTGGCATCGTGATAGAACTTCTTGCGCTGTTGGTATGTCAAATCAGGAGGATGAGAACCACTAACACAATAATTAGCAAAATCAGCATACCATGGAGATTGAGTAGACACAATGGAAAAGATGGTCATCCGGAAAAGCATCATCTATGGGACCGTCGACACTTGACTCAAACCTCAACCGGGAGAGATGATCTCGCAACTACATTCTCAGCACCCTTCTTGTCACGGATCTCCGGATCAAACTCTTGTAGTAACAATATCCATCGTATAAGTCGTGGTTTGGCCTCCTTCTTGGCCAAGAGATACTTTAGCGCAAAGATGGTCGGGATGAACAATCACTTTCGAACCTATGAGGTAGGTCCGAAACTTGTCAAGAGCATACACAATGGCTAACAACTCTTTCTCTGTAGTAGCATAATTGACCTGGGCCTCATCTAAGGTCTTGCTGGCATAGTAGATGGCATGGAGGACTTTGTTTTTCCGTTGACCAAGCACAGCACCAACCGCATAATCGCTAGCATCACACATGATCTCGAAAGGAAGACTCCGTCTGGAGGTTGTATGATAGGGGCAAGTGATCAATGCTTCCTTAATCCCGTCAAAAGACTCCACACACGCATCGCAAAATCAAAGGTGGCATCCTTGAGCAACAATTGAGTAAGGGGTTTCGCGATTTTTGAAAAGTCTTTTATAAATCGCGATAGAAACCCGCGTGACCCGTAAAACTCCTTACTCCTTGACATTCACGGGAGGAGGAAGTTTCTCAATCACCTCAATTTTTGCTCTGTCCACCTCGGGATGCCACGCTCGTATATGAGATGTCCAAGTACCACTCCATCATTCACCATAAAGTGGCACTTTTCCCAATTAAGAACCAGATTAACCTCAGAACAACGTTTCAGAATTTGAGAGAGATTACGCAAACACACATCAAAGTCAGAACCATAAACACTAAAATCATCCATAAATACCTCCATGATATTTTCAATGAAATCAGAAAAAATGGCCATCATACATCTCTGAAATGTGGCGGGGCGTTGCACAAACCAAATGGCATTCTCGCGATATGCAAAAGTGCCATAGGGGCAAGTGAACGTCGTCTTCTCCCGATCACCTGGGTGAATGGGAATCTGAAAGAAACCCGAATATCCATCCAAATAACGAAAAAAGTTATGTTTTGCTAATCTTTCTAACATCCGATCAATAAAAGGGAGAGGGAAATGATCTTTCGGAGTGGCAATGTTTAATCTGCGATAGTCAATACACATCCGCCAACCCGTAACAAGACGCAGTAGGAATTAGTTCATCCTTATCATTCTTAACAACAGTAGTCCCCCCCTTTTTAGGAACAACTTGAACCGGGCTCACCCACTTAGAATCTGAGATGGGGTAGATGATGCCCGCGTCAAGTAGTTTCATAATTTCCTTTTTCACCACCTCTTGCATATTAGGATTCAAACGTCTTTGAGGTTGTATGCAAGGGCGGTGATTTTCTTCCAAATTAATTCTATGCATGCGAAAATCAGGACTAATGCCCTTTAGATCATCAATACTATACCCAATAGCCTTCTTGTGCATGCGAAGCACCGTAAGAAGTTGTGAAAGCCGGCTATCCGTGAGTTTAGTACCGACAATCACAGGACATTCCTCAAGGATCATCAAGAAATGCATATTTGAGATGAGAAGGTAAAGGTTTAAGTTCTAACTTCTTTACCCGTGGTTCGGAAGTAGAGCAAATAGTCTCCATTACCTTACAATCCGCTACCGTATCAATGTCAAGATCATCGGTGAGATCAAGACTTGTCTCCAATAATTCATCGACGTAAATTGTGAAAAACTAACTCCGGAGATCTCATCGAGTATGTCAATCCCGCAACATGTGTGCTCAAGCATAGGGGACTTAATAGCATTGGTTAACCGAAAAGTAATAGTATCATCACCAACACTCAAAGTCGAGAGCCGATTTTACATCAATAACAAAGACTAGCAGTACATAGAAAAGGTCTACCCAAAATAATGGGAATTTGACTATCTTCTTCCATATCAAGTACTACAAAGTCCACAGGAATATAAAATTTTCCAACTCTAACAGGGACATCCTCTAAAATACCCAAAGGATACTTCACGCATCGATCACCCATCTCAAAGTAATCCGTGTGCACTTTAAAGCACCCAAGTTCGCTTTATTACGACATGATAAAGGCATAACGTATACACTAGCACCTAGATCACACAAAGCCTTATCTATAAACAGAGCACCCACATGACAGGGGATGGAAAAACTACCAGGATCTTTTAATTTGGGTGGGATTTTATTTTGCAAAACAAAGACTTGCATTCTTCGGTTAAAGCAACCCTATCTATTCCACCAAAATCTTTCTTTTTGGTTATCATATCTTTCGAAACTTGGCATACACAGTACTTGAGAAATTAAATCGTGAAAGGAACTGTTACCTCAAGATTTTTGACCATAGACATAAATTTACCAAGTTGTTGATCGACCTTTGATTTTTGCATCCTATGGGGGAAAGGTTGTGGTGGAGTAGGAGAATCGGGAACCTTCTCCTTGCGTTTCTCTGCGTCATCCACTTTCCCGCGCTCAACTTCGCCTCCGGAGCTATCCTCACCTTCATTGTCATCCACATCATCATTCCGAACTGGAGGTATTGAATCATCGGTAGGCATAGGTGGCGCATCATATTGTGTACCGCTCAAGAGTGACAAAGATTAGCGGTTTCTTTAGGAATTGGTTGCCCTGCAGATGACCCGGTTGCCTTTGTGCATTGTTTCCACCCACCCGAGCAAGTTGAGTCTCCAAATGCTTGGTGGTGTTCTTCACTCCTTGATGCTCTCCTCATGATTTTTCCCGCATAGAACCATCATTTTCATTAGATCGACATAGTAGGTTCTTGAGAGCCGTTATTATGAGGAGCTTCTTGCCGATAGCCTTGGGGTGAAGGCCTATTGAAACCAGGAGGGGGGTTCTCGAGGAGCCCCTTGATAATATGGTGGTCTAGCAGCATGTTGTGGTGGGTTTTGATGTGGTGGTGGGTAGGAAGATTGTGGTGGAGGTTGAGGATTTTGAACATTGTGGCTCTTATAGGAGAAATTGGGGTGATCTCTGGGCGGGCGCGGATGTGTCGTTGTGCACCGCACCCGGCCAAAGATAAAATTTCTCCTACTCTCTTTACAATAAACAAGTATAATGGAAGTAGGGGTCGTATCCACAGGGAAACAGGGACGAGTTTAGTACTTAGCGTGATTCAAAACCTAGATTAAGCTAAGGGCCGAGAAACCTAATAATAATAACAAAGGGGGGTTTCAAGTAGATTATAACTAAACTACAACTAACTAACATATAAATAAGATGAGAAATCAATTATAGGAAGATCTTGAATCCGATTAACATCCACTTCAATTCATTATCGATCATTTAACCTCGACTCTAATTATTTCCATAATTATCTATTGTCGAGAATTAATCTCGTGTTCTCCTTATTCCTAGTTGAATAGCACGATCAGCGTGACTATAAAACTCTAACTAAAGGATAACCTAGTCCGATCTGCGTCTAAATTCAATCCGATAGCAGCACTAAACACAGAGAACCAATAGACCTGCTAACGTCATACAAGCGATAAACATTCAACAGTTGATTCAATTTCCCCAAGAAATAACCAAGATGATCTGCATCTAAGCTACTCCCTAGTTTGCTACCATTTGATAAAAGAATAAAACAATCCGATTCTATTCTTAAATCTAGCATTAGATTAATTACACAATCAAACTAGTAATATTCCTAGCATAATCATGCAAAAATCATAGAAAGCAAGCATAGAAATTAAACCATAATCAAAGGAAATAAATAGATAAGAAAGATCTCACAATAATGCTTGAAGCTCCATATTAATCTCGTTCAAGAACGGTTCAAGCTACAATCGGCATAGCATAAGCCAATCCCATAATTGAAATCTTCATAAACTAAACTAGAAAATAAAAACTAAAAAGAGAAGACAACAAGAGAGGAGTGGAGTTTTGGAAACTCCATCCCCTTGTGGCTGCTGCCCCCTAGGTCTAAAAAACAAAGTTTAGTATTTATACTAAGGCTCAAAAGTTAGCCGTCATTTAAACCGCCATAGGGGTCGCGAGGTGCGATACAGGTCGCACCGTGCGATGAGCTACTGCCTTCGCAACGAGCTGAAGAGCTGGGCCAAACCACGCAGGTCGCACCGTGCGAGATTCCTCGCGAGGTGCGAGCAAGGCCGTCGCGAGGTGCGAGTAAGCTCGCGAGTCGCGAGCGCCGGGCGCCGGGCGTGAGCTTGCTGCGAGCGCCGGGCGCCGGCGGTGAGCTTCTGTGTGCGAGCGCTGGCCGTGCGAGCCGCTGGGCGCTGGACGAGCGCCGGGCTTGCGTTGGCTTGCTGCGATGGGTGAGCTTGGGCCGGGTTGGCGTGCGAAGCCGCTGTGCTTGGTTGGGTGATGACGCCGGCTCGCCGGGTTGACGTGAGCCGTGTAGGTGGTCGGGGTTACGCGCATGCTTGGTGCTTAGAGCTTCCGATGATTGCCCATTATGCTCCGATGCCAAATCTCCCAAGCTCTCCAAAGACAACTTCAATCAAACATCATTCAAATCCATTTCATCTTGAAAGCTCGAATATATGACGTTAATACAAATTATCTCGCAAAGCTCCGAACTTCCGCTAAGGTCGATTTATATGCAAAACTTAACAATTACGAACAAATCCCTTAGCAATGTGCACCTAAAATACCACAAGAACATCGTATAACTTGAGCGCATCAAATACCCCCACACTTGAACTTTACTCGACCTCGAGTAAACTCAAAATGAGGATCACCAAATAAATCATCACCCAAACTAACGACACCAACCTACACTCCCCATTAACTACATCATCGTCATCACATCTTAACAACATCCGCTCAAAAACCTAAACGTAAGGGACGATGATTCCCCCACACTTAGATTCGAGCTCACCTGAAAAATACAAAGACGCGACAACAATAATAACCAGCAACACCAACACGAATCAAAATGTCACCTCACGACACACTAAACTATCGCCTCTCCCAAACCTCCAAAAGATGATCTAAAACTACTACTACTACAACTAATCTAAACAAGCAAGCCATGGAACAAAGACAAAAAGAAATATACTCCATGCTTACTCCCAAAAACAAACAATCAACCCAAAAGAATGTGAAAGCCAACTTTAAATATATCTTCACAAAACAAAGGATGAATTCACTAACCCAACCCGAAAACGCTTTCAACCTTATGACACCATCTCCGGCAAATGAGTTTTCAAAGTGTATAATTCTCTCTTAATCTCTCATTTTGCCTAGGAGCCCTTTCGGGTTTTCATCCTAGCTTCTCACATTTTTTTATCTCACCATCTTACCCGCTCAATATAAGCCACTTTTTTTGCATAAGTTGCCCTTTCGGGTTTTCAACCTATCCGGGCCCCCATTTTTGCCTGAGTCGCCCACCCTTGTGGGTTTTCAACTCAGCGGGTTTCATTTCATCATTATTTTTTTATTTTTTATTTTTTTATTTTTTTCATTTTCATTTTTTCATTTCCATTTTTTTTTTTTTTTTTTTTTTTCAAATTGAAAGTAATATACACAACATAGATACATGAGAATGAGAATACCCTCCCCCCTACTTAAACTACACATTGTCCTCAATGTGTCGACAATTAGAAGAAAAGTAAACTGAAAATGGGGGGAGAAAATCGAAAATCGGGTAAATCGAAGATCGAATGCTCAAAACTCATGACCAAACAATCCGTCAAACTCAAATTTCTTAACAACACCAACTCAAATCTCATAAATCAACTCACAATCCTCTCCCTCGAATCACTCAAACAAATGACAAGCTCAAAAGTTTTGAATTTGTGAGATTTGCACCTAGCTTAAGAGATCGAAAAGATACATTAACAATCTCAATCCTCTAGTGTACCAACTCCTAGCTATTGAAGTCCTCCCAACGGATTTTCTTTTGTGGATTTTGGTTACAAGTGGATGAAGATTGGTTGTGGATCTTTTTAGTGGGTGGGTGGTGGGTGAAAGAAAATTTGTTGTGGTGGTGGAAATTTGATGAAAAATAAAGAGAAAGAAAGAAAATAAAGGGGTCTCGGGTTGCCTCCCGAGAAGCGCTGTTGTTTAAAGTCGTTAGCTCGACTTAATACCTTAAGCTTAATCATTGGGTTGTGCTCCATGTGTGACAATGGTGGTTCCATGTCAATCTCCACTTCAAGTACCTGCAAAATTGATTGAGAAGAACTCTTGCAATGCATCGTTAATACCTAGCTTACTACAACATGGTTGAGCATATAACATCTGATTATATCCCAAACCTAGCATTAAGGCAACAACAAACATCAACTAGTAGTACTCCTAGCTAATTCAAGTCATGACCATTAATATAAATGTTTAAAGCTAGACAATAACCAAGATATAAAGTATGAGTCAATCAACCATTCCCAAGAGAGTTTAAGCAACAAATTCCATGCTTCTTGTCCAACATACAAAAGTGAAATACATAGAGTTCAATGGAAGACGAAAACTAGGAACTAAAACAAAAAGGGAATTCTTTATATGAGTGGCCAACCAAAAACAAAGAGCACAAGCAATACCATTCAAAAATCACTCTAAATAAAAACAAGTAACACCGTTTCCCCGGCAACGGCGCCAAAATTTTGGCGGGCCGCGCTTGTCGTGAACGCCACCCGGCCAAAGATAAAATTTCTCCTACTCTTTTCTACACTAAGGTAGTATAGTGGAAGTAGGGGTCGTATCCACAGGGAAACAGGGACGAGTTTAGTACTTAGCGTGATTCAAAACCTAGATTAAGCTAAGGGCCGAGAAACCTAATAATAATAACAAAGGGGGGTTTCAAGTAGATTATAACTAAACTACAACTAACTAACATATAAATAAGATGAGAAATCAATTATAGGAAGATCTTGAATCCGATTAACATCCACTTCAATTCATTATCGATCATTTAACCTCGACTCTAATTATTTCCATAATTATCTATTGTCGAGAATTAATCTCGTGTTCTCCTTATTCCTAGTTGAATAGCACGATCGCCGTGACTATAAAACTCTAACTAAAGGATAACCTAGTCCGATCTGCGTCTAAATTCAATCCGATAGCAAGCACTAAACACAGAGAACCAATAGACCTCGCTAACGTCATACAAGCGATAAACATTCAACAGCTTGATTCAATTTCCCAAGAAATAACCAAGATGATCTCGCATCTAAGCTACTCCCTAGTTTGCTACCATTTGATAAAAGAATAAAACAATCCGATTCTATTCTTAAATCTAGCATTAGATTAATTACACAATCAAACTAGTAATATTCCTAGCATAATCATGCAAAAATCATAGAAAGCAAGCATAGAAATTAAACCATAATCAAAGGAAATAAATAGATAAGAAAGATCTCACAATAATGCTTGAAGCTCCATATTAATCTCGTTCAAGAACGGTTCAAGCTACAATCGGCATAGCATAAGCCAATCCCATAATTGAAATCTTCATAAACTAAACTAGAAAATAAAAACTAAAAAGAGAAGACAACAAGAGAGGAGTGGAGTTTTGGAAACTCCATCCCCTTGTGGTCTTGCCCCCCTAGGTCTAAAAACAAAGTTTAGTATTTATACTAAGGCTCAAAAGTTAGCCGTCATTTAAACCGCCATAGGGGTCGCGAGGTGCGATACAGGTCGCACCGTGCGATGAGCTACTGCCTTCGCAACGAGCTGAAGAGCTGGGCCAAACCACGCAGGTCGCACCGTGCGAGATTCCTCGCGAGGTGCGAGCAAGGCCGTCGCGAGGTGCGAGTAAGCTCGCGAGTCGCGAGCGCTGGGCGCTGGGCAGTGAGCTTGCTGTGCGAGCGCTGGGCGCTGGGCAGTGAGCTTGCTGTGCGAGCGCTGGGCTGTGCGAGCTGCTGGGCGCTTGGACGAGCGCTGGGCTTGCGTTGGCTTGCTGCGATGGGTGAGCTTGGCTGGGTTGGCGTGCGAAGCTGCTGTGCTTGGTTGGTGATGACGCTGGCTCGCTGGGTTGACGTGAGCTGTGTAGGTGGTCGAAGTTACGCGCATGCTTGGTGCTTAGAGCTTCCGATGATTGCCCATTATGCTCCGATGCCAAATCTCCCAAGCTCTCCAAAGACAACTTCAATCAAACATCATTCAAATCCATTTCATCTTGAAA
This sequence comes from Beta lomatogona, assembly GCA_947646795.1. Taxonomy (NCBI): domain Eukaryota; kingdom Viridiplantae; phylum Streptophyta; class Magnoliopsida; order Caryophyllales; family Amaranthaceae; genus Beta; species Beta lomatogona. Next base: position 344,293 of record CANSNZ010001006.1, on the reverse strand, counting down.
GCTCGGAATATATGACGTTAATACAAATTATCTCGCAAAGCTCCGAACTTCCGCTAAGGTCGATTTATATGCAAAACTTAACAATTACGAACAAATCCCTTAGCAATGTGCACCTAAAATACCACAAGAACATCGTATAACTTGAGCGCATCAATCTCTCCAACCTGGGTTGTAAGTGTTGGAATAGGGGTTGTGTGGTCTCTGCTGAAAAGCATTGGCATGCTCCATCTGATTAGGATCAGGTTGACTATAGGAACAATCATGACCAAAGTGACCTTGAATACCACACACTTCACAAAAGGAGGAAGTAATAGGAGCCATGGAGGACATCGCATTAATACTCATGGGAGGAGTAGTGGGATCGCGAAGATTTCAATGAGTCCATCTTCATGCTCAACTGCGCTACTTGTGAGGACAACAAAGCATATGCATCAGCATCCAACTTCTTCTCGGTAGTAGTCCCGGAGGAGCTATGATCATTCGCCGCTAAGTTGGCCGTAAAATCGTATCCTTCATCTACCCCCTTATCTAGGAAGACACCCCCTGCAGATGAATCAATCGTGCTCTTGATATGAGGTTGTAGACCATTGTAGAATGCTTGGGTGATGAACCACTTATCCAGATTGTGGTGTGGGCATTCTCTCTGCAGATCCTTAAACCTATTCCATGCTTCCTTCAGTGTTTCATCAGGTTCTTGTTGGAAGGTGGCAAGCTTGTGTCTTATTTCTGCAGTTTTGGTGGGAGGGTAGTACTCTTTCGGGAATGCTTCGAATATAGCACTCCACCTCGGTTTCATTAACATCATTCAGCCACTTCGTGCCTTGTCCTTTAGTGAAAATTCAAAGACCATAACCTTCAACTGATCGGAGTGACCCTTGGTGCTTAACGGTACGACAAAGTCGTTGAAACCGTTGTAAATGATTTGCGGGGTCTTCAGATGGATGGCCACCAAATTGATTCTCGCTGGATCATGTTGATGAGGCCAGGCTTGATTTCGAAGTTGACCGCTTGTATATCGGGCATAGTAGGACCTGTGGGAACATTGCCGGGAGAAGGTACCCCAAGATTTCAACGACTTAGGAGGCATAATTGGTTCGGTTGGTTCTTCCGTGGTTTTTTTCGATTAGCGATCGCTTTTTCTTCTTTTGTGTCTTCTTGAGCTGCCTGGGATGGTTTTCTCAAGATCGGGATCGGTCCGAACCGGAGAACCTGTTCTTTTAGACCTGGGCATAAAAGAAACAAAGAAAAATGTGCAAGAAGATGGCCTCAATTGGAACTTGAAGTTCCAATGAGACAAACAGAAATAGTCAAATAATTAATCAAAAAGCTATAGAAACTAGCCGTATCCCCAGCAACGGCGCCAAAAACTTGATGGGTTTTAAAATATACCGCAAGTGCACGGTGTCCGTTTGGCGTAAACCGGCAAATACGGGTCGATCCACAGGGAGAGGAGTTCTACAGATTTATGTTCAATTATCTAACTACTTCCGGAGAGGAAAAATAATTGAGGAATTAATAACTAAGCTAGAGTAAACTAGAACGAAAAAATGAGAATTTATCAAATAATTAAAAACCTAGGGCAATCGATCGGTCCACCATGCTTATACCAGTTTAATCAATATAATATAGTTCAACAACACTTGGATTGAGGTTCGAATAAACGAAGTATTTCGCTAATCCTTGGTCGGCATTAACAACTCCTAGATTAACATATGCCGCATACGGTCGCTCAACATAATCAAATCTACCTATTGTAACAAGCCTCTAATGAATATGATCTTTCGATTCTAATTCTTATTAGCTAAACATAACTCATGATATTGCGCAATTACATGAATTAAACAAGTATAACAAATCAATAGGAATTATTTTAATTCAATCCAATTATTGAAGAACATCAAACCACAATCAAAAAGGTATAAACATGGCTTCCCTCTCTAAACCCTAGAAATAGACTACTCACTCATTATAACAAAGAACTCAATAAACAGGATCAAAGTAAAAGAATTCATTAAATTAAAGAAAGTAAAGAAGAATACCGAATGATTGAAGAACAATGAAAAAGGAAATCGACAATCTATATAATCTTCCAATGTAAAAGTTCAACAAAAGTAGAGAGAATAAACTAAGTGTTTGGCCCTAAAAACGTAGAAAAATCCGATCCGTTCCACGAAAATACTAAAAACCTATTTATACTAAATACAAAACCGGCTAAAAAAAAACCAGAAAAATCGCGTCCTGAGAGTCCGCCCGGTCGACCGGGCGAAATCCGCCCGGTCGGGCGACGGTGATCGCAGACTTGCGACGAAGGAAAAATTCCGCCCGGTCGGGCGCGTAAGCGTTTTTCTTCGTCTGATCGCCCGGTTGACCGGGCGAAATAAAGGATGAAAAATCCCAAGTGTTGAAGTTCGCCCGGTCGACCGGGCGAATCCGCCCGGTCGGGCGCGTAAGCGGTTTCTTCTTCGAACGCTGCTGGTGGCTAAGTATGAAACTTCGCCCGGTCGGGCCACTCCGCCCGGTCGACCGGGCGAAGGTATTTACTTGTCTTTTTCTTCGTGGAATCCAACCAAAATGCTCATGCGGTCTTCCGGATACGCCTTGGACCTTGTGTGACTGCTGGACTTCCGTGTTGCGACTCCGATAAAGGTACAGAGTACCAAATCCGCATCAAAACCTGCAAAACACGACAAGAACTCCAAACACATCAAATCCACAAGAAAAGGGCTCGAAAGAGCCCAAATCGACTATCAAAACTAAGGGGATTAGAGTAAATAATCGATGAATAATGAACACATCAATGAGAAGATCATCAAATATAAAAAGGTTGTCGTATTAAAGAAGAATCATCCAATCTTATGAACTCATGATCTTAAGTGGTATATAAAAAGTATGTGGCACGTTTTTGTAGCAGTTGAGAAGTATGCCCCTTGAAATTTTTTGGCTCTTTTAGGTTTTACAGCATTCTTACATTAGGACTAGAGGAGAAGGAGAAAAAAAGACTTACAACTTGTGCCTTGATCAATGATCGAACTCAAAACAATATCACGGAAGGCAGATGTTCTCCAGTCAAATTGCACAATAATATCACCCTAAAGTACAAGCAAAATAAAAACTGAGTAATACATTAACTTCACTTGAAACAAGAATGTTTATAAATCATAGACAACTATATAAAGATAGAAATCCGACCTTAGGTTCTATGAACATTTCCTTGTATCTGGCACCGCTGGAAAAAAGTTGTCTGCGCACAACATAAATCATTAGAACATAGCATAGATTTTATATTAACTTGTGGGAAAGAAAAACATTAAGAAATTGTCAAAAGGTTATGCATTGGGTATTAAGGGCTAGGATGCAATTTGCAAAATGATTATATTCCTACCAAATTACAAGTTAAACAAGTTAATATTTTCATCTTAGTGCGAAGTACTTTCCTGCTATAGCTAAGCTCCGTGAGTTTTATGCATAAGTTGGATAACATAAATCAGTTCAAGACTAATAAGTTGCATAAGTAGTACCAAATAGTGAACCTAAATGTCATTATACACGATCCAATTTTGTTTGAAATGCGAAAGCAAGTTGCTCACATTTTAAATATTTCCCTCACAAAATTTTAAAAATGAGAAACTTGTTTTAGGATAGAGGGAGTAACAAAATAAATAGATAATTACCAACCATTTAACTTTTGCTAAAAAAATTTAGTAATGTCCAAATTAAGTACGAAGTAAGAATATGAATATCTAGAGTCAACAACAACATGGAAGACAAGAGATGGCCAAGCTATGGCCCATTCTTCGACAATGCATAATACCTAGAAATACCATCAAAAAAGGCAAAAGAGAAATAGATTATAATTTAGGATGATGACCAAAGGGCATTGTTGTATGCATGTTCTTTCTACACTGAGTGCTGACAAAGTGCAATCAAATATGTGGAAGTTATACTAGGCATCTTCTCATGGAAAAGACCTGATTTCTTAGAGGCTGAGGAGCACTTTGAAACTTGAACATTATTATGTAATGAATGAAATGCCATGTTTACCAAAAAAAGAAAAAATATGTTGAAAGGTTAGGACTCACAAATATGCATGTGCGTAACAGGGCATGTCATCGAAAATGAATGGAGAATCCACCCCAGAGAGGACTTGCTAAGTTCAAATTTGGGTTTGTAATACTGTAAATTTGTTTGTACTTTGTAGCGAGTGGTGACTATCAAAAGAAAAACAAATGGCAAAGGATTTGGATTTTCATATTGTCTCCAGTTAAATGGTTAAATTATTCTTTAGGCTTTTCAAACTCAAACTCAAACTCAAACTCGGTTAAATTATTCTTTAGACCTTTTCAAACACTAACAAGAAAACTCAAAACCCATAATAATATCAAACAACCCCTCAAATAAACAAAGTTTATTAACTTACCCATCGACTACACAAATAATTTTGCAAGCAACTTAAACAAGAGAGGATGATCCAGACAAGAGATTAAGTACCCCACTTGGTCGCTAATATGAACCAGGCCAAGTTAATTATTTCTCTGGATAGAGCCTGGAAATGCAGTACAAATTCTTAATTAAAATAATAACTGGACATAGTTTAAGATGCAACAAAAATAAACAGATAAAAAACCTGTTGAAAATAAGAAACAACTTAAGAAGTAGCACATGCCTGACTCCACACTAGACCGCAAAAGGGGATCAATAAGTAAATGAACCATATCCTGATCAGTCACGCGCTTAAGGCGATACAATCGAATTATGTCATGAATAATCCTCAATATGACTCCCAATGGTGCTTCGGAATCTGAATAAGATAGCATCACATAACAACTTAGTTCCAAAATTTTAGAAACAAAAGAAAAATATATTTGATTAATTTATTGAAAATGAGTTTCCCTATGTGTCTATAAGTGGTACAACAACAAGACAATATATGCATAAACAAACTATTTCGCTTAAACAAATTAAAAGAATAACCATGAGATACTCATGCGAATTACATTATTTATTTAACAAAACTTACGAGAAAAATAATCAGCCAACATTCTGATCAAGTCTCTATCCAACGTCGGGAACCGATCCAACCGCGACAGCACCAATTCTTGTAGTTTGCTTGGAAACTTATGCAAGGTTGGAAGCAATTCGATCACTTGATACTTAATCAAAATCAAAGGAAAAATCTGTAAAAAAAAAAACACATAAAAAGAAAAGATCAAACATTGACCGATAAGAATAAAATTAGCAAATAAACAAATTAGGCTAGTATAATGATAAATTACCTTGGGGTTTGCCATAGTAGTGTCTATGGCATCTAGTTCCTGAATGATTCTTCCCTTAGAGAGTTTGTCTCGGATGAAAACCATGTCACTGACCAACATGGAATTAGGGCCGTATTTGGGCCTAGGCGAGAGGGGCAGGTGCCTAGGCCCCAAAACACATCGCCCAAATAATTAAAGGCAAAAGAGAATAAAAGAAAAAGTAGAAAAAAAGGAAAAGAAAATATCACTGCAATACTACAAATGCGGCCGAGAATTACGCTTACTCTTCAACCTATAACTCCTTCAATAAAATTCAGTTTCTTATTCAATTCTCCCACTTGTTTTCCAATGCAATGCCAAAGACTCAAAATTTTTGGGTAATTTCTCTCTTTTCTCTGCAATTTTTGTTCTTTATTCGATTTTATATTATGCAAATTCTGAATTTTATTACTTCATTTTTCGACCAAGAATTATTATATAATAATAATTTTTTGATATAGTATCCATAAAAAGTACATAAAAATATTGTTAAATTGAATTTTCTATAGAAGTTATGTAAAAGCCAACAAAGAAAATTATTCCCAATCCGGACCGAAAATCAAAACTTCAAAAAATTCGGACCAAACAACTGTTTATTTTTTCGGTCTGGACCGAAATATCAAACATTAAAAAACTTTAGATCTAATTAGGCCCCTAATATGTAGGTTCGCCTTGGGCCTCCAAAATCTCAGAAACGGGACTGCATGGAATATTTGGAATCTCCAACATCTCTGAAACCGAGAGACACAAATTAAAGACTTTTCTTCCAACCGTTAATTGAATGCTCCCATCACTTATGCCTAATATCAAAATACGGCCCTCAGCATCTAATCTCTCCCTCCCAAAACCCACTACAAGGTGGTCGAATAATTCGACGCCACCTCGATCCCTAAGGATAGATGTTGTTGCATCATAAGCCTTTGCGAGAGTGTTACCGGGTTTTAGGCATTTAAGGGCAGCTTTCTGAGCATCCAACAACATACAATAAAACTGATATTTTCCAAGCCTAACATCAGTGAAAATAGTCCTACCAAGGATTGATACACAAGAAAGCCTATGAATTTAAGACCTACCAAACAGATAATAACATCACCTTGTCTGGACGTCGAAGGCTCCGAGAGATCGAGACTCACGCCACATTGGAACCACCCTTCCCATTTACTATCATCAGAAGCTTTTTTCAATTTCTCTAAGTTGATTGACTCTTTCAACTCCTCAAAGTTGATTGAGTGTCCATCAGCTAGTGAATTTTCCAAACTAGGTAATATAGTGTTGTTTAAACAACTTGTGCAAATGTTGGAGGTCTGGAGGAGATTGGACAGTATTTGTTGACTATTTCGCTCCTCATATCTAACTATTTCATCCTCCGCGCTTTTTCTGCCCATATCTGAGTTTGCAAAATTCAAAACCCTAGCTTCAATTTGAATGAGTTTGAAGTACGAGCTTCCCTAATCTTCACGTTTATCTCTCTTCCACCCGCGTTTTTCTCTCTCTTCAACTCACCAACGGCATAAATTCCGACAATTGAGATAGGGGAAGTTCCCAGTGCAGCAAGGGGCTTTTTAGGGAGAGAAAAGTAATGTCTTATTCTTGAGTTGCGACATGGGTCTGCAGCGAATGGAGAAATTACCAAGCTGCTAAACAATTGTCACTCCGGACTCCTGTCATCCAAGACACTATAACAGTCGGCGACCACCCTTTCAGACGTGGGACATGTTTCAGACGTGGGACAAGTAGGAGTATGAATTATGTGAACTCGTTTTTTACGCTTACATGTATGATTTGGGGATTAGAGTTTAGACATCATCCGAAAGAAAACACTTTAGCATTGGCGGATCTATCCTACTATATATATATATATATATATATATAAAATGCGAGTTTATGGGAAGGGTCAAATCCTATAAAATAAAAGCCGCGATATTGCTTGAGCAAATCCTACTCATTTCATCGGGGGTTCGAGTCCCACCATCCTTGAGCAAATAATATTGCTGAATCGCGAGCCGCGACGGATTTTCGCGGGCCGCGACCACTTGCCTGCTCAATTAATTGAGTTCCACCTTAATATTCCTTTTAACCTGCTTGTCTGACTTCAATATGTCGCAATAAAGAGGATTTCCAGTGTTTGGAGCTCGTTCCTAGAGTTCGTTACATGTATTGCAAATGCTGGTGGCTTTCTGAATTAACCATTAGTAGCGGGTTCTTGTCTCAACACTTTGTGACTTTCTGGTCATTAAATTCTGCTAAAAAGTGATTCGATGAAAAAGAAAGAATGCAAGACTACTTGAATCTGCGCAATTATAGCATTACTTAAGTTGGATCTCCAGTTCTTATGGGAAAAGATTTTACTACAATAATGAAGCAATAAAGCATGATACAAATGATCTCAATTAACCAGCTTTGCTTCAAGCTAAAAAAAACCCAATTATAATTGCAGACTTTTCTGATCTGATGAATGCATTTCTTTACATATCCCTCTCACTCCAACAGAAGTTGTATGCTCAGTAAATCTCAACTTATTCATGGGGAGAAATTCCCGAACAAGAACTTCGTGTTCAACTCATTTATCTAAACATATCTAATTGGACATTTTGTATTTTTGAACTCACTAGTTGTCCAGCGTGTGCATCGTCCTACGCTCAATAAGTCGATGTTTGATTATATTCATACAAGTGTGTAAATTGATTGGCATATTTAGATGAACAAACACTTGAAAAGAAGGTAAAGAACAATAGTGGTGTTGTCAACTTGGTGATAAGTTAGTAAAGCATAGATGATAAAATTATGTTGTATTGGAATAGATATTGATACTTAGGGATCGAACAAGCTGAAGTTTTAAGCTGAAGTTTTATAATTGTCATAGAGGATCAACATGTATAAATTCGGTTAATACCTTCCCCATCACCCCCCCGGGTTCGACTCCTGCCTCAAACATGTATAAACTCGGCTCAATAGTTTGATAAATGTTGTTGCAAATTAGCAAACAAGAGGGGTTTTTTTTTTGTTGCATATTACTTAATTTAGTTTCGCGATTGCTTGTGATGTATGTGATTTTGTTCTTTGCATGAATGAAGCATCTTAGAGATTAACAATATATATTTTAATCACTAATCATTACATAAAAATACAAGAAAATTGTTGTGGTAAATAATGGAACTACTTCATAATAAATGATTGATAGCCATATTGTGACGAGTATACATTAAATCATTTTTAAAGATTAATATATGCACACTTTCTAATGTAATCATGAGATAAGGATATATTTTCAAATATTGTAATCACATGCTAAATAAGTTGTGATAAGGAAATAATTCACTTGTTCCAAATATCCTTTGTACATTACCATACTTCTATTTTTTGTGGAAAAATGGAGACCCAATCACATTGAAGACCATTAGAAACCAATCCTATGCTTTTTTTGGATGCAAGGGAGGGGTAAACCCCCGAAAAATAAAACACAAATTACATAGAAATTTTACGTGATGTGACCATGCAACTCCTATGAGGTCTTCATACAAGATTTGAGAAAGGGCATTTGGGAGACTGCTGTGAAATAGACCTCGGCGACATCTCTCATGGACCCTCCAGACCCACTTCCATCCTCCAAGGTAGCCCCACCAGACCCTGATGACCAGATACTAATCTTCAGCTGCATACCTTGAATAGCTTGAGCATTGATCCTCGCCATCTCTTGGAATGTTCCTGAATTGATCATCATGTAGTCCCTTAATGAAGCATAGTTTCCATCAAGAGCCTTGAGAAGGGTATTGAGGTAGAATCCTTGCGCTTGAGCAAGGGCCACAATTCCTTCAGCCTCTTTCTTCTTCTTTGTAAAGGTCCGCATCACCGCTGTTTGGCGAGTGTAGAACGCAGCCTCTCGCTGTTGCCTTCTCTCGCCTCGGCTTGCTTTTGCTTCTCATACAAATTTGCATCTGCTTCTCTTTGGTTGTTGTATAGGTTTCGGTTTGCTTCTTGGACCTGTCAATCAAAACTTTGCATATTAAGTCCAAAATGAACTCTGATTATGAAGTGCTAGCTAGTATAACTATAACTCTGCCTTCCAATAACAGTATGCAAACAGCAAAATCCAGTATAAGAATCACTTGCTGCTTTGTTGTCATTATCAGAACTAGCATTCTTCTAGTTTCATTGCAAGTCGTCAATAAATTTCTGAATGAATCACTATTTCACAGGAATTAATGACTGCTAAATTGTATTTTACATAGTGATGACTTATTCATCAGGTTTCAACTAGAACAGACGAATTCGATCAGAAAAGTTGAATACTATAGCTTGTAATTTTCTTAGTTACATCAATACTTCTGAAGTTGTAACTCTTAATGTAAAAACAAATTTTAGAGATGAATCTAAGACAATATAGACTGAAAGTAAATACAATCCAAAAGAAAATAGAGGATTTCTTCTGTACAATCAAAGTTTCTAAACTATGTTGCATGAAACTAGGATATAGAAAAGCTAAACATATTGTACACAAGCAGAAAATCATCAATGTGAACTTGATAGAAAGCTAAACATACTTCACCTAGATAATGACAACCATTAGCATCAGTATATAGTGAATCGAACTAAGTAGGAAAAACAGAACGTTCAACGATGTAATCAACCAAAATTAGCGAAAACTGATTAGAAATTATTACCTTAATGTCATACTCAACAGTGGCCTTACTAAGGAGCTCAGCCCTGAGTTTCTCAGTCCTAGTGAGAGCATTTTTCTTTTCCACCTCGTCCTATAGCTCGGCCTCTCTAATAGAAACTTCCAGCTTAGCTTCAACCTCAGCTAGCTGAGCGGCCTTGGCCCACCCGGCTTTTTGTGCACCAAGCTCAGCAGCTGCTTTTGCAACATCAGCATCCTTCTGATTCTCAAATATCTTAACCTCACTCTTAACCTTAACCTCTTCCTTCTTCCCTTCTCCATCCCTTTGTGTTGATATGATCTTGGTTTCTGCATCGATTTTCGCTGCATTTTGTGCAGTTTGTCCTTGCCTTAGCTTTGACCCTATCTCTCGCTTCATCTTGGCCTCTGCAACATCCACCTTGAGATACAAACAGAATCAGTTTTCAATCTTAATTACCCAAGATAAGTAATGATCATAAATCATAATAACTCCAAAATCATTATATGTTACCTAGGCTAATAAATTTTCTGGCTTAACATAGGAATCATTATTGTTGCATGCAGGGAAAATCATAACCTCTACATTCTCCCTAATATCCTATTTTTGAATGGAAAATCCCCTAACTATTAATCATTTCTTTGCCAAATCTTGGGCTTCATATCTACTTCTAGACAAAAAATAATCAACATATCAAGCATTATTAGTAAGAAGCCAATGCAACCTAGATAAAGTCAAGGCCGCCCGGACCTCACAAAGCCCAGGTCGATCAAGGATGTTCAATGTTTAACCGGCGAGAATGGCGCCCTGTCCCGATTCATTGCCGGGTCCTCGAGAAAACTCGACCTTTCTTCAAGGTTCTTCGAGGCAACAAGGAGTTCGCTTGGGGGGAGGAGCAGAAAGCAGCATTCAAGCTCCTTAGGGAGCACCTGATGGGTCTGCCCACTTTGGCCAGACTATATTGCTGTTAGTGAGGCAGCAGTTAGTGCTATCCTCCTAAGAGAAGATGACAAGGTACAGCAGCCCATATACTTTGTGAGCAATGCACTTGCATATGCAGAGACCAGGTACCCACTTATTGAGAATACAGCCTATGCAGTCATCATCGCAACCAGGAAGCTTAGGCCCTGCTTTGATGCTCATGAAGTAGTGGTCATGTCTAACATGCCACTTGAAAAGGCACTGGAGAAATTGAACAAGTCTGGTAGGCTAACCAAATGGGCACTTGAACTCACAGACTCTATCAAGTTCCAACCTCGTCATGCCATCAAAGCACAAGCCTTGGCAGAATTTTGGAAACAAAAACCTGGTACAAGTGGTCTACCACTTATGGTATACGATATGTACCCCTAAAAATCAAGGTGGTCTAGGTTTTCGTAAAGCTACTGCCATAAATACCGCTTTTTTTTGTAAATTAGGATGGAAAATTCTTTCTAACCATTCCAATCTTTGGTTCAGTCAATTAATGCCAAATATTTATCCAAGAAAACTCTTTTCGAATATAAAACCCAACCAAAGGATTCCTTAATTTGGAAACAAATCTGTAGTATTCACCCTCTTTTATTGAAAGGCATTTGCTGGAAAGTTGGTACTGGTACCAGTATACTATTTTGGATTGATAATTGGGTTTTTGACCAAAGTCTTATTTTTTATTTAAACATTGATTTTATTACTGTCTCTAACATTGATCTCACTGTCAGTCAGTGTATCACTTTCGATGGTCAACAAGATACTAGTTTTCTTGCTACCCTTGTCCCTCCTCACATTCTTCCGCATAAATTAGGTATACCTCTTCCTTCTTCTCCGCTTCTCGTTGAACCTTGTTGGGGTTTTTCCAAGTCTGGTCATTTTACCGTTAAATCTGCTTCCTGGCTGGCCCATAGTCATGATTATCTCCCATCCTCTTAGGAAACCAAATGGATTTGGAATTTAGATATTTGTCCAAAATTCCAACTAGTCCTTTGGCAACTCCTTCATCAAAGTATTCCGACCCGTGATATTTTACTTTACCGCAACCTTGATATCCCGGCCTTTTGCCCTCTTTGCCTTTCTTCACCTGAATCTCAAGATCATCTTTTGCTTCATTGCCCCAAAATTCTAGACCTTTGGTCTTACCCCAAAGTTTTAGCTTGGTTTGGTTTTTTACCAAAACATCTCTCTATAATTGATACTCTTCGTCATATCCATTTTACTACTCCTTGGCGTTTAACTAAATTTATTTCATTGATTTGGAGTATCTGGAAAAGCCGTAATTCCGCTTTCTTTAACGATATCCTTTTTACACCTCTCTCGCCAATTATCCGCGCTATCAAACTTTAATGCTTCCCCTCCAGCTCCTTATATTCCTCGTACTCTTTCTGTCGCTTGGTCACTGTAGACGCCTAATTTTGTCGTCTAAATTAGTCTTTTTTTGTTCAACTTAGAGACCAAAACGTCTCGATGGTTGTCTAGGCACTTCGACATCACCTTTATATCAACATTTACGTAGTCAAGGTTGATGTTTGCCTATTATTGATGTTAACTACCTTAGTTGAGCTTCTTAATGCCATTTTCAGCATTTTATAACAAGAAAATGTTCACTTTTCAACATTATTGTCTTTACGTCAATCAACAATTGCACTGGCTTGGCACGGGCCATAGGCCCGGGATTTGGTGATGAAACGATTCGTAATTGCCATATCGAAGTCAGGAACGAACAATGAGTGGAGGCCTTGTTGTCAGGAAATATAGTTTTATTTTTAGCTTATTTAATTTCATTTTCAACTTCTTTTTGTTTCAATTCTTACTCCTAATTTATGTATCTTCAAAAAAAAAAAATTTTCAAAAAATTTAGAAAAATTTGTTTTATTCTTAGAGATTTTTTTTAGGAAAATTTTGTACTAGCGCAGGCTGTCAACAGCGCTGGGTCAAAAACAGGCCAAATAGGCCCGGGACCAGAGCAGGTTTCACCCATGCCGGGCCAGCGCGTGGCTCACCCACGCTGGGCCTACCCGGCGCTGGTAGGGCCTGCATTTGGTTCTGTGCTGTTTTGTGATTTTTTCTGGAATTTTCGGAGGTGTTTCTCGATGTTTTTCTAGATTTTTCCAATTTATCTTTCGTTTTGCATCTAATTTGTATTTTTACTTCGCTATTAAGTGTGTTTTTTATCTTTTAAATAGTGATTTATCTCTTAGAGGTGTTGATGACTCACGTTTTTCAAGATATAATTACCACTTTGTAAAAAAGAGTGTAGATTCATCGAATCTTCTAGAATCTTCCAGATCTTTCTGGCGACATTTCACAGGGGAAAAAAACATCAACATCATACACAAAAAAAAAGAACGACGTTTTATATTTCACCTATTTTCTCTCTCTTCTCAAAAGAAAAATACAAAAAAAAATATTTTCTTTCTTTTCTTGTTGATTTCTTGGAGGAGTTCTGGCAAAGAGGGCTGGTGATACTCAAAGGCGTTCAACATCCTGCTTTTCGAGGCGCGTTTGGTAAGTTTCTGAAAATCCCTCTCAAATCACCATTATTATTGTTAAATAACTAAATTTGAAAATTTGATGATCACATGAAGTCATAAAATCTTGGACAAATTAAGCATGTTTAGACACCTTAATTATTAAAATTATGTTCTTAATCAAATCCGACCTAAAAAGATAGTTTTTTGTGTTCATATAATTCAGATTTATAATTAATTATTGTTAAAAATTGAATCTTGTTGCATGGTATATAAAAGTTATTAAATTTTGTTGATCGGACCAAGTGGAGGCCGCCTTTCGGGCTCGTGTGATACACTCTATCATACTAGTACCATCTTCCCCGAATCCACACTATGGTTCGTAGACCATTAATGGAGTTATTGCGGGAAAAATCACGAAATACGTGGTTTATAAGTTTGTTCCTTAAAACTCATTGGCGACTCCTATTTGCTTGTCATTTTGTTGACTTCTTTTGCTTCCAATACCCGATTAGCTAATGTCCCAAGCAATAGTAGCCAGCTGCAAATCTTGTTCCCTGTGCTTCCTTATTCTCCGCACAACACTCCTTTTTATGAACCATGCATGCTGCACCTAAAATATCACCATGTCAATCTCTTAGATCCCGTCTTCCATCTGGACCCATTGCTTCACCCACATTGATCTTGTACAGGTTTCTCGTCTTCGCAGAAATAGGAGGCATAGAATGAGCTGGTTCCGACATCAATTTTGCCTGATCAAACTCCCTCAAAGATAAAATTGCTTTGTTAGCTACAATTGCAGCATCACCAAGTGTTTTGTCAAATTCCCATTTGTTCCTTTCTTTCACTCCTTATTTTCCAGGTGACCACCATGAAAGAAGTGTGGAAATCATGATTCCTATGAAGCTTACTCTTCTCAAAAACTTAGCACCCAAAACGTTTCATAATGGACTAGCAACACAACTTTTTTGCTTCAAAGCAGCTCAACAGTCAATATTCAACTTTTTTTTGTTTCTTCTTATTTTTACTATACCTGGCCCACATATAATCGATAATGAACCCTTTTTCTTGCTGCTTGCCAGAACAGATTTTCAGCTTTACAAAAAAAGGGGAGAGAGGGGGGGGGTTATGCCTTCCAAACTCTTGTCCATCTTTGAGTAGACTAACGACTTCTAGTAGTGGACGTTGTGTTTGATCTGTAAGTTATCCCTTTTGTTGCAACGGAAGCGAATAAACAAACAATAAAACGCGAAAAAAGAATAAAGAACAAGCAAGATTTAATGAGGTTCACTATCAATTTGATAGCTACGTCCTCAGGGCAGGGATAGACACTTTCACTATGATCAAGCGGAACAATCAAGTCCCCAAGGCTTCACCCAACTTCTTTTCCACACCATATTGAGCCCCCAAGGCTCCTAGCACACGATCAAATCACCATTCTCACACCTTTGGATATTGAGTGTACAATCATTTATCCTAGGTTTTATATTGATACCATGCAGGCTAATATGGTTGGTAGCAGAGGAAAGGGATCTAGATCAAAACTTAAAGGTCTTGCACCTTCTGAGTTGAAGGTCAGTTTTGATGAACCTGCTAATGGTCTTTTAGATGGAGTGGAAGGAGAGAATGACAGTTCAAACAGAAAAGTGATTCCATTAGAGGAGGAACAGATGGAAGAGGTAAACAATGGTTCTGTTGTTGGTGATGAAAATGACGAGAAGGGGCAAGATGCATTTGAAGGGAGTTAGGTGGACAAGGATGTTGTCACTGAGATTAATGCCGACAAAAATGAAAAAGCCGTAATAATTTTGGGGAAGTAAGCTGGGATTTTTTTTTAAATATAAATAGGTTTATGCATAAAACGCAGTGTTTAGGAGGGGAGTGCACAAACAAGATTGTGGACAGGGGTCCATACAATAATGTGTGGAATGAAAGGCTTCAATGGTAACTCCTGGCACAAAACTAAACACCTCAGCCCAATTTTCTTCATTTCATTATTTCATGTTCAATTTCAGTGTTAGAAATTAGAAAGGGGGTTGCTAAACACCTCCCAAAATTTGTGTACACCTCAGAATTAGAAAATGAGAAAACAAATCTAAACACTTTTTTTCACCTGAAACAAAGCCTCATATAAATATATAGTAGCATATACTTCATATTAGGCAGCTGACAAAGATGTTATGCATGATACATAAGAATATAAAAAAGAGGGCTCGGGAACGGTTTCATGACAGATAATGAAGCCCCCATATATAGTGGGTCAGTGCAAAAAGAGTTTTATTTGTGCTAGATTGAGTTTTGACATTTTACTTAATTTTATCAGGAAAAGAGTTTAGTTTTATTTTATTTTTAAATTGTAAACTTAATCAATCAACCAAAGTCTTTAACTCTTAATGTTACAAGTAGGCTCAACGGCATGAACCAACTTGTTACTCCCTCCGTCCCAAATTAGTGGTAACACTTGGGTGTGCACGGAGTTTTAGATGATAAGTTGTTGAGTGGTTATCAAATATTATTATATGTAAAAGGTTGATGTGGTAGGAGTTAGTGGGGTATCTTTTATTTATATGAGAGAGAGTGTGGGGAGCAAACTTTTATGTCGTGGGAAGAGAAAAGTAATAAAATATTTGTGGGGTCATTCCCAAAAAAGAAGTGTAACCAGTATTTTGGGACAACCAAAAAAGAAAAGTGTAACAAGTAAATTGGGACGAAGGGAGTATTATACAATAAATGATGTCATAAATATATAATCGATATATTTAAATCTTATCTTAAACAAATTACACTTAATCTAAATACAATACTCTTTTCCATAATATTGCTTGTATTAATCTTTCCATTTTATAGACCTAATAAAAAGAAGTTAATCAAGTTTAGATGTAGCCCTCAATCATGAGCTCTTTCAAGGCAATCCCAACTTGAAAATAGGTCTTCAACCCCAAACAATACAATCACTAAAAGAAACAACAAAGATCTGAATGTAATATTCATTATCACAAATGTCTCATTTCATAGTTCAATAGACACACACTAAACAAAACTAATATAAACAACTTATAACTCTAATCAAATTTAATCTAATATTATTTAAATCGACACATAATAATCATTTCCACGAAAAAAATGGTCTTTAAACACCTATTACGGAGTACATATAATTTGTACGATGTTTTAAAATTACTCTAACACTTTAATTATATCTTTGCATTTGAAATTTGATATATGTCCACACAAAAATGTGACCAAGCATATATTAGTTAATATACATACCCATAGCATTATAAATCAAACATCGAGGTACTTGACATTGAACACGGACAGTGGACAACTAGTTATACTCTTAAAATAACAAAAGATGAAGAAGTTATTATGTTTAATAATATTGTGACCTTATAAATGGTTATAATCTTATGATTGGATAAAACACTATGTACTATATATATATAAGTATGATAAATTGCATGAAATCTAATGTAATTAGAAATTGTGATCGGATAAAAATTACCATTTATTATATAAGTATGATAAATTGCATGAAATCAAATGTAATTAGTAATTGTGATCGGATAAAAATTACCATTTATTAAAGAATATTAGACAATCTTTTAAAAAGAATTGTACTAACATGTACATTGCACGGGGTTCAACGTTATTATCATATGTTACGCACTTATCATCTTAGACGGCCCACACTTATAGAGTTTATACTATTAGTAATTTGTCATTACTAAACAAAAGAGACCTCTTATTCTTTGTATAGGTAACCAGCTTGGCCACAAGATGTGCTCGAATTGTCGAATTTCATGGGCAACTATAATACAACTACTGTTGTTGGGAAAATAATTACGGTGTCAACATTTACATTGCATAGCCAACATAGATTATGTAGTTGGTGGGGAGTCCAACTTATAACCTTGAGGTCACGAGTTTGATTCCTCTCAACTATAGTGCACAGGGATGGGATTTCCCTTTACGATTCCAGTATTGCAAGTAATTCAGCAGTATTACTTAAAAAGAAATGATTAGCTGGTTTTGTAGAACCATCACCAACCTAACACAATATTAGATTCTGACAGACTAACATATCCAGATTAGAACTAGTCTCAACCAAATGCTATTAGAGGGAAACCACTGATTTCAAGAAAGCTTTTGCAAGTGCTTCAAAGTTCTGAAAGACATCTTGAGCGCATAAGAAATCAATCCTCTTTCCAGTTGAGGCCAAACTTATTTTCTTCTGCACATCGGGGTTTTGTTAGAGGGGTTTTTTGTGGTGAAAAATGCGCCTTTTTATTTCTCATCTCCTCTTTGCTAATGACTCCTTGTTCTTTCTTCAAGCTAAAAGATTAAATGCCTGTTAGATTGGTTTGCTAAGGTATCGGGAGAAGTCATTAGAGATCCAAAATCTTCTACTTTTGGTTAATAAGAGGCTCAATTCAGCAGATATTGTTGTGTCTCGTAAATTGATAGTAAAGTAACAGTGAACAAAAACAAAGGTAAAGGTGTCGGTGGTGTGATCATAAAATAACCGAAACACTACAATACTATACTGCTAATGTACAAGTTAAGGATGAACCCTTGGTGAGCAAACATGGAAAGTTAACTCCATATTGTATAGAGTGAAGTATATTTAGATGGTCGGGAGGGGTTTCCATTTCTCGCTCATATGTTGTAACCCTTAAGCAACTTGTCTAAGGTCCTTTATCTATGAGTTATCAACTTGATGATTAGAATTATATTGTTAGGATAAGTTGGGATTGCACTTTCTCTTTTTTGTCATCCGCCCTTCCATTATTCATTCCTTCCACCCCAAAAAGGGATTCTTCTTTTTTTAACAAAGCTTAGTATTTGCTAAGATTGGCTCTTTCGATTCGCCTAATAAGGATCTTGTCACTCCTTTCTTGTAAAAACCCAATGAAAATCCATTTCTTTCTTTGGCTTATTTTCATAGAGAAACAACCACAAGATTGTCTTTTGTATTAGAGAGTAATGCAAATAAGAATTGGCCATCTAGTTGAAGACTACTAAGTTACACACCGAGATTGTGTAAGAGACAATGTGGGATAGGTACTCCTAACTTCCCTCCTAGTGATTTGAGAATATCACACCTTATCCAAACCTATTCATAAAAGCTCATCACTTAACACATGTTGGTTACCTTAGAACATTTGGAAAAACAAAAATTTGTGGGTTTTTCAACTTCAATGATACCAATAAGGAGTCTTTTCTCAGATTCCTAGATTTCAAATGCACTGAGATTCACAAGTGCAACAACACTCCCTCCCTAAACCCATTGCAACTCAGTTATTCCAAGAGTTCCAAGAACAATCTTAATAAGGTATAAAAGGAAAACTTACCCCATTTAAGTCATCACAGTAGGGCAAACTTGGTATCGTAATCATAATTGTTTGCTTGGACAATAGACTCTTGATGATAGCTTCATCTTCTGGCAAAGGCACCCAATCCGCAATATCATATGACTTCAACTACACAAATAGAGTTGATATGTTTAAATATTAAGACAGTGTATAACGATGAAATATTTTTTTCCCTTCCGACTTGGGAAAAACTTGTAATTATCATCATCACATACCTTTGTAAAACCTTAAGTTTATTTGTGAAATGAATATTTAGGCAAACACTTTGCTTTACCAAAGTATCTACTTAACAAAATTTATTACTAATATGATTAGTCATATATATCAAAGGATTTTTTAACAAGAATAATACAAACTTTTGGCCATTCTCTAGCAATAATACAAACTTTTGATTATTTTTAAATAATACAAACTTTACATCAAAATTCCTCCAGGAGGTCAAGTTGACCGTTAACCTGTAAAACAGGTAATTTTTTTTTAAACTCCAAAATTTCTTCCTCCTCCCCTCTGGCCAACCAACTGAAGATCTGAAACCCCACCCCCACCCCCCACCCCCACCCTCACCTCCACCCCCACCCCCCACCCCCCACCCTCACCTCCACCCCACCCCACCCCACCCACACGGATGAAACCACCCTCACCACCCCCTCCCCCACCAACCGAAACCACCCCTGCCTTGCCCCACCTCCAACCCCACCAGGAAACCACCCTCCCAACCTTGAACCTCCCCCCGAACCGAACCAAACTCGCTGCCACCACCCAACCATCATCCCGCCACCATCCCACCACCAAAAAATCTCCCCCGAAACCCAACCCACAACCACAAACTACACAACCACAAACCACTCGACCCAACTCGCGGCCATTGCAAACCCACCCCGTAACCACCCTCTCACTACCACCGCCCAAGATCCAAAACCCCACCATAACCACCCAAAACCCATTCCACCCAACTTGCGGCCACCACAAACCCACCCCGTAAGGACCGCAAACCCGGTGAAGTCACACCCCTCTGCTCCCTCATCCACTTTGTAAAAGTGTAAACCCCTCTTTCTCCCTCTCTCTTTGTAAACCGGTGAAGTCACATCCCATTTCCAATTTCCACGCCAATTTCAACAACCACCACAACCACCTCTACAACAACAACAGATGTCCAATTTTCGCGTTGGAACAACACAAACGCCGAGAAATTCGAGCGAAATCGTCGAACTCAACAACAAATTGAAGACGACCTCCGCCGCTTCGAATCTGCCCTAAACTGAGTAATTCCACTCACCAGGCGTTTCGGAGGGTTTCGAAACGCGCGAAATTACCCGGGAAAAATGAAATGGGTGTTAGGGGAGAAACGGATATTAGGGTTGGAGAAAATGGGGTGACGTATGTGGTGCCAGGGGCTCCGTTTCGGGATGGGGGAGGGGGGGGGGAGGGGCTTCGTGGAGGTCTTTGGGGGACGAAGAGTGAAGGAAGGGCGGGGGGGTCGGGGGTGAGGGGGGTGGGTGAGGGAGAAAGAAAAAAAAAGTGTTTTTCAAATTTAAATAAAAAATAAAAAAAAATCAACCAATAAGCAAGCGACACGTGTCCTACGGGAGTGCCACGTATGCATTTTACCTGCACCAACAAGTTAGGAACCGGTCATGACCTACTGGAGGAATTTTGGTCTAAAGTTTGTATTATTAAAAAATAATCAAAAGTTTGTATTATTGCGAGAGAACGGGCTAAAGTTTGTATTATTCCAGTTAAAAAATCCTATATCAAACACCAACTAGTGAAGTATTTGCTAAGAGAAACACTACACAGAAATCTCTAACAAATGAAATTTTGTTAAACATACCAGCTTTCTGCTTGGAGGTTTCTTAGGCTGCATTCTAGTAATTGGTACGTCAAATTCAGGCGGAAGCCCAAATCGCTGAACAAACTCCAAAGAAATAACATAGTGATAGCCCGCGCAAGGTGCTCCTTTTATATAATCAGCTATAGGTTGAGGGGACAATACTGGAATCACTTCATCCTTTTTGGATAAATTTATAGCCCCCCACACAGATTCAGCCACAGGGAGGGCATAACATATACCTTTAAATTCAAAACATAATGTTAAACACATCAAGACTTGATATAAATTTTCTTAACATACAAGTATCAAATCATTGTCCAGAACCAATGTAGGGTGGAACAAACTGTTTTAATGCCTTTTTCGTATGAGTGATGGGTTTTAAAATATACCGCAAGTGCACGGTGTCTGTTTGGCAGAAACTGGCAAATACGGGTCGATCCACAGGGAGAGGAGTTCTACAGATTTATGTTCAATTATCTAACTACTTCCAGAGAGGAAAAATAATTGAGGAATTAATAACTAAGCTAGAGTAAACTAGAACGCAGAAAAATGAGAATTTATCAAATAATTAAAAACCTAGGGCAATCGATCGGTCCACCATGCTTATACCAGTTTAATCAATATAATATAGTTCAACAACACTTGGATTGAGGTTCGAATAAACGAAGTATTTCGCTAATCCTTGGTCAGGCATTAACAACTCCTAGATTAACATATGCCAGTACGGTCGCTCAACATAATCAAATCTACCTATTGTAACAAGCCTCTAATGAATATGATCTTTCGATTCTAATTCTTATTAGCTAAACATAACTCATGATATTGCGCAATTACATGAATTAAACAAGTATAACAAATCAATAGGAATTATTTTAATTCAATCCAATTATTGAAGAACATCAAACCACAATCAAAAAGGTATAAACATGGCTTCCCTCTCTAAACCCTAGAAATAGACTACTCACTCATTATAACAAAGAACTCAATAAACAGGATCAAAGTAAAAGAATTCATTAAATTAAAGAAAGTAAAGAAGAATACCGAATGATTGAAGAACAATGAAAAAGGAAATCGACAATCTATATAATCTTCCAATGTAAAAGTTCAACAAAAGTAGAGAGAATAAACTAAGTGTTTGGCCCTAAAAACGTAGAAAAATCCGATCCGTTCCACGAAAATACTAAAAACCTATTTATACTAAATACAAAACCGGCTAAAAAAAAACCCGAAAAATCGCGTCCTGAGAGTCCCGCCCGGTCGGGCGACGGTGATCGCAGACTTGCGACGAAGGAAAAATTCCGCCCGGCGACCAAGGCGAAATCCGCCCGGTCGGGCGCGTAAGCGTTTTTCTTCGTCTGATCGCCCGGTTGACCGGGCGAAATAAAGGATGAAAAATCCCAAGTGTTGAAGTTCGCCCGGTCGACCGGGCGAATCCGCCCGGTCGGGCGCGTAAGCGGTTTCTTCTTCGAACGCTGCTGGTGGCTAAGTATGAAACTTCGCCCGGTCGGGCCACTCCGCCCGGTCGACCGGGCGAAGGTATTTACTTGTCTTTTTCTTCGTGGAATCCAACCAAAATGCTCATGCGGTCTTCCGGATACGCCTTGGACCTTGTGTGATCGCTTTGGACTTCCGTGTTGCGACTCCGATAAAGGTACAGAGTACCAAATCCGCATCAAAACCTGCAAAACACGACAAGAACTCCAAACACATCAAATCCACAAGAAAAGGGCTCGAAAGAGCCCAAATCGACTATCAAAACTAAGGGGATTAGAGTAAATAATCGATGAATAATGAACACATCAAAATCCCCCAAGCTAACCCTTTTGCTTGTCCCTAAGCAAAACCATGACATGAACAAGAATATGATTGCCTCACCCCTTCAAATATGAAAACAGAGATCAAAATTTTTTTATAAGGCTCACAAATCATTCAAGCAGGCACAATTCAAGTTCAACTGTTCAGATCACTCTAGTTACCAATCACCCAAATAACCAATCCAATGCAGCTGCCTTATATGACGTACAAATCTTGAAAAGGTACTCACTGGGGTGTCACTCCTCTCGATATTTTGTGGCAGGCAAAAGATGTGCCCGATCGCTCACCATCCCAACCATAATGACCCTTCCCACTCACACTCTCATGTGTTTAGAAAGGTGATAATATCACTCAACCTAATCATGTCGACTCAAGTAGCGAACGTACTCTTTAACTTTGACAAACTGACCACATCAATCCGATAGACAATATAAGCGCAAGCTCAAGAGGACTTTTTCGGGGTTGTAATGGGGCTTAGGTATGGGTATGGATTATGTATGGGAAATGTGGTGGAGAAAACCAAGAATAGGGGAGCACAAGTTATTAGAAGTATCCACCTGGATATAGCCAATAATAGTTTCCCAATTCTATAAATCACCAAATCTGCGATGAACTCATTCTAGAAACAGCGTGATTGAAATTTTTTTTTTTTTTTTTTTTTTTTTTTTTTTTTTTCGTTTCTTCTTTTTCAATTTTTCTTTTTTCTCTTTCTCTTTGCATTTTTTCAATCCCATAATCACATGTATTTCATTTTGCTCATTCTTTTCTTTTTCTCAATTTTTGTACCTTAAGACAATCGTTTCCATCCAAAGTAACTCATAAAAACTATCTCAGATGCTAACTCAACCATATGCTCCCCCAAGCTAGGCTTGGGATTAGTATCAAAACAGAGGTATGGGCATGTAATGAGGTTAAGTAACATGAAACAGTCATTAGGCTCAGCAAGGCTAAGGAGGATAAAAGTATATCATGAAAATCACTTTAAGGTTCAAAAAGCAGACAAAAGAACGCCTCTATCACAGCAATTGCCACAAGTCATCAGATCTCAATGCGTACGATGTCAAAGTCAAGATCAGTCAGCTAATGAGGAACTAACACACAAGAAAAACAGAATGGATATAGAAATGAATCCATTGGCAAAAATGAATCCTCACGGTCTAACCGAGATCAAGTATGCGATCAAGATAAGCGCTTTATTATCAAAACTCATTGAGGGTCATGGCCTTTAGAGTTCACATTCCAGCATCACAATCACAAATACCCAACTATCCAGATAAAGAGCCCAAATACATTTTCAAAGAATATCACGGGGCACGGAGAAGCGATCATACCATTCCAGTCAATTCGTATTTTTGGTATTTTTTTTCAGCAATATATGATTTTTTTTTTTTTTTTTTTTTTTTTTTTTTTTACAATGAAACTAAACTAGGACAAACAGACTAACTAAACCGACTACACTAAAAAGCAATAAAGAGAGAGGGTGTACTTACAGCAAATCTCCCCCCCAAGCCGAACTTCGGCAATGACCTCATTGCAGCAAGAGGGAAGAAGAGAGGACTCATGTCTCATCGTCGGACATATCGGCGGTAAAACCGCCTCCCGGAAGTACTGCGGCACCAAAAACAGCATTGCCAAAGGCATCCTCCCCCATATGGTCAGTGGGGTCAGGTACGTGTGGCGTATACCAAGACGGATGGGTATGGTCATGGGCGATAAGCCCCTGGTGGTAATAGTCATGGTAGATGGGGTAGAGGGCATGGTGCATGTCGGACTCCACGGTGGTCAACCGTGTGTCCAAGGAGGTCAGGTGGGTCTGAATGGTGGCCTGACCCAACTCAAGACGGCCCATCTGTGAGGTAAGGGACTGCTGTCCCTGCTCGATGCGAGTAAGGGCGGCCATCATAGGGTCTTCAGGAGCGGAGGAAGAGGCTTCCCCCACCGACTGCCTATGGTAGGTCCTCAAGGGTCGTCGAGCTGGTTCCTGACCCCGCAAAGGAAGTAGGTAGGAACCTACTCCAGGCTCAAGGCGGGTGCAGGCGCGGTCGGGGAAGAAGGACGGACTCCTTCTTGGCAATGTACCACCTAAACTTGTTGGCCGACGGGCGGTGATCCACTTGGCATTGATCATGTAATCGATGCCAATCTCTGCGAGGGCCAACTACTTGCATTGTTAACATCGAGGCACAAAACCAAAGTGAACAGCAATAGCAGGTTATAAGTCCACCTACAACAATAGGTTGTCCCCGACACTACCATCCTCAAATTGGGCGAGGCAAGCTAGTGGCGGTCCGTTTGAGCTGGGAGACAAACAAATATGGCGAGCCACAAAGCATAGTCAAGCTCGGGAAACAAATAGCTCCCCATCGAGAAAAATCTCCTGTTTTTGACGGGAGTGGGGCTCGGCTCGCCCAAAAAGTGTGCATCCCGAGAAATCGCTGCAAGTAGCGAAGACGGGAAGGTGCAAATGATCGGCGGACATATGTTGGGTGTTGACCTCATCTTCACCCGTAAAGGCCGTCCAAAGTGTGTCTATGCGAAGTTACGGGGGTGACGATGTTCCCCGGTTAGGGGTAGGCCAAAGATAGCAGCTAGTTGGCTCAATGTTAATTTCCTATCCTCATTCATGAGGCGAAAATGAAGCACTCGATTTTTATTCCCTACTTCTAGGGAACTCGAAATTCGAGGGTTAGGTGCCTATAGGTCCGAGAAAAACATGCCAAACATAGTACCCAAACCCAATTTCTCAAATAAAGTCTTTGTATCATTAAATATTCCCAATGTATGTAGAGATTGCGAATCAACAAATCGAGTAGGAACAATATTTCTATGTTTCAATTTCTGAAACTTTTCTTTTTGTTCTAAAGATTTGAAGATTACCTCGGGGAAGTTGGAATCCGGTGGGATGCGAGTGCTTGATTCCCCTCGTGAATTTTGCCGCCTCTTGCTTGGCCTTGACATGCTTGAATTTGATAGGAAGGTGAATGGAAGTGAGAGAGAGAAAAGATGGAGATTTTCTGAATTTGTCTTTTGTTTTTTTTTTTTTTTTTTTTTTTTTTTTTTGAGAAAGATGAAGAAAAGTGAAGAAAATTTGAAGGAAGGGATGAGATTGGTGAGAGAAGAGAGGTAGGAGAAGGTATGGAGATGGAAGTAGTGAGGAGAGAGAAAACAAGGGTTTGGAGAAGATGAAGTTGTGAGAGAAGGAAAAAGAAAGAATGAAAAGGAGGGTGAAATCGAGTCCCTAAAGAAGTTGTCGGGGTATCCGCCCGGTCGGGCCGATCCGCCCGGTCGACCGGGCGAAATCTTTTTTTTTCGGATTTCTGCGTTCTTCTCGAAGCTGGGCAATCGCAAGCGAAGGAAATTCCGCCCGGTCGGGCGGTTTCCAGATTTTTCATATTTGTTTCGCCCGGTTGACCGGGCAATGTAACCCAAAACACGCTTGCGCGCCCGGTCGACCGGGCGAAAACTACGTCACTTTTTTTCTCTCGTTTTTCTCACTCTGCTGAAAAAGTGATTGCGCGCCCGGTCGGGCGATTTCAATTTTTTTGCGTTTTTCCGTCAAAATTTTCCCAAGTCCGTAAATTTGCCTCCTGCACACACTAGACTCGTCCAAATATCAGCACACTCTCCCTCACCACACTAAGAAAGTAAACTAACTAAAAAAAAAAAAAAAAAAAAAAAAAAAAAAAAAAATCAAAAGGAAACAAAAATCGAAACTAACAAAGAAGAAAAGAAAAGACGGGTTGCCTCCCGCAAAGCGCTGGTTTAGATGGTCCCGAACGACCTTAGTACCTCTTCTCAAAATCAAGGAGTGTCTAGGTACATGACCTCTACTTGGCCGATGAAGGCGCCCTCATGGTACAGTTTCAGACGCTGCCCATTCACTTTGAACTTCGTTCCAGCTGCATTGGCCACTTCAATAGCTCCATGTGTTTTCACGTCAGTGACGACAAAAGGTCCAGGCCATTTTGACTTAAGCTTTCCAGGAAAAAGCCTCAGTCTAGAGTTGTATAATAGGACTTTGTCACCAACATGAAACTCCCGCTTTACAATCATCTTGTCATGAAAGCGTTTGGTTTGCTCCTTGTAGAGTTTGTGGTTTTCATATGCTTCCAGTCGAAGTTCATCTAACTCATTCGAGTTGAAGAAGTCTTGCTTCCCCGCAGCCTTCCAAATCCAAATTAATTTCTTTAACCGCCCAGGTGAGAGATACTCCATTTCAACCGGTAAATGACAAGCTTTGCCATAGACTAATCGATATGGGGTGGTTCCTAGAGGTGTCTTAAAAGCGGTTCTCGAGCCCACGAGTATCATCTAATTTTTGTGACCAATCCTTCCTTGACTCGTTGACTACCTTCTCCAAAATGCGCTTGATCGACGATTGGAGACTTCAACTTGACCACTAGTCCGAGGATGATAGGCTAAACCAACTTTGTGAGTGACTCCATATCTCTTCAGTAAAGCTTTGAAAGTGCGCTTGGTGAAAGTGAGATCCCCATCACCGATCAAGACTCTCGGGACTCCGAATCGAGGGAAAATGACCTTCTTGAAGAGCTTCATGACTACCTTAGAATCATTGGTAATGGAAGCCACAGCTTCAACCCACTTAGTCACATAGTCCACAGCAACCAAGATATACCTGTTCCCACAAGAAGAAGGGAAAGGTCCCATGAAATCAATACCCCATACATCAAAAGGTTCAATCTCCAAAATACCCATCTGGGGCATCTCCTGCCTCTTTGAAATATTACCCGTTCGTTGACATTCATCACAAGAGAGACAAAAAATACGAGCATCTTTAAAAATGGTAGGCCAATAAAAACCACTCGGAGAACTCTATAAGCGGTGGCTTGTGAGCCCCGGATGTCCACCGCAAGGCATACTATGACAATGTTGGAGAATGCCAACTATCTCCCAATCGGCTATACATCGTCGGAACAAGCCATCTCGAACACTTCTTGTATAAGAGGGGGTCATCCCAAAAATAATGCTTGGCATCGTGATAGAACTTCTTCTTATTTGTTGGTATGTCAAATCGGGAGGATGAGAACCACTAACACAATAATTAGCAAAATCGGCATACCATGGAGATTGAGTAGACACGGTGAAAAGATGGTCATCCGGAAAAGCATCATCTATGGGACCGTCGGCACTTGACTCAAACCTCAGCCGGGAGAGATGATCTGCAACTACATTCTCAGCACCCTTCTTGTCACGGATCTCCAGATCAAACTCTTGTAGTAACAATATCCATCGTATAAGTCGTGGTTTGGCCTCCTTCTTGGCCAAGAGATACTTTAGCGCAGCATGGTCAGTATGAACAATCACTTTCGAACCTATGAGGTAGGTCCGAAACTTGTCAAGAGCATACACAATGGCTAACAACTCTTTCTCTGTAGTAGCATAATTGACTCGGGCCTCATCTAAGGTCTTGCTTTGGCATAGTAGATGGCATGGAGGACTTTGTTTTTCCGTTGACCAAGCACAGCACCAACCGCATAATCGCTAGCATCACACATGATCTCGAAAGGAAGACTCCGGTCCGGAGGTTGTATGATAGGGGCAGTGATCAATGCTTCCTTAATCCTGTCAAAAGACTCCACACACGCATCAGTAAAATCAAAGGTGGCATCCTTGAGCAACAATTGAGTAAGGGGTTTCGCGATTTTTGAAAAGTCTTTTATAAATCTGCGATAGAAACCCGCGTGACCCAGAAAACTCCTTACTCCCTTGACATTCACAGGAGGAGGAAGTTTCTCAATCACCTCAATTTTTGCTCTGTCCACCTGGATGCCACGCTCAGATATGAGATGTCCAAGTACCACTCCATCATTCACCATAAAGTGGCACTTTTCCCAATTAAGAACCAGATTAACCTCAGAACAACGTTTCAGAATTTGAGAGAGATTACGCAAACACACATCAAAGTCAGAACCATAAACACTAAAATCATCCATAAATACCTCCATGATATTTTCAATGAAATCAGAAAAAATGGCCATCATACATCTACGAAATGTGGCGGGGCGTTGCCAAACCAAATGGCATTCTCGCGATATGCAAAAGTGCCATAGGGGCAAGTGAACGTCGTCTTCTCCCGATCAGTTTGGGTGAATGGGAATGCGAAAGAAACCTGAATATCCATCCAAATAACGAGAAAAAGTTATGTTTTGCTAATCTTTCTAACATCGATCAATAAAAGGGAGAGGGAAATGATCTTTCGAGTGGCAATGTTTAATCTGCGATAGTCAATACACATCCGCCAACCTGTAACAGATGCGAGTAGGAATTAGTTCATCCTTATCATTCTTAACAACGGTAGTCCCCCCCTTTTTAGGAACAACTTGAGCCAGGGCTCACCCACTTAGAATGCGAGATGGGGTAGATGATGCCCGCGTCAAGTAGTTTCATAATTTCCTTTTTCACCACCTCTTGCATATTAGGATTCAAACGTCTTTGAGGTTGTATGCAAGGGCGGTGATTTTCTTCCAAATTAATTCTATGCATGCGAAATCGGGACTAATGCCCTTTAGATCATCAATACTATACCCAATAGCCTTCTTGTGCATGCGAAGCACCTTTGTAAGAAGTTGTGAAAGGCTGGCTATCCGTGAGTTTAGTACGACAATCACGAGGACATTCCTCGGCATCATCAAGAAATGCATATTTGAGATGAGAAGGTAAAGGTTTAAGTTCTAACTTCTTTACCTGTGGTTCGGAAGTAGAGCAAATAGTCTCCATTACCTTACAATCCGCTACCGTATCAATGTCAAGATCATCGGTGAGATCAAGACTTGTCTCCAATAATTCATCGAGGCGAAATTGTGAAAAACTAACTCCAGGAGATCTCATCGAGTATGTCAATCCTGCAACATGTGTGCTCAAGCATAGGGGACTTAATAGCATTGGTTAACCGAAAAGTAATAGTATCATCACCAACACTCAAAGTCGAGAGAGCCGATTTTACATCAATAACAGCACTAGCAGTACATAGAAAAGGTCTACCCAAAATAATGGGAATTTGACTATCTTCTTCCATATCAAGTACTACAAAGTCCACGGGAATATAAAATTTTCCAACTCTAACAGGGGACATCCTCTAAAATACCCAAAGGATACTTCACGGATCGATCGGCCATACGCCAAAGTAATCTGTGTGCACTTTAAAGCACCCAAGTTCGGTTTATTACGACGAGATAAAGGCATAACGAGATACACTAGCACCTAGATCACACAAAGCCTTATCTATAAACAGAGCACCCACATGACAGGGGATGGAAAAACTACCAGGATCTTTTAATTTGGGTGGGATTTTATTTTGCAAAACAAGACCTTGCATTCTTCGATTAAAGCAACCCTATCTATTCCACCAAAATCTTTCTTTTTGGTTATCATATCTTTCAGAAACTTGGCATACACAGGTACTTGAGAAATTAAATCAGTGAAAGGAACTGTTACCTCAAGATTTTTGACCATAGACATAAATTTACCAAGTTGTTGATCGACCTTTGATTTTTGCATCCTATGGGGGAAAGGTTGTGGTGGAGTAGGAGAATCAGTAACCTTCTCCTTGCGTTTCTCTGCGTCATCCACTTTCCCGCGCTCAACTTCAGTTCTGGAGCTATCCTCACCTTCATTGTCATCCACATCATCATTCTGAACTGGAGGTATTGAATCATCAGTAGGCATAGGTGGCGCATCATATTGTGTACCGCTTCGAAGAGTGACAGCATTAGCGGTTTCTTTAGGAATTGGTTGCCCCGGCAGATGACCTGGTTGCCTTTGTGCATTGTTTCCAGCCACCTGAGCAAGTTGAGTCTCCAAATGCTTGGTGGTGTTCTTCAGCTCCTTGATGCTCTCCTCATGATTTTTCTGCATAGAACCATCATTTTCATTAGATCAGACATAGTAGGTTCTTGAGAGCTGTTATTATGAGGAGCTTGCTGCTGATAGCCTTGGGGTGAAGGCCTATTGAAACCAGGAGGGGGGTTCTGAGGAGCCCCTTGATAATATGGTGGTCTAGCAGCATGTTGTGGTGGGTTTTGATGTGGTGGTGGGTAGGAAGATTGTGGTGGAGGTTGAGGATTTTGAACATTGTGGCTCTTATAGGAGAAATTGGGGTGATCTCTGGGCGGGCGCGGATGTGTCGTTGTGCACCGCACCCGGCCAAAGATAAAATTTCTCCTACTCTCTTTACAATAAACAAGTATAATGGAAGTAGGGGTCGTATCCACAGGGAAACAGGGACGAGTTTAGTACTTAGCGTGATTCAAAACCTAGATTAAGCTAAGGGCCGAGAAACCTAATAATAATAACAAAGGGGGGTTTCAAGTAGATTATAACTAAACTACAACTAACTAACATATAAATAAGATGAGAAATCAATTATAGGAAGATCTTGAATCCGATTAACATCCACTTCAATTCATTATCGATCATTTAACCTCGACTCTAATTATTTCCATAATTATCTATTGTCGAGAATTAATCTCGTGTTCTCCTTATTCCTAGTTGAATAGCACGATCAGCGTGACTATAAAACTCTAACTAAAGGATAACCTAGTCCGATCTGCGTCTAAATTCAATCCGATAGCGGCACTAAACACGAGAGAACCAATAGACACCGCTAACGTCATACAAGCGATAAACATTCAACAGTTGATTCAATTTCCCCAAGAAATAACCAAGATGATCTGCATCTAAGCTACTCCCTAGTTTGCTACCATTTGATAAAAGAATAAAACAATCCGATTCTATTCTTAAATCTAGCATTAGATTAATTACACAATCAAACTAGTAATATTCCTAGCATAATCATGCAAAAATCATAGAAAGCAAGCATAGAAATTAAACCATAATCAAAGGAAATAAATAGATAAGAAAGATCTCACAATAATGCTTGAAGCTCCATATTAATCTCGTTCAAGAACGGTTCAAGCTACAATCGGCATAGCATAAGCCAATCCCATAATTGAAATCTTCATAAACTAAACTAGAAAATAAAAACTAAAAAGAGAAGACAACAAGAGAGGAGTGGAGTTTTGGAAACTCCATCCCCTTGTGGCTGCTGCCCCCCTAGGTCTAAAAACAAAGTTTAGTATTTATACTAAGGCTCAAAAGTTAGCCGTCATTTAAACCGCCATAGGGGTCGCGAGGTGCGATACAGGTCGCACCGTGCGATGAGCTACTGCCTTCGCAACGAGCTGAAGAGCTGGGCCAAACCACGCAGGTCGCACCGTGCGAGATTCCTCGCGAGGTGCGAGCAAGGCCGTCGCGAGGTGCGAGTAAGCTCGCGAGTCGCGAGCGCCCGGGCGGCGGGCGTGAAGCTTGCTGTGCGCGCGCCGGGCGCCCCAGGCGGTGAGCTTCTTGTCTGTGCGCCGGGCCGTGCGAGCTGCTGGGCGCTTGGACGAGCGCCCAGGCTTGCGTTGGCTTGCTGCGATGGGTGAGCTTAGGCTGGGTTGGCGTGCGAAGCTGCTTGTGCTTGGTTGGTGATGACGCTCGGCTCGTTTGGGTTGACGTGAGCTGTGTAGGTGGTCGAGGTTACGCGCATGCTTGGTGCTTAGAGCTTCCGATGATTGCCCATTATGCTCCGATGCCAAATCTCCCAAGCTCTCCAAAGACAACTTCAATCAAACATCATTCAAATCCATTTCATCTTGAAAGCTCGGAATATATGACGTTAATACAAATTATCTCGCAAAGCTCCGAACTTCCGCTAAGGTCGATTTATATGCAAAACTTAACAATTACGAACAAATCCCTTAGCAATGTGCACCTAAAATACCACAAGAACATCGTATAACTTGAGCGCATCAAATACCCCCACACTTGAACTTTACTCGACCTCGAGTAAACTCAAAATGAGGATCACCAAATAAATCATCACCCAAACTAACGACACCAACCTACACTCCCCATTAACTACATCATCGTCATCACATCTTAACAACATCCGCTCAAAAACCTAAACGTAAGGGACGATGATTCCCCCACACTTAGATTCGAGCTCACCTGAAAAATACAAAGACGCGACAACAATAATAACCAGCAACACCAACACGAATCAAAATGTCAGCTCACGACACACTAAACTATCAGCTCTCCCAAACCTCCAAAAGATGATCTAAAACTACTACTACTACAACTAATCTAAACAAGCAAGCCATGGAACAAAGACAAAAAGAAATATACTCCATGCTTACTCCCAAAAACAAACAATCAACCCAAAAGAATGTGAAAGCCAACTTTAAATAGATCTTCACAAAACAAAGGATGAATTCACTAACCCAACCCGAAAACGCTTTCAACCTTATGACACCATCTCCGGCAAATGAGTTTTCAAAGTGTATAATTCTCTCTTAATCTCTCATTTTGCCTAGGAGCCCTTTCGGGTTTTCATCCTAGCTTCTCACATTTTTTTATCTCACCATCTTACCCGCTCAATATAAGCCACTTTTTTTGCATAAGTTGCCCTTTCGGGTTTTCAACCTATCCGGGCCCCCATTTTTGCCTGAGTCGCCCACCCTTGTGGGTTTTCAACTCAGCGGGTTTCATTTCATCATTATTTTTTTATTTTTTATTTTTTTATTTTTTTCATTTTCATTTTTTCATTTCCATTTTTTTTTTTTTTTTTTTTTTTTCAAATTGAAAGTAATATACACAACATAGATACATGAGAATGAGAATACCCTCCCCCTACTTAAACTACACATTGTCCTCAATGTGTCGACAATTAGAAGAAAAGTAAACTGAAAATGGGGGGAGAAAATCGAAAATCGGGTAAATCGAAGATCGAATGCTCAAAACTCATGACCAAACAATCCGTCAAACTCAAATTTCTTAACAACACCAACTCAAATCTCATAAATCAACTCACAATCCTCTCCCTCGAATCACTCAAACAAATGACAAGCTCAAAAGTTTTGAATTTGTGAGATTTGCACCTAGCTTAAGAGATCGAAAAGATACATTAACAATCTCGATCCTCTAGTGTACCAACTCCTAGCTATTGAAGTCCTCCCAACGGATTTTCTTTTGTGGATTTTGGTTACAAGTGGATGAAGATTGGTTGTGGATCTTTTTAGTGGGTGGGTGGTGGGTGAAAGAAAATTTGTTGTGGTGGTGGAAATTTGATGAAAAATAAAGAGAAAGAAAGAAAATAAAGGGGTCTCGGGTTGCCTCCCGAGAAGCGCTGTTGTTTAAAGTCGTTAGCTCGACTTAATACCTTAAGCTTAATCATTGGGTTGTGCTCCATGTGTGACAATGGTGGTTCCATGTCAATCTCCACTTCAAGTACCTGCAAAATTGATTGAGAAGAACTCTTGCAATGCATCGTTAATACCTAGCTTACTACAACATGGTTGAGCATATAACATCTGATTATATCCCAAACCTAGCATTAAGGCAACAACAAACATCAACTAGTAGTACTCCTAGCTAATTCAAGTCATGACCATTAATATAAATGTTTAAAGCTAGACAATAACCAAGATATAAAGTATGAGTCAATCAACCATTCCCAAGAGAGTTTAAGCAACAAATTCCATGCTTCTTGTCCAACATACAAAAGTGAAATACATAGAGTTCAATGGAAGACGAAAACTAGGAACTAAAACAAAAAGGGAATTCTTTATATGAGTGGCCAACCAAAAACAAAGAGCACAAGCAATACCATTCAAAAATCACTCTAAATAAAAACAAGTAACACCGTTTCCCCGGCAACGGCGCCAAAATTTTGGCGGGCCGCGCTTGTCGTGAACGCCACCCGGCCAAAGATAAAATTTCTCCTACTCTTTTCTACACTAAGGTAGTATAGTGGAAGTAGGGGTCGTATCCACAGGGAAACAGGGACGAGTTTAGTACTTAGCGTGATTCAAAACCTAGATTAAGCTAAGGGCCGAGAAACCTAATAATAATAACAAAGGGGGGTTTCAAGTAGATTATAACTAAACTACAACTAACTAACATATAAATAAGATGAGAAATCAATTATAGGAAGATCTTGAATCCGATTAACATCCACTTCAATTCATTATCGATCATTTAACCTCGACTCTAATTATTTCCATAATTATCTATTGTCGAGAATTAATCTCGTGTTCTCCTTATTCCTAGTTGAATAGCACGATCAGCGTGACTATAAAACTCTAACTAAAGGATAACCTAGTCCGATCTGCGTCTAAATTCAATCCGATAGCAGCACTAAACACAGAGAACCAATAGACCTGCTAACGTCATACAAGCGATAAACATTCAACAGTTGATTCAATTTCCCCAAGAAATAACCAAGATGATCTGCATCTAAGCTACTCCTTAGTTTGCTACCATTTGATAAAAGAATAAAACAATCCGATTCTATTCTTAAATCTAGCATTAGATTAATTACACAATCAAACTAGTAATATTCCTAGCATAATCATGCAAAAATCATAGAAAGCAAGCATAGAAATTAAACCATAATCAAAGGAAATAAATAGATAAGAAAGATCTCACAATAATGCTTGAAGCTCCATATTAATCTCGTTCAAGAACGGTTCAAGCTACAATCGGCATAGCATAAGCCAATCCCATAATTGAAATCTTCATAAACTAAACTAGAAAATAAAAACTAAAAAGAGAAGACAACAAGAGAGGAGTGGAGTTTTGGAAACTCCATCCCCTTGTGGCTGCTGCCCCCCTAGGTCTAAAAACAAAGTTTAGTATTTATACTAAGGCTCAAAAGTTAGCCGTCATTTAAACCGCCATAGGGGTCGCGAGGTGCGATACAGGTCGCACCGTGCGATGAGCTACTGCCTTCGCAACGAGCCGAAGAGCCGGGCCAAACCACGCGAGGTCGCACCGTGCGAGATTCCTCGCGAGGTGCGAGCAAGGCCGTCGCGAGGTGCGAGTAAGCTCGCGAGTCGCGAGCGCCCGGGCGCCGCGAGCGTGAGCTTCTTGTCTGTGGCGGCGGCGTGGGCGTGAGCTTCTTTGTCTGGCGGCCCAGGCCGTGCGAGCTGGCCGGGCGCTTGGACGGCGCTGGGCTTGCGTTGGCTTGCTGCGATGGGTGAGCTTGGCTGGGTTGGCGTGCGAAGCTGCTGTGCTTGGTTGGTGATGACGCTGGCTCGCTGGGTTGACGTGAGCTGTGTAGGTGGTCGAAGTTACGCGCATGCTTGGTGCTTAGAGCTTCCGATGATTGCCCATTATGCTCCGATGCCAAATCTCCCAAGCTCTCCAAAGACAACTTCAATCAAACATCATTCAAATCCATTTCATCTTGAAAGCTCGGAATATATGACGTTAATACAAATTATCTCGCAAAGCTCCGAACTTCCGCTAAGGTCGATTTATATGCAAAACTTAACAATTACGAACAAATCCCTTAGCAATGTGCACCTAAAATACCACAAGAACATCGTATAACTTGAGCGCATCAATCTCTCCAACCTGGGTTGTAAGTGTTGGAATAGGGGTTGTGTGGTCTCTGCTGAAAAGCATTGGCATGCTCCATCTGATTAGGATCAGGTTGACTATAGGAACAATCATGACCAAAGTGACCTTGAATACCACACACTTCACAAAAGGAGGAAGTAATAGGAGCCATGGAGGACATCGCATTAATACTCATGGGAGGAGTAGTGGACTGCGAAGATTTCAATGAGTCCATCTTCATGCTCAACTGCGCTACTTGTGAGGACAACAAAGCATATGCATCAGCATCCAACTTCTTCTCGGTAGTAGTCCTGGAGGAGCTATGATCATTCGCTGCTAAGTTGGCCAGAAAATCGTATCCTTCATCTACCCCCTTATCTAGGAAGACACCCCCTGCAGATGAATCAATCGTGCTCTTGATATGAGGTTGTAGACCATTGTAGAATGCTTGGGTGATGAACCACTTATCCAGATTGTGGTGTGGGCATTCTCTCTGCGAGATCCTTAAACCTATTCCATGCTTCCTTCGGTGTTTCATCGGGTTCTTGTTGGAAGGTGGCAAGCTTGTGTCTTATTTCTGCCGGTTTTGGTGGGAGGGTAGTACTCTTTCGGGAATGCTTCGGATATAGCACTCCACTCGGTTTCATTAACATCATTCAGCCACTTCGTGCCTTGTCCTTTAGTGAAAATTCAAAGACCATAACCTTCACCTGATCGGGGAGTGACCCCTTGGTGCTTAACGGTGCACGACAAAGCTGTTGAAACCGTTGTAAATGATTTGCGGGGGTCTTCGGATGGATGGCCACCAAATTGATTACTGCTTGGATCATGTTGATGAGGCCAGGCTTGATTTCGAAGACTTGCTTGTATATCAGGCATAGTAGGACTCAGTGGGAACATTGCCGGGAGAAGGTACCCCAAGATTTCAGCGACTTAGGAGGCATAATTGGTTCGATTGGTTCTTCCGTGGTTTTTTTCGATTAGCGGACGCTTTTTCTTCTTTTGTGTCTTCTTGAGCTGCTGGGATGGTTTTCTCAAGATCGGGATCGATCTGAACTGGAGAACTTGTTCTTTTAGACCCGGGCATAAAAGAAACAAAGAAAAATGTGCGATAAGATGGCCTCAATTGGAACTTGAAGTTCCAATGAGACAGCAGAAATAGTCAAATAATTAATCAAAAAGCTATAGAAACTAGCCGTATCCCCGACAACGGCGCCAAAAACTTGATGGGTTTTAAAATATACCGCAAGTGCACGGTGTCCGTTTGGCGGACGGCAAATACGGGTCGATCCACGGGGAGAGGAGTTCTACTAGATTTATGTTCAATTATCTAACTACTTCCGAGAGAGGAAAAATAATTGAGGAATTAATAACTAAGCTAGAGTAAACTAGAACGCGAAAAATGAGAATTTATCAAATAATTAAAAACCTAGGGCAATCGATCGGTCCACCATGCTTATACCGGTTTAATCAATATAATATAGTTCAACAACACTTGGATTGAGGTTCGAATAAACGAAGTATTTCGCTAATCCTTGGTCAGGCATTAACAACTCCTAGATTAACATATGCCAGTACGGTCGCTCAACATAATCAAATCTACCTATTGTAACAAGCCTCTAATGAATATGATCTTTCGATTCTAATTCTTATTAGCTAAACATAACTCATGATATTGCGCAATTACATGAATTAAACAAGTATAACAAATCAATAGGAATTATTTTAATTCAATCCAATTATTGAAGAACATCAAACCACAATCAAAAGGTATAAACATGGCTTCCCTCTCTAAACCCTAGAAATAGACTACTCACTCATTATAACAAAGAACTCAATAAACGGGATCAAAGTAAAAGAATTCATTAAATTAAAGAAAGTAAAGAAGAATACCGAATGATTGAAGAACAATGAAAAAGGAAATCGACAATCTATATAATCTTCCAATGTAAAAGTTCAACAAAAGTAGAGAGAATAAACTAAGTGTTTGGCCCTAAAAACGTAGAAAAATCCGATCCGTTCCACGAAAATACTAAAAACCTATTTATACTAAATACAAAACCGGCTAAAAAAAAACCCGAAAAATCGCGTCCTGAGAGTCCGCCCGGTCGACCGGGCGAAATCCGCCCGGTCGGGCGACGGTGATCGCAGACTTGCGACGAAGGAAAAATTCCGCCCGGTCGGGCGCGTAAGCGTTTTTCTTCGTCTGATCGCCCGGTTGACCGGGCGAAATAAAGGATGAAAAATCCCAAGTGTTGAAGTTCGCCCGGTCGACCGAATCCGCCCGGTCGGGCGCGTAAGCGGTTTCTTCTTCGAAGCGCTGCTTGGTGGCTAAGTATGAAACTTCGCCCGGTCGGGCCACTCCGCCCGGTCGACCGGGCGAAGGTATTTACTTGTCTTTTTCTTCGTGGAATCCAACCAAAATGCTCATGCGGTCTTCCGGATACGCCTTGGACCTTGTGTGATCTTTGGACTTCCGTGTTGCGACTCCGATAAAGGTACAGAGTACCAAATCCGCATCAAAACCTGCAAAACACGACAAGAACTCCAAACACATCAAATCCACAAGAAAAGGGCTCGAAAGAGCCCAAATCGACTATCAAAACTAAGGGGATTAGAGTAAATAATCGATGAATAATGAACACATCAATGAGAAGATCATCAAATATAAAAAGGTTGTCGTATTAAAGAAGAATCATCCAATCTTATGAACTCATGATCTTAAGTGGTATATAAAAAGTATGTGGCACGTTTTTGTAGCAGTTGAGAAGTATGCCCCTTGAAATTTTTTGGCTCTTTTAGGTTTTACAGCATTCTTACATTAGGACTAGAGGAGAAGGAGAAAAAAAGACTTACAACTTGTGCCTTGATCAATGATCGAACTCAAAACAATATCACGGAAGGCAGATGTTCTCCAGTCAAATTGCACAATAATATCACCCTAAAGTACAAGCAAAATAAAAACTGAGTAATACATTAACTTCACTTGAAACAAGAATGTTTATAAATCATAGACAACTATATAAAGATAGAAATCCGACCTTAGGTTCTATGAACATTTCCTTGTATCTGGCACCGCTGGAAAAAAGTTGTCTGCGCACAACATAAATCATTAGAACATAGCATAGATTTTATATTAACTTGTGGGAAAGAAAAACATTAAGAAATTGTCAAAAGGTTATGCATTGGGTATTAAGGGCTAGGATGCAATTTGCAAAATGATTATATTCCTACCAAATTACAAGTTAAACAAGTTAATATTTTCATCTTAGTGCGAAGTACTTTCCTGCTATAGCTAAGCTCCGTGAGTTTTATGCATAAGTTGGATAACATAAATCAGTTCAAGACTAATAAGTTGCATAAGTAGTACCAAATAGTGAACCTAAATGTCATTATACACGATCCAATTTTGTTTGAAATGCGAAAGCAAGTTGCTCACATTTTAAATATTTCCCTCACAAAATTTTAAAAATGAGAAACTTGTTTTAGGATAGAGGGAGTAACAAAATAAATAGATAATTACCAACCATTTAACTTTTGCTAAAAAAATTTAGTAATGTCCAAATTAAGTACGAAGTAAGAATATGAATATCTAGAGTCAACAACAACATGGAAGACAAGAGATGGCCAAGCTATGGCCCATTCTTCGACAATGCATAATACCTAGAAATACCATCAAAAAAGGCAAAAGAGAAATAGATTATAATTTAGGATGATGACCAAAGGGCATTGTTGTATGCATGTTCTTTCTACACTGAGTGCTGACAAAGTGCAATCAAATATGTGGAAGTTATACTAGGCATCTTCTCATGGAAAAGACCTGATTTCTTAGAGGCTGAGGAGCACTTTGAAACTTGAACATTATTATGTAATGAATGAAATGCCATGTTTACCAAAAAAAGAAAAAATATGTTGAAAGGTTAGGACTCACAAATATGCATGTGCGTAACAGGGCATGTCATCGAAAATGAATGGAGAATCCACCCCAGAGAGGACTTGCTAAGTTCAAATTTGGGTTTGTAATACTGTAAATTTGTTTGTACTTTGTAGCGAGTGGTGACTATCAAAAGAAAAACAAATGGCAAAGGATTTGGATTTTCATATTGTCTCCAGTTAAATGGTTAAATTATTCTTTAGGCTTTTCAAACTCAAACTCAAACTCAAACTCGGTTAAATTATTCTTTAGACCTTTTCAAACACTAACAAGAAAACTCAAAACCCATAATAATATCAAACAACCCCTCAAATAAACAAAGTTTATTAACTTACCCATCGACTACACAGCGAATTTTGCAGCAACTTAAACAAGAGAGGATGATCCAGACAAGAGATTAAGTACCCCACTTGGTCGCTAATATGAACCAGGCCAAGTTAATTATTTCTCTGGATAGAGCCTGGAAATGCAGTACAAATTCTTAATTAAAATAATAACTGGACATAGTTTAAGATGCAACAAAAATAAACAGATAAAAAACCTGTTGAAAATAAGAAACAACTTAAGAAGTAGCACATGCCTGACTCCACACTAGACCGCAAAAGGGGATCAATAAGTAAATGAACCATATCCTGATCAGTCACGCGCTTAAGGCGATACAATCGAATTATGTCATGAATAATCCTCAATATGACTCCCAATGGTGCTTCGGAATCTGAATAAGATAGCATCACATAACAACTTAGTTCCAAAATTTTAGAAACAAAAGAAAAATATATTTGATTAATTTATTGAAAATGAGTTTCCCTATGTGTCTATAAGTGGTACAACAACAAGACAATATATGCATAAACAAACTATTTCGCTTAAACAAATTAAAAGAATAACCATGAGATACTCATGCGAATTACATTATTTATTTAACAAAACTTACGAGAAAAATAATCAGCCAACATTCTGATCAAGTCTCTATCCAACGTCGGGAACCGATCCAACCGCGACAGCACCAATTCTTGTAGTTTGCTTGGAAACTTATGCAAGGTTGGAAGCAATTCGATCACTTGATACTTAATCAAAATCAAAGGAAAAATCTGTAAAAAAAAAAACACATAAAAAGAAAAGATCAAACATTGACCGATAAGAATAAAATTAGCAAATAAACAAATTAGGCTAGTATAATGATAAATTACCTTGGGGTTTGCCATAGTAGTGTCTATGGCATCTAGTTCCTGAATGATTCTTCCCTTAGAGAGTTTGTCTCGGATGAAAACCATGTCACTGACCAACATGGAATTAGGGCCGTATTTGGGCCTAGGCGAGAGGGCGGAGTGCCTAGGCCCCAAAACACATCGCCCAAATAATTAAAGGCAAAAGAGAATAAAAGAAAAAGTAGAAAAAAAGGAAAAGAAAATATCACTGCAATACTACAAATGCGGCCGAGAATTACGCTTACTCTTCAACCTATAACTCCTTCAATAAAATTCAGTTTCTTATTCAATTCTCCCACTTGTTTTCCAATGCAATGCCAAAGACTCAAAATTTTTGGGTAATTTCTCTCTTTTCTCTGCAATTTTTGTTCTTTATTCGATTTTATATTATGCAAATTCTGAATTTTATTACTTCATTTTTCGACCAAGAATTATTATATAATAATAATTTTTTGATATAGTATCCATAAAAAGTACATAAAAATATTGTTAAATTGAATTTTCTATAGAAGTTATGTAAAAGCCAACAAAGAAAATTATTCCCAATCCGGACCGAAAATCAAAACTTCAAAAAATTCGGACCAAACAACTGTTTATTTTTTCGGTCTGGACCGAAATATCAAACATTAAAAAACTTTAGATCTAATTAGGCCCCTAATATGTAGGTTCGCCTTGGGCCTCCAAAATCTCAGAAACGGGACTGCATGGAATATTTGGAATCTCCAACATCTCTGAAACCGAGAGACACAAATTAAAGACTTTTCTTCCAACTGTTAATTGAATGCTCCCATCACTTATGCCTAATATCAAAATACGGCCCTCAGCATCTAATCTCTCCCTCCCAAAACCCACTACAAGGTGGTCGAATAATTCGACGCCACCTCGATCCCTAAGGATAGATGTTGTTGCATCATAAGCCTTTGCGAGAGTGTTACCGGGTTTTAGGCATTTAAGGGCAGCTTTCTGAGCATCCAACAACATACAATAAAACTGATATTTTCCAAGCCTAACATCAGTGAAAATAGTCCTACCAAGGATTGATACACAAGAAAGCCTATGAATTTAAGACCTACCAAACAGATAATAACATCACCTTGTCTGGACGTCGAAGGCTCCGAGAGATCGAGACTCACGCCACATTGGAACCACCCTTCCCATTTACTATCATCAGAAGCTTTTTTCAATTTCTCTAAGTTGATTGACTCTTTCAACTCCTCAAAGTTGATTGAGTGTCCATCAGCTAGTGAATTTTCCAAACTAGGTAATATAGTGTTGTTTAAACAACTTGTGCAAATGTTGGAGGTCTGGAGGAGATTGGACGGTATTTGTTGACTATTTCGCTCCTCATATCTAACTATTTCATCCTCCGCGCTTTTACCGCCCATATCTCGAGTTTGCAAAATTCAAAACCCTAGCTTCAATTTGAATGAGTTTGAAGTACGAGCTTCCCTAATCTTCACGTTTATCTCTTCCACCCGCGTTTTTCTCTCTCTTCAACTCACCAACGGCATAAATTCCGACAATTGAGATAGGGGAAGTTCCCAGTGCAGCAAGGGGCTTTTTAGGGAGAGAAAAGTAATGTCTTATTCTTGAGTTGCGACATGGGTCTGCAGCGAATGGAGAAATTACCAAGCTGCTAAACAATTGTCACTCCGGACTCCTGTCATCCAAGACACTATAACAGTCGGCGACCACCCTTTCAGACGTGGGACATGTTTCAGACGTGGGACAAGTAGGAGTATGAATTATGTGAACTCGTTTTTTACGCTTACATGTATGATTTGGGGATTAGAGTTTAGACATCATCCGAAAGAAAACACTTTAGCATTGGCGGATCTATCCTACTATATATATATATATATATATATATAAAATGCGAGTTTATGGGAAGGGTCAAATCCTATAAAATAAAAGCCGCGATATTGCTTGAGCAAATCCTACTCATTTCATCGGGGTTCGAGTCCCACCATCCTTGAGCAAATAATATTGCTTTGAATCGCGAGCCGCGACGGATTTTCGCGGGCCGCGACCACTTGCTGCTCAATTAATTGAGTTCCACCTTAATATTCCTTTTAACCTTGCTTGTCGACTTCAATATGTCGCAATAAAGAGGATTTCCGGTGTTTGGAGCTCGTTCCTAGAGTTCGTTACATGTATTGCAAATCTTGGTGGCTTTACGAATTAACCATTAGTAGCGGGTTCTTGTCTCAACACTTTGTGACTTTACGGTCATTAAATTCCGCTAAAAAGTGATTCGATGAAAAGAAAGAATGCAAGACTACTTGAATCTGCGCAATTATAGCATTAC
Organism: Beta lomatogona; assembly: GCA_947646795.1. Lineage (NCBI taxonomy): Eukaryota > Viridiplantae > Streptophyta > Magnoliopsida > Caryophyllales > Amaranthaceae > Beta > Beta lomatogona. Next base: position 301,047 of record CANSNZ010001006.1, on the reverse strand, counting down.
TTAAGTTGGATCTCCGAGTTCTTATGGGAAAAGATTTTACTACAATAATGAAGCAATAAAGCATGATACAAATGATCTCAATTAACCAGCTTTGCTTCAAGCTAAAAAAAACCCAATTATAATTGCAGACTTTTCGATCGATGAATGCATTTCTTTACATATCCCTCTCACTCCAACGAAGTTGTATGCTCGGTAAATCTCAACTTATTCATGGGGAGAAATTCCCGAACAAGAACTTCGTGTTCAACTCATTTATCTAAACATATCTAATTGGACATTTTGTATTTTTGAACTCACTAGTTGTCCAGCGTGTGCATCGTCCTACGCTCAATAAGTCGATGTTTGATTATATTCATACAAGTGTGTAAATTGATTGGCATATTTAGATGAACAAACACTTGAAAAGAAGGTAAAGAACAATAGTGGTGTTGTCAACTTGGTGATAAGTTAGTAAAGCATAGATGATAAAATTATGTTGTATTGGAATAGATATTGATACTTAGGGATCGAACAAGCTGAAGTTTTAAGCTGAAGTTTTATAATTGTCATAGAGGATCAACATGTATAAATTCGGTTAATACCTTCCCCATCACCCCCCCGGGTTCGACTCCTGCCTCAAACATGTATAAACTCGGCTCAATAGTTTGATAAATGTTGTTGCAAATTAGCAAACAAGAGGGGTTTTTTTTTTGTTGCATATTACTTAATTTAGTTTCGCGATTGCTTGTGATGTATGTGATTTTGTTCTTTGCATGAATGAAGCATCTTAGAGATTAACAATATATATTTTAATCACTAATCATTACATAAAAATACAAGAAAATTGTTGTGGTAAATAATGGAACTACTTCATAATAAATGATTGATAGCCATATTGTGACGAGTATACATTAAATCATTTTTAAAGATTAATATATGCACACTTTCTAATGTAATCATGAGATAAGGATATATTTTCAAATATTGTAATCACATGCTAAATAAGTTGTGATAAGGAAATAATTCACTTGTTCCAAATATCCTTTGTACATTACCATACTTCTATTTTTTGTGGAAAAATGGAGACCCAATCACATTGAAGACCATTAGAAACCAATCCTATGCTTTTTTTGGATGCAAGGGAGGGGTAAACCCCCGAAAAATAAAACACAAATTACATAGAAATTTTACGTGATGTGACCATGCAACTCCTATGAGGTCTTCATACAAGATTTGAGAAAGGGCATTTGGGAGACTGCTGTGAAATAGACCTCGGCGACATCTCTCATGGACCCTCCAGACCCACTTCCATCCTCCAAGGTAGCCCCACCAGACCCTGATGACCAGATACTAATCTTCAGCTGCATACCTTGAATAGCTTGAGCATTGATCCTCGCCATCTCTTGGAATGTTCCTGAATTGATCATCATGTAGTCCCTTAATGAAGCATAGTTTCCATCAAGAGCCTTGAGAAGGGTATTGAGGTAGAATCCTTGCGCTTGAGCAAGGGCCACAATTCCTTCAGCCTCTTTCTTCTTGCTGTAAAGGTCTGCATCAGCTGCTTGCTGGCGAGTGTAGAACGCAGCCTCTGCTGTTGCCTTCTCTGCCTCGGCTTGCTTTTGCTTCTCATACAAATTTGCATCTGCTTCTCTTTGGTTGTTGTATAGGTTTCGGTTTGCTTCTTGGACCTGTCAATCAAAACTTTGCATATTAAGTCCAAAATGAACTCTGATTATGAAGTGCTAGCTAGTATAACTATAACTCTGCCTTCCAATAACAGTATGCAAACAGCAAAATCCAGTATAAGAATCACTTGCTGCTTTGTTGTCATTATCAGAACTAGCATTCTTCTAGTTTCATTGCAAGTCGTCAATAAATTTCTGAATGAATCACTATTTCACAGGAATTAATGACTGCTAAATTGTATTTTACATAGTGATGACTTATTCATCAGGTTTCAACTAGAACAGACGAATTCGATCAGAAAAGTTGAATACTATAGCTTGTAATTTTCTTAGTTACATCAATACTTCTGAAGTTGTAACTCTTAATGTAAAAACAAATTTTAGAGATGAATCTAAGACAATATAGACTGAAAGTAAATACAATCCAAAAGAAAATAGAGGATTTCTTCTGTACAATCAAAGTTTCTAAACTATGTTGCATGAAACTAGGATATAGAAAAGCTAAACATATTGTACACAAGCAGAAAATCATCAATGTGAACTTGATAGAAAGCTAAACATACTTCACCTAGATAATGACAACCATTAGCATCAGTATATAGTGAATCGAACTAAGTAGGAAAAACAGAACGTTCAACGATGTAATCAACCAAAGTTAGCGAAAACTGATTAGAAATTATTACCTTAATGTCATACTCAACAGTGGCCTTACTAAGGAGCTCAGCCCTGAGTTTCTCAGTCCTAGTGAGAGCATTTTTCTTTTCCACCTCGTCCTATAGCTCGGCCTCTCTAATAGAAACTTCCAGCTTAGCTTCAACCTCGCCTAGCTGAGCGGCCTTGGCCCACCCGGCTTTTTGTGCACCAAGCTCAGTAATGCTTTTGCAACATCAGCATCCTTCTGATTCTCAAATATCTTAACCTCACTCTTAACCTTAACCTCTTCCTTCTTCCCTTCTCCATCCCTTTGTGTTGATATGATCTTGGTTTTCGCATCGATTTTAGCTGCATTTTGTGCGGTTTGTCCTTGCCTTAGCTTTGACCCTATCTCTCGCTTCATCTTGGCCTCTCGCAACATCCACCTTGAGATACAAACAGAATCAGTTTTCAATCTTAATTACCCAAGATAAGTAATGATCATAAATCATAATAACTCCAAAATCATTATATGTTACCTAGGCTAATAAATTTTCTGGCTTAACATAGGAATCATTATTGTTGCATGCAGGGAAAATCATAACCTCTACATTCTCCCTAATATCCTATTTTTGAATGGAAAATCCCCTAACTATTAATCATTTCTTTGCCAAATCTTGGGCTTCATATCTACTTCTACACAAAAAATAATCAACATATCAAGCATTATTAGTAAGAAACCAAGCCAGATAAAGTCAAGGCTGCCCTGGACCTCACAAAGCCCAGGTCAGTCAAGGATGTTCAATGTTTAACTGGCAGAATGGCAGCCCTGTCCAGATTCATTGCCAGGTCCTCTGAGAAAACTCGACCTTTCTTCAAGGTTCTTCGAGGCAACAAGGAGTTCGCTTGGGGGAGGAGCGAAAGCGGCATTCAAGCTCCTTAGGGAGCACTCCGATGGGTCTACCCACTTTGGCCGAGACTATATTCTTTGTTAGTGAGGCAAGCGATTAGTGCTATCCTCCTAAGAGAAGATGACAAGGTACAGCAGCCCATATACTTTGTGAGCAATGCACTTGCATATGCAGAGACCAGGTACCCACTTATTGAGAATACAGCCTATGCAGTCATCATCGCAACCAGGAAGCTTAGGCCCTACTTTGATGCTCATGAAGTAGTGGTCATGTCTAACATGCCACTTGAAAAGGCACTGGAGAAATTGAACAAGTCTGGTAGGCTAACCAAATGGGCACTTGAACTCACAGACTTTATCAAGTTCCAACCTCGTCATGCCATCAAAGCACAAGCCTTGGCAGAATTTTGGAAACAAAAACCTGGTACAAGTGGTCTACCACTTATGGTATACGATATGTACCCCTAAAAATCAAGGTGGTCTAGGTTTTCGTAAAGCTACTGCCATAAATACCGCTTTTTTTTGTAAATTAGGATGGAAAATTCTTTCTAACCATTCCAATCTTTGGTTCAGTCAATTAATGCCAAATATTTATCCAAGAAAACTCTTTTCGAATATAAAACCCAACCAAAGGATTCCTTAATTTGGAAACAAATCTGTAGTATTCACCCTCTTTTATTGAAAGGCATTTGCTGGAAAGTTGGTACTGGTACCAGTATACTATTTTGGATTGATAATTGGGTTTTTGACCAAAGTCTTATTTTTTATTTAAACATTGATTTTATTACTGTCTCTAACATTGATCTCACTGTCAGTCAGTGTATCACTTTCGATGGTCAACAAGATACTAGTTTTCTTGCTACCCTTGTCCCTCCTCACATTCTTCCGCATAAATTAGGTATACCTCTTCCTTCTTCTCCGCTTCTCGTTGAACCTTGTTGGGGTTTTTCCAAGTCTGGTCATTTTACCGTTAAATGCGCTTCCTGGGCCGGCCCATAGTCATGATTATCTCCCATCCTCTTAGGAAACCAAATGGATTTGGAATTTAGATATTTGTCCAAAATTCCAACTAGTCCTTTGGCAACTCCTTCATCAAAGTATTCCGACCCGTGATATTTTACTTTACCGCAACCTTGATATCCCGGCCTTTTGCCCTCTTTGCCTTTCTTCACCTGAATCTCAAGATCATCTTTTGCTTCATTGCCCCAAAATTCTAGACCTTTGGTCTTACCCCAAAGTTTTAGCTTGGTTTGGTTTTTTACCAAAACATCTCTCTATAATTGATACTCTTCGTCATATCCATTTTACTACTCCTTGGCGTTTAACTAAATTTATTTCATTGATTTGGAGTATCTGGAAAAGCCGTAATTCCGCTTTCTTTAACGATATCCTTTTTACACCTCTCTCGCCAATTATCCGCGCTATCAAACTTTAATGCTTCCCCTCCAGCTCCTTATATTCCTCGTACTCTTTCTGTCGCTTGGTCACTGTAGACGCCTAATTTTGTCGTCTAAATTAGTCTTTTTTTGTTCAACTTAGAGACCAAAACGTCTCGATGGTTGTCTAGGCACTTCGACATCACCTTTATATCAACATTTACGTAGTCAAGGTTGATGTTTGCCTATTATTGATGTTAACTACCTTAGTTGAGCTTCTTAATGCCATTTTCAGCATTTTATAACAAGAAAATGTTCACTTTTCAACATTATTGTCTTTACGTCAATCAACAATTGCACTGGCTTGGCACGGGCCATAGGCCCGGGATTTGGTGATGAAACGATTCGTAATTGCCATATCGAAGTCAGGAACGAACAATGAGTGGAGGCCTTGTTGTCAGGAAATATAGTTTTATTTTTAGCTTATTTAATTTCATTTTCAACTTCTTTTTGTTTCAATTCTTACTCCTAATTTATGTATCTTCAAAAAAAAAAAAATTTCAAAAAATTTAGAAAAATTTGTTTTATTCTTAGAGATTTTTTTTAGGAAAATTTTGTACTAGCGCAGGCTGTCAACAGCGCTGGGTCAAAAACAGGCCAAATAGGCCCGGGACCAGAGCAGGTTTCACCCATGCCGGGCCAGCGCGTGGCTCACCCACGCTGGGCCTACCCGGCGCTGGTAGGGCCTGCATTTGGTTCTGTGCTGTTTTGTGATTTTTTCTGGAATTTTCGGAGGTGTTTCTCGATGTTTTTCTAGATTTTTCCAATTTATCTTTCGTTTTGCATCTAATTTGTATTTTTACTTCGCTATTAAGTGTGTTTTTTATCTTTTAAATAGTGATTTATCTCTTAGAGGTGTTGATGACTCACGTTTTTCAAGATATAATTACCACTTTGTAAAAAAGAGTGTAGATTCATCGAATCTTCTAGAATCTTCCAGATCTTTCTGGCGACATTTCACAGGGGAAAAAAACATCAACATCATACACAAAAAAAAAAGAACGACGTTTTATATTTCACCTATTTTCTCTCTCTTCTCAAAAGAAAAATACAAAAAAAAATATTTTCTTTCTTTTCTTGTTGATTTCTTGGAGGAGTTCTGGCAAAGAGGGCTGGTGATACTCAAAGGCGTTCAACATCCTGCTTTTCGAGGCGCGTTTGGTAAGTTTCTGAAAATCCCTCTCAAATCACCATTATTATTGTTAAATAACTAAATTTGAAAATTTGATGATCACATGAAGTCATAAAATCTTGGACAAATTAAGCATGTTTAGACACCTTAATTATTAAAATTATGTTCTTAATCAAATCCGACCTAAAAAGATAGTTTTTTGTGTTCATATAATTCAGATTTATAATTAATTATTGTTAAAAATTGAATCTTGTTGCATGGTATATAAAAGTTATTAAATTTTGTTGATCGGACCAAGTGGAGGCCGCCTTTCGGGCTCGTGTGATACACTCTATCATACTAGTACCATCTTCCCCGAATCCACACTATGGTTCGTAGACCATTAATGGAGTTATTGCGGGAAAAATCACGAAATACGTGGTTTATAAGTTTGTTCCTTAAAACTCATTGGCGACTCCTATTTGCTTGTTATTTTGTTGACTTCTTTTGCTTCCAATACCCGAGCCGAAACGACGGCACTCGGTGAAGACCCCGTGGGGGGGTGCCGATCCGGCCCCTTACAGTCACCCCCTCCTCCAGGTGTTGATAAGTCAAATTTTGACGGCTCTGTCCTTAATGGCTCAGCCACTACTGGCGTTATTCTTCGCGATCATTTAGGAGAAGCCTTAGCTTCTCGCTCTTTCTATCTCGGTACTACCACTATTTTTGTGGCCGAAGCTCGGGCTCTTCATAATGGTCTTCTTTTGGCTCAACATTTAGGTTTTGAAAATATTTTCATTGAAGGTGATAACCTTATTGTTATTAACATTTTACAAGGAGAAGCCTGTCCATGGAAAATTCAAATTCTTATGGATGATATTTCTAATATTCTTCAAAATTCAATTTTCTTTCTTCTTTAAACTCATTTTAAATATTTTTTTTTTTTTGTGTGTGATCTGCTGTAAATTTGAGGTTGTTCTCTCATCAATCTACAATTGAATTTGTGTTTACACTACTAGAAATAATGTTATTCACGACAAAACAATAACGACCAACTCATATTTTCGTTGTTATATATTGAGATTAACAAGAACTCATGGGGTTGGTCGTTGTTATGGTACTGTACTTATTTATGGGCTTATTTTGTAAACTTAAGACTGTCGTTAAAGCTCCATAAGAAAAATTAGAAAATATATTTTCATGGCTATTTCGAGTTGGATTAATTTTGTTTATTTGAGTTTTCGGGTGCTGTTGTTGTTCTAGCAAATATTCATCACGGTTGTTTTCATTTTTTTTTATTCTGATTCAGTTTTTTGACATATACATCCAGCTGAAATACTCGACTTGTTGCGGTCTACTGTTGTTTAATTCTCAGATCCCAAACCCGGCAAAACCCTAACCTTTGTATACACAAAGGTACCCTTTTTTTTCCCCTTTAATTCGACATAAACCAGTTCGAATTGTTTAGTTCGAATTATTTGATCATAATTTCCTATTCAAATTGTTTGTAATTATTGAATTGTTCATATAATTGGGGAAGTATAAGCGAGTAAGTTCAATCAGAATTATCATTATTCATAATTTCCCTTTGATATTCTATTTGGATTCAATTCGAACCGTTGCTGAATTTGTCTGAATGATTGCTACTTTTTAATTTTCTTTATCGTCAATATTGTTTCTTGGTTCACAATTTTGGGTTGGGGGTTAATTTGCTGCATCATAGATCATTGTGGTGATGATGATATGTTGTAGTGTATGTTTATCTTTTTTTGTTTGTTTTTGTTGTTCCTTTTTCCCCTCTAATTTCTGTTCATCATTTTGAATATTGATGTATACAGTCTCATCCTCTTGTGGTCTACTGTTCTTTAATCCTCAGGTCCCAAACAGAAGTACACAGACAATCATCATCCCTAACTGCGATCAACCATGGCACATGAAACGGGAGAAACGACCGAATTTGGGAAAGCTCTGATTGAAACGGGCGGCTTAGTGGCCTTCGACAGGATACCTCCAAGCTTCCACAAGTTTGGAAATTGGATGGACCGCTCGGAATATGAATATTACGCCAACAAAGTTATAGAGAGCGATGTAAGCCATTCGATTATTAACTCTGTTTTCAAGTATAACCATTCGATTGGATTTTTCTGCTACTTTGGAAATCATCAGAGTTGGATGTGTTTTAAAGTTCGATGCACATGTCAGATTGTCGGGATATGCTTAGATAGGGCGTCAAATAGCAAATCCCTAGAATAATGAATCCTTCCTATCCTGTCGTGGGACCAATTTCTTACAGTCTTGCATAAATGTTAGGGCTTTGATGTCAGTGGCTGCACTGGTGTTGTTTCTAATGGTATCGTTGAGCTTGATGACACTACCGAGGTCATACCTGCTGCCCGCTTTGCTGTTAATCAACACAACACTCAAACGGTTTGTATATATACCTCCACATCTCCCATTATATCATCTTATCTTATTTAGGTTGCAACTTTGCTTATATTAATGGTGTTTTGTTTCCTGCATGCAGGGTGCAACTTTGAAGTTTGTGGAGGTCGTAAGAGCCAATTTTCAGGTTCTTGGCATTGTTTATTATTACATTACTCTCAAGGCTGTTGATGACCAAAACAATGGTCAACCAAAACTCTACCGTGCCAAAGTTATAAGACATCGTATTAGCATTTTAAATGGTCAGACTGAAGCCGATAGGAAATACACTTTGGAAAGCTTCTACGAATCAACTCAACAGCCACTTAAGCGCCCACCTAAGCGAAAATCTAGTAAGCGCAAAAGACCAGTGCCAGACTATGACCATAGATCCCGGCGTCCTTTCTACAAATTTGTGTAATTTTTTTCACTATCAAACGCTGTTTTCTTGGTTGCTATCGGTATTGTTTGTAAGTAGGTTATGTTGTGTTTTATTTTTGTGCAAGTTTGATTTGCGCTCAATCATTGCAGGTTGGAAAAGAAGACTTTTTTGGAGCATTATGATTCTCCATTTTATGACGTTAGTTTGCTTTCCATAATTACATGCATCACTTTATATACCTTTATGCTTTTGCATAAATGTAGTAACTAACCTGTTTTATTCTATGTTGTTCTGCTTACATGACCAGGTCGTGAGGCTTGCTAAGAAAGAGTGGGAGTCCTTTTCTCCGGAGGTGAGTATCTTATAAATAAAGCAACATCTACTTTTTTTTGCTTTGACTATTTTTGCTATTGCATGTAGAGTCGGTTCTAGACTAGTTTGTCTCACATCCTTTTCGATGGACTACTTTCTTCTTTGTCTTTGTTGTTGTGAAACATGGTGGATGAATCTACCTCTTTGCTACTTGTTTGATACATCATCTTTTCGTTGATTATATTACTATCTGCAACTAAACTAAGAGTACTATATATACTTGGTATATGCTACCATCAGTTTAAAGGTAGATCTGTGTCAACGTGTTGCGTTATGGCCAAAATGTTTGGTTCATGTTATGCAACCTAACTGATGTATTCTTAATCCGTAGAGATACAGAAGTTTAAGCCTAATGAGTGTATTTTAACGAGGCCTTTATGAGTCTTGCTGTAGGTTTGGTGGTGTTGGTTAGTTGGAAATTGATTAATTTGGTTAAGAGTAGGAGCATGAAGGTAGGAATTGCAGTATTCTTAATATTTGGGTCATGTTATGGCCAAGATATTTGGTTCATGTTATGCAACCTAATTGATGTACTAAAAGTTTAAGCCTAATGAGTGTATTTTAGTGAGGCTTCTATGAGTCTTGTTGTAGCTTGGTTGTGTTGGTTGGTTGGAAATTGATTATTATGGTAAAGAGTAGGAGCATGAAGGTGAGAATTGTAGTGTAGAATGACTTGCTTCAGCAACTGGATAGGGTAATAGTTAGAGGACCCTAAATTCCTCACCTAAGACAAAATAATATATAGAGCTGAATGTATTGGACTTGACGACTTCCTCTCTGGATAAGAGGGAAGATGAAGATTGTTGTCCACGTTGTGATTCAGGATTTGCTTTTCGTGTTTAACTGGGTATCCAAGGGGTTTTTTTTAAGTTGCCCAGAATTCTATTACCAAGTTGTACCTTTAACTATTGTGTTGCTTTGCCTGTGCCAATATAAGTTGACTGCGAGAGTTATGTTTAATGCTTAAGCTCTTGTATGGCGCCAAAATTTATGGGTTAAAAAACTCGAGAATGAGAATGATGTCAGTGTGAAATTTGATACCTTGAAACTTGATACCTTGTGTTTTTGGTTGCATATTGGGATCAAAGTAAATGCTCGTGAATTTGCTGCTTCTATTTATTCTTTAGCTATTTAGCGTCTTCAAGACTGATAATACTTGCTGGGTGCTGATCGTGTTCATTTGTTACCTCGTACTCCCTGTACTGTTTTCGATGATTGTCTTGCTGGCTGTACTCTTGTCCATGACAAACTCATGCGTTTGACTGTTGCTGTTACTTCATGCTAATAAAGGAAGATTACTGCATTCTAGCAGTAGTAGTAACAAATATTGTGTTTTGCAGGAAAAAAGCTGTTTATGCGGACTAGGCTGTGTTTTGCTTGATGAAGTGGGAACTTAGATATGTGTTTCATGGGATAAATTCCTCTTTATCTCTCGTTTCGACAGTTCATGGTTGTTAATATATCAGATTGTAAATATACCTATATATTAATTATGGCAGCTTATGGTGTGAGCTTGCGCTACTAATCAAACCTGCTTGTCTGACTTCAAGATGTCGCAATAAAGAGGATTTCCAGTGTTTGGAGCTCGTTCCTAGTGTTCGTTACATGTATTGCAAATGCTGGTGGCTTTCTGAATTAACCATTAGTAGTGGGTGCTTGTCTCAACACTTTGTGACTTTCTAGTCATTAAATTCTGCTAAAAAGTGATTCGATGAAAAAGAAAGAATGCAAGACTACTTGAATCTGCGCGATTATAGCATTACTTAAGTTGGATCTCCAGTTCTTATGGTACAAGATTTTACTATAATAATGAAGCAATAAAGCATGATACTAATGATCTCAATTAACCAGCTTTGCTTCAAGCTAAAAAAAACCCAATTATAATTGCGGACTTTTCCGATCCGATGAATGCATTTCTTTACATATCCCTCTCACTCCAACGAAGTTGTATGCTCAATAAATCTCAACTTTATTCACGGGAGAAATTCCCGAACAAGAACTCCGTGTTCAACTCATTTATCTAAACATATCTAATTGGACATTTTGTATTTTTGAACTCACTAGTTGGCCAACGTGTGCATCGTCCTACACTCAATAAGTCGATGTTTGATTATATTCGTACAAGTGTGTAAATTGATTGGCATATTTAGATGAACAAACACTTGAAAAGAAGGTAAAGAACAATAGTGGTGTTGTCAACTTGGTGATAAGTTAGTAAAGCATAGATGATAAAATTATGTTGTATTGGAATAGATATTGATACTTAGGGATCGAACAAGCTGGAGTTTTATAATTGTCATAGAGGATCAACATGTATAAATTCAGTTAATACCTTTCCCATCACCCCTCCGGCCGGGTTCGACTCCGGCCCCTCAAACATGCATGTATAAACTCGGCTCAATAGTCGATAAATGTTGTTGCAAATTAGCAAACAAGAGGGGCTTTTTTTTTTGTTGCATATTACTTAATTTAGTTTCGCGATTGCTTGTGATGTATGTGATTTTGTTCTTTGCATGAATGAAGCATCTTAGAGATTAACAATATATTTTAATCACTAATCATTACATAAAAATACAAGAAAATTGTTGTGGTAAATAATGGAACTACTTCATAATAAATGATTGATAGCCATATTGTGACGATTATACATTAAATCATTTTTAAAGATTAATATATGCACACATTATAATGTAATCATGAGATAAGGATATATTTTCAAATATTGTAATCACATGCTAAATAAGTTGTGATAAGGAAATAATTCACTTGTTCCAAATATCCTTTGTACATTACCGTACTTGTATTTTTTGTGGAAAAATGGAGACCCAATCACATTGAAGACCCATTAGAAACCAATCCTATGCTTTTTTTGGATGCAAGGGAGGGGTAAACCCCGAAAAATAAAACACAAATTACATAGAAATTTTACGTGATGTGACCATGCAACTCCTATGAGGTCTTCATACAAGATTTGAGAAAGGGCATTTAGGAGACTGCTGTAAACTAGACCTCGGCGACATCTCTCATGGACCCTCCACTCTCCAGACCCACTTCCACCCTCCAAGGTAGCCCCACCAGACCCTGATGACCTCTCTTTTTTGTCCTTACGGAAAATTCCAAAGGTTGTAAATCTGCCAAGTGGGATTCAATTCTTGTCTTCCCTTACAACCCTTTCTATCTCCGACTGCTACAACTTGGAATATCTTCCAGAATGGCTTTATCGCCTCACATCCTTACAATTACTTCAGCTCCTGCTTTGCCCTAAATTGAGGTCATTGCCAGACCTCCCCGACCTTACATCTTTAGAAATAGGATACTGTAATGAGTTGAGTGAAAGATGCAGAAAACCAGATGGGGTAGACTAGCCCAAAATATGCCACATCCCCAACTTAGAAATTAGATGAGCCTTTTATAAGTCCACCTCTCCCCACGCATCACATCAACTTACCACCTATATATTCTCTACCAAACTTAGCTTTTGAAAAAATGAATGCATATATCGGTGCCAATATTGTAAATAAATAAGTTACATTCTATGAATCAATAAATATTGCATATAAAGTTATGAATTTGTTTTTTAGTTTATAAATGTTGTATATTTAAACTTTAATGTTATACTTTGTAGATAAATATTGTGCAGTATATAAGTACTTATCTACATGTAAACTGAGTCATGTATAAAATTATAGATGAATGATTTATATTAATTTATAAAAGTTGTATGGTAATATATAAATATTGTATTTAAATATTTATAATTTACCAAACTGCTCCTAATAAGCATTTGAAGAATGAATTTTAATTTGAGGTTTGGGCAAACCTCTGTCATTCAAGCTAGCGCATTATTATTGTTATTGTTATCACTCCAACTTTATTTGCTTCCCATAATTAGGACTTCAAGATGCTACGATATGGAACTGTGCATGCATGATTATTAAAATGTTATTATGGAAAATCACGAAATACGTGGTTTATAAGTTTGTTCCTTAAAACTCATTGGCGACTTTATTTGCTTGTTATTTTGTTGACTTCTTTGCTTCCAATACCCGAGCCGAAACGACGGCACAGGTGAAGACCCTGTGGGGGTGCCGATCCGGCCCCTTACAGCCACCCCTCCTCCAGGTGTTGATAAGTCAAATTTTGACGGCTCTGTCCTTAATGGCTCAGCCACTACTGGCGTTATTCCTTCGCGATCATTTAGGAGCAAAGCCTTAGCTTCCTTTCGCCTTTTCTATCTCGGTACTACCACTTATTTTTGTACTAGTCTCGCCTCTTTTCATAATGGTCTTCTTTGGCTCAACATTTAGGTTTTATAATATTTTCATTGCAGATGATAACCTTATTGAGTTATTAGACGATTTTAGATAAGAAGGCCTGTCCATGTAATAATCAAATTCTTATGGATGATATTTCCCTAATAATCTCTCAAAATTCAATCACCTTTCTTCTTTAAACTCATTTTAAATATTTTTTTTTTTTTTTTTTTTTTGTGTGTGATCTGCTGTAAATTTCCTGAGGTTGTCTCTCTTCACCAATCTAATAATTGAACTCGGGCTTACACTACGAGAAATAATGTTATTCACGACAAAATAACGACCAACTCATATTTTTCGTTTGTTATATATTGAGATTAACAAGAACTCATGGGGTTGGTCGTTGTTATATGGTACTGTACTTATTTATGGGCTTATTTTGTAAACTTAAGACTGTCGTTAAAGCTCCATAAGAAAAATTAGAAAAATATATTTTCATGGCTATTTCGAGTTGGATTAATTTTGTTTATTTGAGTTTTCGGGTGCTGTTGTTGTTCTAGCAAATATTCATCACGGTTGTTTTCATTTTTTTTATTCTGATTCAGTTTTTTGACATATACATCCAGCTGAAATACTCGACTTGTTGCGGTCTACTGTTGTTTAATTCTCAGATCCCAAACCCGGCAAAACCCTAACCTTTGTATACACAAAAGGTACCCTTTTTTTTCCCCTTTAATTCGACATAAACCAGTTCGAATTGTTTAGTTCGAATTATTTGATCATAATTTCCTATTCAAATTGTTTGTAATTATTGAATTGTTCATATAATTGGGGAAGTATAAGCGAGTAAGTTCAATCAGAATTATCATTATTCATAATTTCCCTTTGATATTCTATTTGGATTCAATTCGAACCGTTGCTGAATTTGTCTGAATGATTGCTACTTTTTAATTTTCTTTATCGTCAATATTGTTTCTTGGTTCACAATTTTGGGTTGGGGGTTAATTTGCTGCATCATAGATCATTGTGGTGATGATGATATGTTGTAGTGTATGTTTATCTTTTTTTTGTTTGTTTTTGTTGTTCCTTTTTCCCCTCTAATTTCTGTTCATCATTTTGAATATTGATGTATACAGTCTCATCCTCTTGTGGTCTACTGTTCTTTAATCCTCAGGTCCCAAACAGAAGTACACAGACAATCATCATCCCTAACTGCGATCAACCATGGCACATGAAACGGGAGAAACGACCGAATTTGGGGAAAGCTCTGATTGAAACGGGCGGCTTAGTGGCCTTCGACAGGATACCTCCAAGCTTCCACAAGTTTGGAAATTGGATGGACCGCTCGGAATATGAATATTACGCCAACAAAGTTATAGAGAGCGATGTAAGCCATTCGATTATTAACTCTGTTTTCAAGTATAACCATTCGATTGGATTTTTCTGCTACTTTGGAAATCATCAGAGTTGGATGTGTTTTAAAGTTCGATGCACATGTCAGATTGTCGGGATATGCTTAGATAGGGCGTCAAATAGCAAATCCCTAGAATAATGAATCCTTCCTATCCTGTCGTGGGACCAATTTCTTACAGTCTTGCATAAATGTTAGGGCTTTGATGTCAGTGGCTGCACTGGTGTTGTTTCTAATGGTATCGTTGAGCTTGATGACACTACCGAGGTCATACCTGCTGCCCGCTTTGCTGTTAATCAACACAACACTCAAACGGTTTGTATATATACCTCCACATCTCCCATTATATCATCTTATATTATTTAGGTTGCAACTTTGCTTATATTAATGGTGTTTTGTTTCCTGCATGCAGGGTGCAACTTTGAAGTTTGTGGAGGTCGTAAGAGCCAATTTTCAGGTTCTTGGCATTGTTTATTATTACATTACTCTCAAGGCTGTTGATGACCAAAACAATGGTCAACCAAAACTCTACCGTGCCAAAGTTATAAGACATCGTATTAGCATTTTAAATGGTCAGACTGAAGCCGATAGGAAATACACTTTGGAAAGCTTCTACGAATCAACTCAACAGCCACTTAAGCGCCCACCTAAGCGAAAATCTAGTAAGCGCAAAAGACCAGTGCCAGACTATGACCATAGATCCCGGCGTCCTTTCTACAAATTTGTGTAATTTTTTTCACTATCAAACGCTGTTTTCTTGGTTGCTATCGGTATTGTTTGTAAGTAGGTTATGTTGTGTTTTATTTTTTGTGCAAGTTTGATTTGCGCTCAATCATTGCAGGTTGGAAAAGAAGACTTTTTTGGAGCATTATGATTCTCCATTTTATGACGTTAGTTTGCTTTCCATAATTACATGCATCACTTTATATACCTTTATGCTTTTGCATAAATGTAGTAACTAACCTGTTTTATTCTATGTTGTTCTGCTTACATGACCAGGTCGTGAGGCTTGCTAAGAAAGAGTGGGGAGTCCTTTTTCTCCGGAGGTGAGTATCTTATAAATAAAGCAACATCTACTTTTTTTTTTGCTTTGACTATTTTTGCTATTGCATGTAGAGTCGGTTCTAGACTAGTTTGTCTCACATCCTTTTCGATGGACTACTTTCTTCTTTGTCTTTGTTGTTGTGAAACATGGTGGATGAATCTACCTCTTTGCTACTTGTTTGATACATCATCTTTTCGTTGATTATATTACTATCTGCAACTAAACTAAGAGTACTATATATACTTGGTATATGCTACCATCAGTTTAAAGGTAGATCTGTGTCAACGTGTTGCGTTATGGCCAAAATGTTTGGTTCATGTTATGCAACCTAACTGATGTATTCTTAATCCGTAGAGATACAGAAGTTTAAGCCTAATGAGTGTATTTTAACGAGGCCTTTATGAGTCTTGCTGTAGGTTTGGTGGTGTTGGTTAGTTGGAAATTGATTAATTTGGTTAAGAGTAGGAGCATGAAGGTAGGAATTGCAGTATTCTTAATATTTGGGTCATGTTATGGCCAAGATATTTGGGTCATGTTATGCAACCTAATTGATGTACTAAAAGTTTAAGCCTAATGAGTGTATTTTAGTGAGGCTTCTATGAGTCTTGTTGTAGCTTGGTTGTGTTGGTTGGTTGGAAATTGATTATTATGGTAAAGAGTAGGAGCATGAAGGTGAGAATTGTAGTGTAGAATGACTTGCTTCAGCAACTGGATAGGGTAATAGTTAGAGGACCCTAAATTCCTCACCTAAGACAAAATAATATATAGAGCTGAATGTATTGGACTTGACGACTTCCTCTCTGGATAAGAGGGAAGATGAAGATTGTTGTCCACGTTGTGATTCAGGATTTGCTTTTCGTGTTTAACTGGGTATCCAAGGGGTTTTTTTTAAGTTGCCCAGAATTCTATTACCAAGTTGTACCTTTAACTATTGTGTTGCTTTGCCTGTGCCAATATAAGTTGACTGCGAGAGTTATGTTTAATGCTTAAGCTCTTGTATGGCGCCAAAATTTATGGGTTAAAAAACTCGAGAATGAGAATGATGTCAGTGTGAAATTTGATACCTTGAAACTTGATACCTTGTGTTTTTTGGTTGCATATTGGGATCAAAGTAAATGCTCGTGAATTTGCTGCTTCTATTTATTCTTTAGCTATTTAGCGTCTTCAAGACTGATAATACTTGCTGGGTGCTGATCGTGTTCATTTGTTACCTCGTACTCCCTGTACTGTTTTCGATGATTGTCTTGCTGGCTGTACTCTTGTCCATGACAAACTCATGCGTTTGACTGTTGCTGTTACTTCATGCTAATAAAGGAAGATTACTGCATTCTAGCAGTAGTAGTAACAAATATTGTGTTTTGCAGGAAAAAGCTGTTTATGCGGACTAGGCTGTGTTTTGCTTGATGAAGTGGGAACTTAGATATGTGTTTCATGGGATAAATTCCTCTTTATCTCTCGTTTCGACAGTTCATGGTTGTTAATATATCAGATTGTAAATATACCTATATATTAATTATGGCAGCTTATGGTGTGAGCTTGCGCTACTAATCAAACCTGCTTGTCTGACTTCAATATGTCGCAATAAAGAGGATTTCCAGTGTTTGGAGCTCGTTCCTAGTGTTCGTTACATGTATTGCAAATGCTGGTGGCTTTCTGAATTAACCATTAGTAGTGGGTGCTTGTCTCAACACTTTGTGACTTTCTAGTCATTAAATTCTGCTAAAAAGTGATTCGATGAAAAAGAAAGAATGCAAGACTACTTGAATCTGCGCGATTATAGCATTACTTAAGTTGGATCTCCAGTTCTTATGGTACAAGATTTTACTATAATAATGAAGCAATAAAGCATGATACTAATGATCTCAATTAACCAGCTTTGCTTCAAGCTAAAAAAAACCCAATTATAATTGCAGACTTTTCTGATCTGATGAATGCATTTCTTTACATATCCCTCTCACTCCAACAGAAGTTGTATGCTCAGTAAATCTCAACTTTATTCACGGGGAGAAATTCCCGAACAAGAACTCCGTGTTCAACTCATTTATCTAAACATATCTAATTGGACATTTTGTATTTTTGAACTCACTAGTTGGCCAACGTGTGCATCGTCCTACACTCAATAAGTCGATGTTTGATTATATTCGTACAAGTGTGTAAATTGATTGGCATATTTAGATGAACAAACACTTGAAAAGAAGGTAAAGAACAATAGTGGTGTTGTCAACTTGGTGATAAGTTAGTAAAGCATAGATGATAAAATTATGTTGTATTGGAATAGATATTGATACTTAGGGATCGAACAAGCTGGAGTTTTATAATTGTCATAGAGGATCAACATGTATAAATTCAGTTAATACCTTTCCCATCACCCCTCCGGCCGGGTTCGACTCCAGCCTCAAACATGCATGTATAAACTCGGCTCAATAGTCTGATAAATGTTGTTGCAAATTAGCAAACAAGAGGGGCTTTTTTTTTTGTTGCATATTACTTAATTTAGTTTCGCGATTGCTTGTGATGTATGTGATTTTGTTCTTTGCATGAATGAAGCATCTTAGAGATTAACAATATATTTTAATCACTAATCATTACATAAAAATACAAGAAAATTGTTGTGGTAAATAATGGAACTACTTCATAATAAATGATTGATAGCCATATTGTGACGATTATACATTAAATCATTTTTAAAGATTAATATATGCACACATTATAATGTAATCATGAGATAAGGATATATTTTCAAATATTGTAATCACATGCTAAATAAGTTGTGATAAGGAAATAATTCACTTGTTCCAAATATCCTTTGTACATTACCGTACTTGTATTTTTTGTGGAAAAATGGAGACCCAATCACATTGAAGACCCATTAGAAACCAATCCTATGCTTTTTTTGGATGCAAGGGAGGGGTAAACCCCCGAAAAATAAAACACAAATTACATAGAAATTTTACGTGATGTGACCATGCAACTCCTATGAGGTCTTCATACAAGATTTGAGAAAGGGCATTTAGGAGACTGCTGTAAACTAGACCTCGGCGACATCTCTCATGGACCCTCCACTCTCCAGACCCACTTCCACCCTCCAAGGTAGCCCCACCAGACCCTGATGACCTCTCTTTTTTTGTCCTTACGGAAAATTCCAAAGGTTGTAAATCTGCCAAGTGGGATTCAATTCTTGTCTTCCCTTACAACCCTTTCTATCTCCGACTGCTACAACTTGGAATATCTTCCAGAATGGCTTTATCGCCTCACATCCTTACAATTACTTCAGCTCCTGCTTTGCCTAAATTGAGGTCATTGCCAGACCTCCCCCGACCTTACATCTTTAGAAATAGGATACTGTAATGAGTTGAGTGAAAGATGCAGAAAACCAGATGGGGTAGACTAGCCCAAAATATGCCACATCCCCAACTTAGAAATTAGATGAGCCTTTTATAAGTCCACCTCTCCCCACGCATCACATCAACTTACCACCTATATATTCTCTACCAAACTTAGCTTTTGAAAAAATGAATGCATATATCGGTGCCAATATTGTAAATAAATAAGTTACATTCTATGAATCAATAAATATTGCATATAAAGTTATGAATTTGTTTTTTAGTTTATAAATGTTGTATATTTAAACTTTAATGTTATACTTTGTAGATAAATATTGTGCAGTATATAAGTACTTATCTACATGTAAACTGAGTCATGTATAAAATTATAGATGAATGATTTATATTAATTTATAAAAGTTGTATGGTAATATATAAATATTGTATTTAAATATTTATAATTTACCAAACTGCTCCTAATAAGCATTTGAAGAATGAATTTTAATTTGAGGTTTGGGCAAACCTCTGTCATTCAAGCTAGCGCATTATTATTGTTATTGTTATCACTCCAACTTTATTTGCTTCCCATAATTAGGACTTCAAGATGCTACGATATGGAACTGTGCATGCATGATTATTAAAATATTGTTGGTCATCAATATTATAAATTGCAAGAATTATGACTAACATACTGCACGAAATATTATTTATTCCTTCTTGTCTTTCCATTAATTCTGCACAAATTTGCCTACCTACTACTCCCTCCGTCCCATAATATAGTGCCTACTTCATTTTTGGTGGGTCAAACTTTAAAATCTTTGACCGAATATTCTCATTTGTATATATAAAAAAACATATTCATGTGGGATCTTGTTAGATTCATCTCAATGTGTAGTTTCATAATATCAACTTTTTATATTTTTTATTAATACGGAATTGAAGATATTAAAGGTCAAAGTTACATCTTGGAGACCGTGTAAAAAAGAAACAAGCATTATATTATGGGACGGAGGGAGTATTATTGTTTGACCCAGCATGGTTATTGAAGTTCCGTACTTTTGGAACTAACAGGCTCTACTACTATATTATAAGAATTCATACATTAACAATCTAGTGTAATCTTGTTGTCAAAAAAAAAAAAAAAA
This sequence comes from Beta lomatogona, assembly GCA_947646795.1. Classification (NCBI taxonomy): domain Eukaryota; kingdom Viridiplantae; phylum Streptophyta; class Magnoliopsida; order Caryophyllales; family Amaranthaceae; genus Beta; species Beta lomatogona. The sequence continues at coordinate 280,941 of CANSNZ010001006.1, read as the reverse complement.
CAATCTAGTGTAATCGTTTTTAGCCCGACCTAACTTTCTTATGGATTAAATTTGAATGTTATAATTGAAAAACTTTATAATTGATTCAAAATTTTAACGAGATATAAGTTTATACTCCTATGAATATAATTTTCCAGAAGATTATCGAAGATTTTCAATTAAACGAAGATATCTTATTTCTAATAGAATATCTTATTTTTCAAAATATTTCACAAATGATGTAGGCCGAAAATTTTGTAAGGAGAGCGTGACACGTGTCCCCTTTGATTTTTCCTTTGTATCATGTAATAGATAGATGGATTCGTTCTAATGCATATCTTTTATAGTTTACATTAAAACGTCCTTATATAGGTTTACCTTACTATCCTCCCTCCCTCCCTTCCAAGGAGTCTGATATGCAAACCTGACTCGTTAAACCTGAGTGAGGTGTCAGTTTAGGAGAGACCTTCATATTCTTACCTACCTAAAAAAAATGTACTCCATATGTCCGCATTTACTTGCTGTGTTTTTTCGTAAATAATTGTCTTTTTTTTTTACGCGCTACTTTTTTTATTCATTGTTTGATAATCATAACCTACCAAAAAGTACCAAAATTTCCCTTTTTTTATTTTCATATATATTACTTCGAATTTTTCCCTAAATATTGTCGAAGGGAGTTTTAATTCCCTCTATGTGTCAAAGTTGAAATTAATTCCCTACATACTGTCTACGTAGGAGAACTCGCCAAAAATTTGGTTTTTATTGTACTTAGATAAAACCGCTACTCAAAATAGCGATTAACCACAAAGAGCTGCAAATTTGAACAGTGGTACACAGAGTAGCGGTTCATTTAGTACGAGTAGCGGTTTACAATGTAAACCGATTACAGTTGCTATAAAATAAAATAAAGGAATTTTAACTGTTACAATGGTGAAGACGTGTACTTATTACACTGACCCAATAAGATAAAGATGCGGACTTATCACAGTTGCTCCCTTAATCAAATGACAAGTGGAAAGAGGTACATATGCTTTTTGAAGTGAAATACTAATATCATATGAGCAAGTTATAGTGTATGTAGCAGAGTCCGAGGAAAAAGGATTGACATGGCCCTTGTAATTTAGTGGTTGTAATTTGTACTTGACCCTTGTAAACCGCTACTACGGGTAGCAGTTTTCCGGAGATTGCTACATCTACCCACTGTGTAGACTACCCATTAGAAATAGAGAATTAAAATATAATTAATTCTGGTGAGTTGGACTCCACTAATTATTAATTATCTCTAGTGGGTAGACAAAGTTTTCCCTTGTAAACCGCTACCCAATGTAACGGTTTATCTGAAAAGTAACCGCTACTTTAAGTAGCGGTTTGCTTTGCCGAAAATTTTTAAAAATATTTTCTGGATTACTGTCCTACATGGACGGTATATAAGGAATTAATTGTAACTTTGACACATAAATGAAATTAAAACACCTTTTGACAATACCTAGGGAAAAAATTCATATTACTTCCAAATATTTATCATTTTACTAAAATGTTATGGTCTTAAGGACATTGTCGACAATAATCAATAATGTAAGAAGTAAATCTATGTAGATGGACACGATGGAGAATTGGAGAGTATCAATTTATTTCCAATATCAAGTTTCAACGCTTTCCGTAGCTCCCATCTCTATCCGCTGTCAATTCAACCTCCTAATCGTCATCGATGACGGCCATAACTACAGTTGAAGTCTTAAAGCTTGCTTCAGAAATTGGCGCAAAAACAAAAGAAGTTTGATAATGGCTTCAATGGTGTTTTCCCATGGCAATATCTGTAAATTGTTTAATTTTCAAGGGCAACAGTTTGTTACTGTGTTTTGACTACAATTTATGGGGTTGCCGTTTATTTCCTTGGGTAGCGTTGACCCTGAAACATTCCCATGGTTTGCCTCTTTCTCTTCAACTTCTTTAATATTTTCTTTTCCAGTATCAAGTTATTTGTTTATGATCAACATTGTTTTGTGTTTGCATTGCTCTGTCTAATTATTTTATGCAAAAGTTGCAAACTATATTAGTTGGGTACCTGTGTATTGAAAGATGAGCAGGAATTAGGAAGTTTGTCTCACATTGATGAAATGGATGGCTTTGAGCAACGAGCATAAGATATAAGTTTGTTATTGGTTTTAGTATGTAAACTCACTTGACATTATGTATATGATGAACGTTATTCTAATATTTTATTATGAGGGGTCGGAAGTCGGAACAATGTGACTATTAGGCTATGGTTTGGTTGGACGTAAAGCATTTCCATTTCAGTATTGTTTTCCTTTGTTTGTTTGGTCCTTACATGAGAAGTTTGAGAGAAATGGAAGGATTGAAATGTAAGGGGGAGGATGGATGGTTACGAAGGAAAGAGCGAAGTGAAGAATAGGGAAGACAATGTAGCTTCCCTTCCTTTAAGAAGGATTATGTTTCCCACCCTTGGAAGAACTATAATCTTCATTTGGAAAACTGTTTGCACCGTTTGCAAACCAAACAAAGGAAAATGATAAATTCTCTATTTCAAGAAAATGTTTTGCGCTCAACCAGACACTCTTTGATTTTGGATAGAGTTTAACTTTTAAATTATGCTTCTCGTTATGGATCAGTACGCAAGGGATGTGCTGAATCAATGAAAGCAGCACTGGGGACAAAGGGAACGTTTAACTGCTCAAGTATTGAAACTGTTTGGTTTACAGAAATGTGCACCTGACTGGGAAACTCTTAACCATTCCAAGATCTGTAATAATCCTGTGGACCCAATTTAGAGTAAATTTGAGAAGGATGCTACAGCTGAAAATTCTATGGCTCTTACAATTTGCGTCGTTGAAGATAATTTAAGTATTATGTAATTACATCTGTGGGCTGAATTGTCATGATTTCATATAATTTTGCTGGCATTTGCAAATATCCTCATGCTAGTAGCCTGGTACTTAATAATGAACATTGGTTTTATACCCCAAGGATTTAACTCTGTTTTCCACTTGGTGTGTTTGTGTGCCTTATTTTGCCTACAAAAATTCTTTGCCTACAAAAATTCTTCTACTGTAATATCAATGAAAAATAGTTATGTTTGTTCATGCTTGTCTCTTAAATTTGTTGGGGAAAGGTTTTTGTTCCTGCTTGTGGAATGTTGATAGTAGTAAGATTTTATTAGTTGTGGCCTCATGGGGTTCCAAGGCATGGATGCTCTTCTATTTTTAAGGGGAATAAATCATGCGGTGTTAATTGCTAAGTTGAGGTTGATGACCTCATCTTGATTCATAGTTGCTGAAGGGGATGTTGATTTGGAGATTGTTAGTTACATTTGCTAGAGTGAAACTTGAGTGGAATAATTTTTGTGAGAGTGGGAGGTGTCGAATGGACAATAGCTTGAATTGGCGTCCTCAGTGACTGATTTACACTCTATCAGTATTCTATTTTGATGTTCAAGGATTGGAGACGATTCTATGGTCTTGTCTGGGAAAGAAGTAACATGATCATATTAGTGGTCTGTTGTTTACTCTAACAAATGCTGGTGAGCTTTTAAAAGTACTTGAACATTTTGTCTTGGCTTCACACATATGTTTAATGTCATGTTGTCTGATACAAATGCACTTTTACTTGTGTACTTCAGTAATTCAGCAATGTGATATGACTTTTCTCATATGTGTTTTACTACTTGCTATATTGTTTCTCATATGTGTTCTACTATTTGCTATGATTTTTTCTCGTGTTTGAAATTATTTGCCTAAAATAGCTTGATATGTGTGTTGCTCTCAGCATTGGCCCTTCTTCGGACGAAATAAGTGGAAAGTGATTAAGAAATATTTTGCCAATTGATTTCAGGTGGAACTAGCAAAGCGTCGAGTTTCTTCTTCATTTGCTGATTATGTCTTTCTTATGAATTCTGGAACAGAAGCAAATGAAGCTGCCATCAGATTGCAAGAAAGTCCCAAAATATGCACATCCTCATGCAAAAGACCCACTTTTAGAGTTTATTGCCTTTCAGTAATTGTTTTCATGGGAGAATAATTGGTGCTCTTTTTTTGTGGAAGGGCTCTCCCCCTCAACGGATCAAAGGTACGCCGGGGATAACAAGCTGATGACTCCCAAGAGCGGCCCACTTGAAACGGTTAGGGGTTATCGAGTTGTACCACTTTTGCTAAAGTCTTCCTCCTTCTCCATTGTTCCAATCAGATCCGAAAAATGAGAAAGCGAAGAAGAGTTCCTTCTACATAAGATCAGGACTGTAAGACTCACTATATACTAGTAAAGAAAATCAATCTTTTGAGCCATTCAATTAGTCTGGAGTTACTTTTCTTGAATATGGCAAGTCACAAGCCACCTGTGTATTGATTCTGAGTTTCATAGTAGTTGTTGCTTTTGTTAAACCTACTCAAGCCTCAAGGTGATGGTGGCACATACAGTACCATCAAGGAATTCCTACAGTCATTTCGTGTTGCTTGTGATGAAGCTGGATAGCTCTTGGTATATGACGAGGTAAGAAATCACTGTGTTCTGGTTCATACATATTATACAATTAAAGCTCAGATTCTCCTAATATAGGTATCTGTGTTGATAATTGATGTGCTTTAATTTGGTATAGATTTTCGTTTTCTTACGTCTGGCCACTAGCTTCTTATTTCCATTCTTCCAGGACTTTCATTGATGTTTACTCTACTACGTAGATGATGCTTAGATTAGACTATATACCAAAACTTTAAATAGTCTGTACTTGCTTATTTAATATCCCAGTCATGCCTTGCTGCTGATCATCTCCAAGTTAATTAATGTGCTTTTATTTGGTATACATTCTCATTTTCTTACATCTGGCCACTAGCTTTTTGTTTCCATTCTTCCAGGACCTTCATTGATGTTTACTCTACTACGTAGATGATGCTTAGATTAGACTATATACCAAAATTTTAAAATAATCTGTACTTGCTTATTCAATATGCCTAGTCATGCCTTGCGGCTGATCATCTCCAAGTTCATCAAAGGGAGTGGATATCATGATGCTAATAAAAGGTTTGAGCAGGATATCCCTAGGGGTGATTAGTGATAAGCAATCTGAAGAGGGCCTCTGTCCTCGTAGGAATTTCACTGTGACATCTGCAACCTCTTCTACAACAAACAAGCATCAGATTGATATTGGATTAGATGAAAAGGCGTGGGCTGCATTCTAGAATTGAGTATTAGTCCAGATTTCTGCCTACCGTGATGAGTGAACCTTGTAATTCCTCCTGCATTTGATTAAAAGTTTATTTTGATGCGTCCCTAGTATATCAAGCTTGGGGAGCACAGCCACCAGCTCATGAACTCCACCCTCTGTTAAATACATGAGAATAACCACACCATTTTAGCTCCCCCTCTTCCCAACCCTTGCACGCAGACGTACAGTAGTAATGGGTTGTTAAGTAACTTTGAGGTGAATTTTGTATCCTGCATTAGTATACTTAGATGGCAATTTACAACAACATAGTCAATCATCAGCAAAGAGTGTGTATGTTCTTGCATTGGATAAACATAATACTTTCTGTGATTAATAGAAGTCATCCTATATTTTCGTTGCCTAATGGTTTATCTGGCATCACCATTGTCACGGGATATGTGATTTTGATTCACTGGGTTATCATGTGTGATGTCAAAATCTCCCTTGACTGTATGAACATTTTTTTGTTCCTTTTTTTTGTTCCTGATCTCTTCTGGGACATGTTTGAATCATTTCGTGTCATAGCATGTTCTTCTATGATTGCTAATTTATCTTACTAGACATAAGTCTAAAGCATAACATACAAGCTCTAATTTTCCTAAAATGTTCCTCCACTCTTTTTTGCTGATGTTATCATGGGTGGGTTGTATAGAATGTAGAGAAGGTTTGGAATAGACAAGCCTCCCCTCTCCCCTCCCCTCCTCGCCTAATTAGAACCACAAAGCTGTTTTTATACATACAGAGTTGATTCAGTGGACTCTGCTCTATGTTTTTGTCAATAACTGGGTTATAATGTTTTTTGGGCAGAAAGTACTCAGATATAATGATACTGGCAAAACCTCTTTAAGTCTTATGGAGGCATACATATCGGAGCTGTGCTGGTTATGTAAATAGTTCATCAGCTATAAACCCTGGAAACTGTGGAAGCACCTTTGCTGGTGGATCAGTTTATGTGTCATGCTGCACTTACCTGTCTTAGGTAAGTACATATTATGATATTAGGCAGAGTATATTAACTTTATTGTAATTACCAAAAGGTGATTGGTCAGTACTTATTAGTCACACACTGGCACTTAGGAATATGGATTAGGTGAAGCTGATAATATTTTTATTGTCTTGCATTGATAAAAGAAGTCAAAAATAGGATGCCGGGGAAAGTGGTTCTCAGCTCTGTTGTTTTCAACTTTTCATCAGCTCTAATTTTTCCTTTCACACCATGAATTACTTTGGACATTTTTAATTTTGCACAAAATTAGCTTAGGGTCCCATTTTTAGTATTACTACATGGTCCCGAAAATGTTCAAAATGGCCATGTGATTAGGAATAATTTCGAAAAAAACACATATTTGGGAGATTAAGTTACACTACCATAAATATTGATATGAGACTGTTTATTATAAAGGGATTTTTTAATGCATGCCCATTGGCTCTCAATATTGGTTACAATAATAGGAATTCAGGATTGTTAATTTTAACTGCTGGAAAAGGAAATGTCGCGAGATTGGTTCCTCCATTGACCATATCGAAACAGGAACTCGAAACAGGTGCTGAGATTCCTATCAAATGTTTCCCGGCCTTGGATTGAAGCAATTAAGGTGGTTTAGTGTACCGTATACGACGAATGTAAAATGATCCTATCTTACAGCATTATATCTTTAGGATATACTTCCTCCTTATCTGAATAAGTGACACTTCTTCCAAAAGCTCTCACATAAAGTGTACGATGAAATGTGTACTTATTTAGATATGGGGGTTACTATTAAGCAGAGTAGCCCTACTTCAGGATTCATGGATAAGACTCTTTGATTGGTGCCATGTGTTCAATTTAGAATGTCGTTCTCATGATCATCTTTCTCTAAATTAGCCTTATATGTTGTGCAGATTTGATTATATTGACTGCACTTGCAGCAATCTGGGCTGCATATTGTAGATTGCTATTCTCGTTTTGGTCTTTGTTATAACAACTCTTAATGTTTTGGACCGTCTCTACATAATTATAGAGATTTATCATCTGAAAATATATTATAATTAATTAATAAGTTGCATTTTGTTCTTTTTAATTATAGGTGCCGACAGCAACAGCGCAAATCAAGGAACACTTGACATTATTAATTATAATACGGCAGCAGGAAGACTCCCTTGACAGCCAGGAAGTAATTATAATAATGGTGATTTTGATTTGAATAAAGTAGCTTTGTGGAACCGAGGGAAAAACTTGTCTACTCATTCTGTGTTCCTCTCAAAGAAAACAAAATAAACAAAACAAGAAAAAGCTCTGTAAAAATGGCGACTGCAGCTGGGTTGGTACTCACTGTTGCTCAGACACTCCTTTCTGCACTGCATACTCAGGATCTGAGAGATGTATGCTCCATGTTAGGTTATGAATCCAAGCTTGTAGAACTCAAAGCTACTGTTGAAACTATCCAGGCTGTCCTCCTTGATGCGGAGTTCAAGCACCAGGAATTGAGCACTCTGGGAAACGTCTGGTTTCGCAAGCTCAAGGATGCTGTTTATGATGCTGATGATCTAGTTGATGAATTCAACACTACTCTTGCTATGCAGAAGAAAATGATGCCTGGTGGTAAGATTTCCAAAAAGGTACGCCGTTTCTTCTCCAGTGATAATCAGTTACTTTTTGCTGCTAAGACATCTCGAAAGATTAAGAAGGTTAGAGAGAAGCTAGATAGCATTGCCAGGGATCGTACTCAGTTTGGGTTTGGCAATGTGCATGTACCTGTTAAGAAGAGAGAGGAAACATCATCTTATGTTTATGAGTCGAGTATTATTGGGAGAGAGGTTGATAAGGAGGCCGTCTTGGGTTTGTTGTTGCTAGACGACTCAGATGTTGAACATAATGTTTCTTTTGTGAGTGTTGTTGGGTTTGGAGGGTTGGGAAAAACTGCCCTTGCCCAACTTGTCTATAATGATGACAAGATCCAAAGTGCATTTCAATTGAGCTTGTGGGTTTGTGTCTCTGAAGAATTTGGGATGAGAGAAATACTTTTGACGATGCTTGGGAAGAGTACTTGTGAGCTTAACAAAGAAGAGTTGCAGAAGGAGGTTCGTCGAAAAATCGAGGGGAAGAGGTACTTTCTTGTTTTAGATGATGTCTGGAATGAGAGTTGTAACCAATGGGAGGAGATACGGAACTTCTTTCTTATAGGTGCAAGGGGTAGTAGAATTCTTGTAACTACCCGCTCGAAAGGGGTGGCAAGAGCTATAGGAGATTATCCTATGCATCAGCTGAAAGGTTTGTCAGATGAACATTCTTGGTCTTTGTTTGAGAGAATAGCATTTAAACAAGAAAGTGAACAAGAGGTAGTCGGCGATGTTGTTGACTTAGGTAAACACATTGTTAAAAAATGTGCAAATGTTCCTCTCTCTATAAAGGTCATAGGCAGCTTGTTGCGTGATCAACATAAAAGCAAGTGGGAGCAGTTTCAAGAACTTGACTTAGCTAAAATGAGCCAAGGGGAGGATGAGATTATGCCGATACTCAAGTTTAGCTACTATCATCTTACTCCGCAATTAAAGAGTTGTTTTAGCTATTGTGCTCTTTTCCCCAAGGATCATCACATTAAGAAAGTTATGTTGATCGACTTGTGGTTAGCACAAGGTTTTCCTGAATGTCCAAAGGACATGCAAAAAATTGAAGATGTTGGCGAGGAGTATTTTTTGACTTTATTGCACCTATGTTTCTTTCAAGACATTGAAAAGGATGAGTATGGTGATATTTATTCAGTCAAAATGCACGATTTGATCCATGATCTCGCGCGGGAAGCAGCAGGACAAGAGTTGTGCTTGGTGATGGATGGTAGGATGAGCCCTTTGAATGAGAATATTCGTCATCTCTCACTTGCTTATCAGCAAGACCTCCTGCGTTCTGTAAGGGATTCTCCAAGCAAGTTGAGGACAATGCGTACGTTCCTCCGACTTGCGGCTCTCCCAGATTGGGGATCTAACCTCGCTGAACTACTTGTTGATTGTAGAAGCTTAAGGGTACTGGAGTTGTGTGGGATGAGCGATGTAATGTCTTTACCCAAAATATTAGCCAACCTATCACATTTAAGATATCTTGATCTCTCTTTCAATTATTACGTGAAGATGCTGCCAAAATCGATTTCCAAGCTGCATAATTTGCAAGTATTAAAAGTATCTTATTGTAGTGCTTTAAAGGAGTTGCCGGAGGACTTGAGCGAGTTACTTAATCTTAGACACTTGCAATTAAACGGGTGCAAGGGATTAACTCATATGCCAGTAGGAATGGGTTGTTTGACTAGTCTTACCAGACTAACAATGTTTGTTTTGGGTGGAGGAAGTTCCAATCAAATGCAGATAGGGCAGCTTAGAGATTTGATACCTCTAGTTAACCTTAGAGGTGAACTCACAATTTTATTTAAAGAGGGTTATTCATACGATGTAGTAAAGACCAAGGAGGGATCATATTTGTCGAACAAGAAATATATCAAGTGTCTGAAATTAAAGGAGGAACTTTCCGAAGCAGTGATTATTGATGAAAGATTGCTAGAAGCCCTTGAACCCCACCGTGAGATTAGAGAAATTGACATTGAGGGTTACAAAGAGTTGAGATTTCCCGGTTGGGCAGCGACTCTGGCGTCCTCTTTCCCGCTTCTTGTCAAAATCAGTCTGAGTTATTTCTATGAGTTGGAGCATCTACCGCAACTGAGTCAACTCAAACATCTCAGAATTCTTAATTTGTCGAGCATGCTGAATGTGGAATACATGGAGGATGACAATAATGGTGCTCTATTACCATTTTATCCTTCACTTGAGGAGCTTTGTCTATTTAACTTCCCAAAGTTAAAGGGATGGTGGAGAGAAGTAGGTGTGGAAAGGGCAGTTGTCATCCCTGCGTTCTCCGGTGTTCTCAAATTGGAGATAGACAGATGCCCAAACTTGACATCTTTTCCTAGGTGTCCGAAGTTGAAAGTATTCAAACTGCAGAAATTCAATGAAGCCTTGACATTCTGTGGAGGTCCAAACCCAAGTGCATCTTCAGACGATCTCGTTTATTGTTTGGATAGGTTAAGAATTGACGATGTAGGGTCATTGAGTTCCCTTTTTGGGGAGACTCTGCAATGTATTCATGATCTACATATATGGAGCTCTGGGGTGCAGAGTTTGTGGATTGTTGCAGAGAGGTATATAAACTACGCTTCATCCATTCGATCCCTATGTTTTACATTTTGCAATAATCTAATGAGTTTGTCTGGAGGAGGAATAGAGCATATGACAAATTTGCAAGAACTCGAGTTTAACTATTGTGAGAACCTAGATTTAGAAGGAGAGGATGATGGGATGCCATGGAGAGCCCTTCATAACCTCTCTTCTTTGACGTTATGGGAAATTCCAAAGGTTGTAAATCTACCAAAGGGGATTCAATACTTATCTTGCCTTAGAATCCTTAGTATTGAGTCTTGCGTCCAGTTGGATAATCTTCCAGAATGGCTCCATCGCCTCACGTCCTTAGTAGAGCTTGGCCTCTACAGTTGCCCTAAATTGAGGTCATTGCCACAAACAGGCCTCCCCAACCTTACATCCTTTCTAGTATATTTTTGTGATGAGTTGACGGAAAGATGCAGGAAACCAGATGGGGAAGATTGGCCCAAAATACGTCACATCCCCAATTTAGACTTTAGATGAGGCTTTTATAAGTCCACCTCTTTCCCCGCATCACATCAACTCACCACGTATATATCCTCTACCAAACTTAGCTTCCGAAAGGTGAAAAATGCATATATCAGTGCCAATGTTGTAAATAAATGAATTATGTATTCTATAAATCAATGAATATTCTATATTAATTTATGAATGTTGTTTTTTAGTTTATAAATGTTGTATATTTAAACTCTAATGTTATACTTTGTAGATAAAATGTTGTGGAGTATAAGTACTTATCTTACATGTTTATTTAGTCATGTAATAAATTATAGATGAATGGTATGTATTAATTTATAAAAGTTGTATGGTAGTTTATAAATGTTGTATCTAAATATTTATAATTTACCAAATGCTCCTAATAAGCATTTGAATATTGCACATTAATTTGAGATTCCGCAAAGCTCTGTTATTCTCCAACTTTATTTGCTTCCCATAATTAGGACTTTAAGATGCTACTATATGGAACTGGACAACTGGTGCATGCATGATTATTGATTTATTGTTGGTCATGAATTTTATAAATTCCAAGAGTTATGACTAAAACACTGCACAAAATATTATCTATTCCTTCTTGTCTTTTCATTAACTCTACACATTTTTGCCCACCCACTATTATTGTTTTAGCCCACCATGGTCATTAAAGGTCGGTGCTTTTAGAACTAGCTGGCTCTATATTATAAGAATTGATACATTAATAACCTAGTGTAATTAGTTTTTAGCTCGAACTAAGCTCAACATATATTATACTTCGTATATAATGACATACTTTCTTATGGATTAAATTTAAATGTTATCATTAAAAAATTTCATAATTGATTCAAAATCTTAACAAGATATCTTATTTTTACTAGAATGTTATCTTTACCAAAACCTTACAAACTACTACAAATTGACGGTTTCCATCCAATAATCCGTTTGGTAGGGCAAACTGATTAACCTCTTTACCTTTTCATATTTCTTGGTCCTCAGATTTCCCTCTTTCAAATCTAATTCATCTCCTCTTGCTCCTCATCTTTTTCAAATTTGATTTTCGGATAAATTGATGAAAAAGGTGGAAAAGAGATGGTTGTTTTTGATGAAGTATGTAGGAGATTAACATAGGAAAATGGTAAAAAAAAAAAAAAAAAAAAAAAAAAAAAATATCTAAAGTCAATTAGTGGGCTCTACCAAATGAATTTTTGGATGGATCTGTCAAGTGGTGGTGACTTATTAGACTTTTTTAACATGGTCACTGGAGTTCTTAAGCAAGTCTATACGCCAAGTGGTACGGTCCCTTTAATCGTTTCGTTAATGTCGTCAACGTACATTTAAAAAATTAGAAACATGCTCCATATACGTGACCTCAAGTTAATACAGTAAAGTTCTAACCAATGAACTATGCAACATTAGATGCTACTCTTTTAATATGAATATATTAATAACCCGAGGCATGACCGGGGCCTAATAACTAGTTTCACATTATAGAGCGTATTACAGTACTTGAGGTAATGTAAATATGTAACGTTACAGTACCTTTTCAATAAATTGTGAATTGTTGCACCTAATGACCTAATGCTCCCATTTTAAATGCCTTCCACTTTCTCTATCTTCTCAAGTGAAGTATGCTACCGCTTCTTTCTAAAAAAAATGGGTTGTTTACTTTAGGAGTAATTTTTTTCTATTATTTGTAGCTTATGTATTTTCCTATTTCATAGAATTTATCACTTCTTAATTTGTGCTCAATAATATTACATGAGTTATATTTTTAATTTTGAAACCCAAAAAGAAACATAACAAGAATAGAATACGTGTAAGTAAAAAGGCTATGTGCATTGCTCAGCAAGAGAATATAATTGATTATCATGCCATAAACGTCATGAAATCGTCCCTGCTCATGGACTCAGTATATGATTTTAACCAGCGTATAGTATATGCCATAACCATTAATGAGTTGCTCTTGTGCCTGCATGGACTCAAACTCCGTGCAGGCATGTGTTTGATTTATCGCTTTTCAAATGTAATTTTGCCCTTACACTGATGCAATATATTGGTAGAAAGACCACACAAAAGCTCAAAAGGACTACAGAATTGTTCATTAACAGGATGATCTGAGACTCTAAAACCACACAAAAGCTCCTAAGACATATCAGTACGTGTTCACCAGCATATCAACAAGAAATCAGAATCGCCCAATAATAGGATGATCTGAGACTCTAAAACCTATGATATATACTAGATAATTAAAATTGCCCCCTTGTTATATTAGTTTTCAGTCAATCAGAATTCAGATGTCAGTTCAATTGGCAACAGAACCACTGCCAGCAGTATCAGTCAGTGTGGCAAGCCAAGCAGGTGGCAGCATCCCAGTTTGCTCGTGTACCGTCTTCAGAAGTGGAGGCAGCATGCTATAGACCTCGGCAACATCTCTCATGGACCCACCAGACCCACTTCCACCCTCCAAGGTAGCCCCGCCAGACCCTGATGACCAGATACTGATCTTTGGCTGCATACCCTGAACAGCTTGAGCATTAATCCTCGCCATTTCTTGGAACGTTCCTGAATTGATCATCATGTAGTCCCTTAATGAAACATAGTTTCCATCAAGAGCCTTGAGAAGGGTACTGAGGTAGAATCCTTGCGCTTGAGCAAGGGCCACAATTCCTCCAGCCTCTTTCTTGCTGTAAAGGTCTGCATCAGCTGCTTGCTGGCGAGTGTAGAAGGCAGCCTCTGCTGTTGCCTTCTCTGCCTCGGCTTGCTTTTGCTTCTCGTACAGATTTGCATCTGCTTCTCTTCGGTTGTTGTACAGGTTTCGGTTTGCTTCTTGGACCTGTCAATTAATACTTAGCATGTTAAGCCCAAATGAACTCTGATGGTGAAGTGCTAGCTAGTATAACTATAACTCTGCCCTCCAATAACAGTATGCAAACAGCAAAATCCAGGATCAGTAAGAATCAGTTGCTGCTTTGTTTTCATTATCAGAACTAGCATTCTTCTAGTGCATTACAAGTCATCAATAAATTTCTGAATGAATCACTTCTTCACAGGAGTTAATGACTGCTAAAATTGTATTTTACATACTGATGACATATTCATCAGGTTTCAACTAGAACAGACAAATTCAGAAAAATTGAAGATTGTAGCATGTAATTTTCTTAGTTCCACAATAGCCTGCAAGTTATTTTACATCGATACTCCTGAAGTTGCAACTCTTAATGTAAAAAACAACTTTAGAGATGAATCTAAAACAATGTAGACTGAGAGCCAATACAATCCAAAAGAAAATAGAGGACCTTTTTTGTAGAATCAGAATTTCTAAACTATGTTGCAAGAAACTGGGATATAAAAAAGCTAAACATATTGTACACAAGCAGAAAATCATCAATGTGAACTTTGATAAAAAGCTAAACGTACTTCACCTATATAATGACAACCATTAGCATCAGTATATAGTGAATCGAACTAAGTAGGAAAAACAGAACGTTCAACGATATAATCAACCAAAATTAGCGAAAACTGATTAGAAATTATTACCTTTATGTCATACTCAACAGTGGCCTTACTAAGGAGCTCAGCCTTGAGTTTCTCAGTCCTAGTGAGAGCATTTTTCTTTTCCACCTCGACCTGCAGCTCGGCCTCTCTAATAGAAACTTCCTGCTTAGCTTCAACCTCAGCTAGTTGAGCGGCCTTGGCCCACCCGGCCTTCTGGGCAGCAAGCTCAGCAGCTGCTTTTGCAACATCAGCCTCCTTTTGATTCTCAAATATCTTAACCTCACTCTTAACCTTAACCTCTTCCTTCTTCCCTTCTCCATCCCTTTGTGTGGATATGATCTTGGTTTCTGCATCGATTTTCGCTGCATTTTGTGCAGTTTGTCCTTGCCTTAGCTTTGCCCCTATCTCTCCCTTCATCTTGGCCTCTGCAGCATCCACCTTGAGTTACAAACAAAACCAGTACTTCAATCTTAATTTCCCAAGATAAGTAATGATCATAAATCATAACCATTAATATGTTACCTAGGCTAGTAAATTTCTGGCCAGGCCCGGCCCTGGGCCAGGGCAAGCGGGGCGCCCGCCCAGGGCCCAATATTTTAAAAAATTTTCAGCATAAAAAATAAAAAAAACGCTACAACGGTGAAGTAAGAAGAAAATGAACAAACACATAAGGTTATGATAAGGCTCCGTAATCTCCATCTCCTACCCAATACCACTATTCAGTTTCCAAAAATAAAAAAATCCCATCTTTGATTCAAAGGCAATTCCTCATTTATCTCTCTTTTCCCAAGTTTATTTTTCTTCCTAAAATCTCTTGCCAATTTCTCATATCAATGGAAAATATATTTTTCCACAATTATAAACTTCAAAAACAACGGGAACTGGGGAAGAAGAGAAAAAATGAATACAAGTAGTTGGTTTTTGCCTCCCAAATTTCATAGTTCAACAAAGAACCAACTTTCCTCACTTTTCAATTTCTCATATTGGGAATGAAGTAACCAGCAGTGAGCACTCAGCCGTACTAAAAAGTTTGTAATTCTAATCTTCTTCTGTGTTTTTTTTATCTTATTTGTCCAATTGTACTAATTTTAATTTGTAATCTGAATTTTTATTTTTTTAATAATGTGAGATTTGAGAGTTTTAGATTTCAGGTGTTGGGTGATAACAAATATATGCTTTTCATTTGATTATCTTATGGGATTAGGGATTGTTGTAATGTTGTTGACAAAAAAGTTAATTCATAGAGCTTGTATAATTGTATAGATAAGAAAGGGAAAAAAACAATAAAAAAAACAGTCATTGCTAGCTGGGACATGTTAATTTTTGTTTTAGTTAGTTTATTTTGTTTTTGAGTAGTTAGGCGACAAAGGAGTAATTTGCAGGGACTTGTTTAGTTCAAATGTGTTGATTTCATTAATAATTTCCATAGAAGAATAGCTAAGATCCATTAAACAATAGCTAAGATCCATTAAACAATAGCTAAGAGCCATAGAAGTGATAGAACCAAAGGTCATGGGTTCTCATTATGCTGATTTTCCGGCAGAAAGTTTTTTTCCCCCGTCATTTACAAAAAAACAAACACACGCAAGATCAAAGTAAAAGTTTGCTGAGACAAAAAAAAAGTATGAAATTTGTATAATTTAATGAAAACTATCCATTATAAATTTTTATATTTTTTATATTGTGTATTTCCCTTAATCTCTCGCACGTTAGGGCCCATTTTTTTGAATCTTGCCCTGGGCCTAATAATATTCAGGAACGGCCCTGTTTCTGGCTTAACATAGGAATCATTATTATTGTTGCATGCCAGGGAAATCATAACCTCTACATTCTCCCTAATATCCTACTACATTTTTAATGGAGAATTCCCCTAACTATCAATCATTTTTTGTCAAATCATGGGCTAAATATCTACTACTAGACAAAAAATAATCAACATATCCAGCAGTATTAGAAAGAAGCCTCAATTTTTTAACTTTTGGGTCCTTATAAATACAAAATTACCCCAAATTATGTAACAAAAATTACCTCATAAAACCAAAATTCTTATTAAGAAAAAAGGTGTATACCTTAGCCTGATTAGCAGCTTCCATCTGAGTCTTCTGACCCAGATAAGAAAAATACTCATGACCACGAACATCAACAAGTTGTTTAATATTAGCATTATATATGGCTTCTTAGGGAGTGTTTGCTTGGGAGAAAAGTGTTTTCCGTTAAAACTATTTTTCCGCTTTCTCTCACTCTATCAAATGATAGTATGATACACAACACTAATAAAGAAAGATGTTCAAAGGAAAGTTATTTTCCTTCCTACTAAACAAAGGAAAATTCATCTAGAATTGAGTTTTCCTTTAGAAAACATAGAAAACTAGTTGCTACTGAAACTATTTTTCGTCCAACCAAACACACCCTAACTTAAATCGTAGTATTTTATAGTTAACCTAATATATATAGAGTCTTCCCTAATTCATAGAAGCTATAAACAATGGATGTCAACTAGCTTAGTTGGTTAAAATTTGGGAGGTGGCGTCCAAGAGCTCGAATAAAATTCCGTCTATATCAATTGCCCTTGTGGCTCCCTTTACACCCAAAAAAGACAGAAGCTATAAACAACTTTTTTCTATAACAACTATATTAAAATGAAAACGTAATATACAAAACTAAAAAATAACAATTATAATATACAACTATTAAATGTTTGGCTAGATGTTGTTTTTTATACTAATACTATGTTAAAAAAATTAAAAGGGACTACCTTTCAAATTTAACTAGTATTTGGGCCCGGGCGTTGCCCCGGGTGGTATTGCTTTCCGAACTTATTATGCATTTTTTTTCATTCACATTAAAATATATTAAAGAAAACTCAACATCTAAAAGGTACAAACATAATACTATGGACATTAAAACATGATTATAAGTTGGTTGAGATGGTAATTGTGCTATGTATAATAGCAAAAGGTCACGTGTTCAAATCTTGTTGCAAGCCAATTTTACTTTTGTTAATTAACAAGACATATATACACATTAGACAATTCTAGTAGAGTAACCGAGGTGCTACGTGGCGTGTATACGTTGTCACGCACGCCTTTTAATATATTAGTATAGATATACTACATTTATGACAAAAATATATTACTTTTTTTAAAAGATGGATTTTACTACCAATTATAGTTATAAGCATTGTACTTGAATGTATAATTATGATTGTCCTTGTGTAAAAAAAATATTATCAGACCATACGCAAATAACATGTATACTACGAGCTTGATACTTGACATGCAAATTTAGTTCATCGCCAAGATGAACAGGATGAATCTTGGTTTAATGAAAGGAAGGAAAGCAAAAAAACTTTTTTATGTGTATTTTTTTTTTTCAAATTTCCCTAATTTTTGGGAGGAAAAGAAAAATAGAAAATTGACAAAATAATTTGCCCACAAGTGATCAATTCCCTTCATTTTCTATAAAATCCTTTATAAATTGTAAAATTAAAACAAGAGAAACCCCTCTAGTTTATTACCCTTCTTTTCTTTACCATACAAAACCTCCCTACGGAACACATGTACTGCTAATGCAACGATTGCCAAACTCATACTCGACCATGAACAATTTATAATTATTAGCTGGTGCGTAACGTGAGGTGCCCCAGGCTGTTTACATGATGTACATTTTATTACTCTATTCACAGATAACTTTTTACATAAGATAAGTAAAAGGTAGAGATTATTAAAAAAAACTAAAAAATTTAAATGAAAAAGTTACTATAATTGACATTTTTTTCTTTTTGAAAGAGAAATTTCATTAATTGAACGCCAAACGGCATCTACAATAAGTAATAAAGAAAAACAGGATACAATCAAACAAGATCAGATCAACTTCGTCTTCGATGAAACTACAATGAACCAGATCGAATATTGTGGCGCAAGTCCCTTGTATTTGTTGTCCCAAGCAACTATTATTGGAACCGTCTATCATTTTGACATAGTTTGGAGAAGAACCTTCTTGATCTATCCATATTGACCGCATCCGAGCTTCCAATACCTTCATGTTGATAGTTTTGGACTTCAACCAATGAGAACAATTTCTCATACCTACAAATAAAAAAACTAGACTCACAACTCCCATAAGAGAGAAGGAGACCTCCACAACAGAGAAGACTAGTCTTTCCATATTAGGGCACAAGAAACTCTCATAAAGAGAGACTAACTTATTCAACAAAACAAAAGGACAAACTAGAAAGTGAAAACAAAAGAGGAAAAGGGGCTTACCATGGATGAGATCATCCATGGCAGCCCCTTACTGATGAAGGGAAAAGGGGAAAAAGGGAGGCGGCTAGAGAGAAAAAAAACTAGGTTTAGGGTTTGGAAAAACTTACTATAATTGACATAGTAAATAGTAATTGAGGTATCTTTTAAAAAAAAGTAATTGAGGTAAGAGAATATACTAAAGTAGCATTTTTTGGTTATCGTAATGGGGTACATCAGTACATGCATGTAAGGTAGAACTATAAATACTATCCGAAATAGTGAAGGGTGCTTCATAAAGCCATTGTTATTTGTGACTTAAAATCTTGTGAAAATGGCATAAGGCTGACTTTGAATGTACATATCTCTCAATCTATAAATGGTTTTGATGTGATTCAAATTGGAGGTGATAACTTGTTCCAAGAGCTATCCAATGACAGGTCATATGCCCAATTCTGCTGAGAAACGAGAAAGTTATGTTTGTTTCACGAAGAATTGCCGAGAGCATACCGCGACTCGTGGCCATCACCGCGCCTCGTGGTTTTTGATATGCGTTTCCGAATAGGATTTTCTTTTTAGGGTTTTGTATGTAGTATATTCTAGGGTTTTTGTGAGGGGTTCCTTATGTTATAAAAGGACCTCCTAGGTGTTCATTATTTGACACAACTTATAAAACTCTTTTAGCCTCTAGAATTTAGGACTCCTTGTAATTATTCTCTCTGTTTTTTTCTCCATCATAGTGAAGAAGCTCGAATCCCCACCTGTGGACGTAAATCTATTTTGACCGAACCACGTAATTCCTTGTGTTCTTTTGTTTGATTTCTTTATTGCTTTTCTCATCCTTATTATTTCATTGATTTGTTCCGCATTAATCAAACACTACAACACCCGTTTCCTGACAGTCAGTGAAGACTAGAGCCAGTAAAACGATAGCTACTAAAGCGTAAACGATTCGTTTTTGCTTCACCGCGAGTATAGCATGAGTCTTCGTTACATTTTTATCTGCAATAAACTTTCATATTCTAACACAGAAGGATCGCATAAGATTTGTAAGAATAGGGTGGGCACAATATCAGCGCTTGATAGAAGATGAGAAATGGAGGATTCAATGCATTTCCTAGTATTTTTAATAATAACACTTCCCCCTTTCTATTTTACATACACTTTAATTTTATCAATAAAGGCATTTCATACATTGGAAAAAAAAATTGGGAAATATAATGAATTTTCAAAAGCATCGAAGATATTTGGTAATCCAAGATATTTGGTAAATAAACTAAAAATTAAGTGGATATTTGGTATAAAAAAATCCGTAATATAATTGGTGACTACTTCCACAACAATATAGGTAACCATGGACCTTGCTCTAAGAAAGTCTTGAGATATGAGTAACAATCAAAGCGGTCACCCATAGAATATACAAACTCTTACTTGTTAGTATTGATAAAATTATGCTTCTACGTCAACATACATCCCTGTTTACTTTTAATTGCAACATTTCATGTTTAATGTAATCACAACATTAAATTATCTAACATTGAGTTATATCTATCTCTTTTTTTATCACATAAAATTATCTTTCTTTTTCTCTCAATCTCTCTCCTCTCCTTAATCCCACCCCCGAGCACTGATATTAGGGCTGGCAAAAGTTGACCCAACCCGATAATCCGACTTATTCCGGGTTTGGGTTGAGATTTTTGACCTGAAATAAAAATTGGGTTGACCAAACCCGACCTGAAAATATAATAGGATAGGTTCGGGTTGTCTTTTTGAACCTGAAAATAACCCGAACGACCTGATTTAGAAGTCGGATTATTTTTAGGTCAGGTCAACCAGAAATTAACCCAGACATTCATAACTTATACAGCCTATCTTTTGTTATTCTTATTTGTATTGGGCCAAGCCCATTTCTTGGATCACCTAAATTTCATTTCAGGTCATTAACCCATACTTTCATAACTTAGCGTGTATAGTTGAATTTCATTTCAGGTCATTTTGGGTCGGTTTCGGGTCAACTCGAAATCGCAAGGGTCGGGTTTGGGTTATGATTTTCGACTCGAAATTAGAATCGCGGCGGGTTTGAGTTAGGGGTAAGTGACCTGAAATATAAACCAGGTCAACCTGAAATTGACCCAACCCGACCTGATTGCCAGCCCTAACTAATATTCCCATATCCGATATTGGGCAAATTGCCCAATAACATAGCATTCTATGTAATTTTTATGACAAAAATTAATATTAAAAAATTATAAATTATAAAAAAATTAATTTTTTTATATATTTTTATTTGGAGATATCTTTTTTTTTATATAAATTATATCATATCTTGGCTGCATCTTATCATATCAAGTGAAAAATATATTATATTATATTGTATCAAGTTGCTAGTAAAATTACGAAAATACCATGATATGGAACAGGTTGCCCAATATCGGATATGGGAGAATACTTTCTCTCCCCCCCCTCCCCTCCCCTCCCCCCCAATGTTACAATCAGTAATAAGCACCGGAAGTATCCTTCAGAATAAAATTCATAATTCAATATCGATCAATTCGACAAACTTTACTAAAAGAATCACGCAAATGCAAAGCTGTAAATAGTAATAAGCTCTATATCAATTTAATAATGCAAACAATGCCAGAAAGATGAAAACCTGCTTCCGCCTTCCAGTACCCTGCACAATCATGATCGATAATTCTACAATTCATTAGTTGTACAATATATCAGATAGCCATTTCGCTCAAAGAAAATAATGTATATCAGATAACCATATAGTTGTAAAATCCTCAAAAATGTCTTCAGTCAACACATCTTGATAAACTAGGAAGTCATTGTTCCACCTTCTTATCCACTTCCATCAAGCTCCCCATGTGAAAGAAGATGAGCCATGTATTGCTGTCATGATAGAAGATTAAAGAGCTAATGTCAAGCAACTTCTCTTAACAGTGACAAAAATAAAACTAGTGACGAAGCTACAAGAGCATTACGATTCTCTTTACCTTATTTATGCTTATTTTCAGATAAAATAAGAAATGTTCAGAATAAAAAGAAAACTTAGGAAAAAATAAGAAAGATTAGGAAGAGCAGTTAATGAAAGTTCGGAAAAAACAAGAAAAGTTGAGAACAGTTCTCAAAAAATAAGAAAAGTTCACAAAAAAAATAAGGTGAAGCGAAGAGACCCTTAGTGTCACACATATGTCTCTCTCGCCATGGGAAGCAAAAGTTTAAGTATTCATGTGTTTGACCACAACATTTACCACAATATCTTTCAGTCTTTCACTACCAATATACTACTAGATCGCATTCTAATACCAAAACTTACTGCATGGTAAGCATATGGTGATTTCCCCTGTCGCTCAAAATGTTTAGCCATAATGCAAAACTCAATTGGCCCCCAATCTTCCACCTCAAAGCAATTGCCAAGCGCGGCTTTATATAGCTACATAACAAAATTAGAAAATATATCCATCAAATAATGAACTCTTACAAGAACCAGCAATTACTAAGAAGACGAGAAACTTGACACTAATTTTGTGACCTTTGCTGTGTCTGTTAGCATTTCTGTTCCTGCTGGATAAGATGCATAGAATTGATCGCCTCTCGAGATCCCGGCTCTCGTGCTTCAATGCACATAAGAAGAATTTATGAACATAATCTCCATTACATTATAGTTCAGCATCCACACAGATGTAATTTAAGCAACATAGAAGACTTACGTGTTGTTGTTATAAGCATAGCTCAGTACTGCTACAAAACAATAAAATCCAGTATAAGAGACTATCCGTCGAAATTTCTGAATCTTCAATATCTCGCATGTTGCATCATAAATTCTCATGATTTATAAACTTTATGCCTCAGCAGCCTCTAGAAAACAAAAACAAAGCTCAAAATCTGGATTTTTTTTTCTATTTGAGCTTGCATACTAGTGAATAAGTTGAACATTTCTTACTTTTTTTTGACAGCAAACAGTTCTTACTTAAATATTTAATGACTTTAAATCGTATATAAATAAACCTTCAATTTTTGGAATGATTGAAGAAAACCTTCAATTTGTTTCCTGGAAGAGTAACTTGAAGTGATGCTGGAAATCAAACTTTTTAGATGGAAAAGAAAACTGGAATGAAATCTGTAATCTGTAGAGAGAGATTTTCCTAGCAAACGAACCTTCAGGCTTCAATTTCCCTTGTAACCGAACCTTCAATTTCCCTTGTAATCGCGTTAGCCTGACTCTAACAAAAAGAAGCTGTATATATATGAGAGTAAATTGATTGATTGCTCTTTTAATTAATTAATGCATTCCTCTTTTCACCCAAAAAAAATCGATTGATTGCGATTTTCGACCTTCAAACAAACTAAATCATATCATGTGACCTCAGTGGCACATCCAGGATTTAGGATGAGGGGTCGCGTAATCTTACGTTACTGTTGAATACCGAAAAAAAAAAACATAACTACTAAATTCAATTTTTTTTCAAAATCCAAATACAACCTCAAAGTACATTTATACAATACCATGACTTTCCTTCTCTTGTTTGTTGGAGAAATTTTTTAAAATACTATCAATAGAGAATAATTTTGTTGGATTGATTGAGTTGGCGAAAGATTTGGATTTGAATCAACTTGATTATCTTTACGTGTTTGTTCACTAACAATCCATTAACAATTAAAATTCACTAACAATTACAATTCAAACAAATTATAGCTCACTAGCAATTCACACAATTACAATTCAAACAAACTATAGTTCACTAGCAATTCACACAGTTACGATACACTAACAATTCATTCACTAACAATTAAAATTCACTAACAATTACAAATACACACAAATTATAGCTCACTAACAATTCACCCCACTCATCATTTGTGTCATTGTCAGCCCACTGTTTCTCTCCTCCCAAACCCTTAATTACCCACCTTCTAATTCACCCCAATCATCAATTTCTCCACTCTTAAACCTCTGAATTTCCTCCAATTTAATTTCAAATCATATGCACCCCTTTATTGAATACAAAATACTCAGCTTCTACTTCTTTGTCGTCGTGTATACATAATAGCACATCACAAATTTTTAACCCAGATAAAAAAATGGCGACAAAAGATAAGAAAGAAGATATACCGCAAAAGCGAGAGGCAAGAATTTCGAGCTAAGAATCCATGAAAGATCGAAAAAGCTGCAAAACACTATCAGCGACGGCGGAAAGATCGACGGAGAAAGAATTCTCCGGCGACCAAACGACGGAAACGACAGATTGGTGACGTGGCAGAAAAATTGGCGAATGTGAGATTGGTGAGGAGAGACACACAGACAGGGGAAGGGAATTCAGAAATAACGAGTAGAGTGTATAGAAGTCCAGAACAAGGGTTACAATTTACAAATTTCTTTCTTTTCTTGTTTATTCTTCCCTTTTTAAAAAAAAAATTGGCTCCAAATAATCTCAATCTATATATCTCTATTCTCGACACCAAAATACAAAAAACCCTATTTTACCCTCACTAAATACCGCAAATTACATCTAAAAAAAAATCACAACCAATATTTATTACAAAATCACGGCACACACCAATAACTGTAATTCACTCTCATACAAAACCACCCAACTCCCCAACACAGTTACCACAATTCTCGACAGTTACGTCCCCATTTCTTCCTCTTCTCCCTTCTTCCTCTACTCCCATTCTTCATAATCTCCATGTGGTTCTGTCCAGCAATCTACAATTGAAATTAGACAATTAGATCTCAAGTTCCCAACATAACAATCTTATGAAGCTAGACACAAAAATGGCAATCCGAATCATATACCAAGTTACCAACTAGACACTCCAGTTAGTATCAAGCAAGGAATGGAATTTGGGACTTATTAATTAAAAAAAAAAGGCACAGATTGAGCACGGAATTCAATCCAGTATAAATCAAGCAGACATTTTTGAAGAAAACCACCAATGTTGGGAGTTCCTAATCAGTACTACGGAAGCATTAATTCAGCAAAGCTATGAGACCAATATAAGGTAATTATATAATTCATAGAATTTGGTGTGTTCTTCAGAATCCTTATAGAATGAGATTTTATAACTAATACAATATCTTTATGGTTTGATTTCATATGTACAACAACATAATTGACAAGAGGATCACCAAGAGCAGTCACATTCAACTTCTAAAGGGCAATCTTAAGTTCAACTAAGATAACACTCAAAAAGGTAATTTTTAAGTCTTTCAATTTGATTATGATTTGATTAATCAATCAATTCGTTAAATTCAAGACAAACCTATAAATGTTATTTTCTACATAAAATTCATTTTAGCAAGAACAACATTGTTAGTTAGTGAAAGTTTAGCAAGATTATTTTTTCAGACTATAATTTCTCAAAACATAGAAATGTACCACAACCATTCATTTCTCAAAACATAGAAACATAGAAGAAGAAGATCACTTTAAACTGTCATCTACCACAACCTTTCCTAAGTTACAAGCAGAGAGATTAATAAGACATCTTACATTATTCCCAAAACAATTCTTTTGAATGTGAGATGGGTAGATGACAAGTTGTGGTAGACCAATCTTTCCATAGAAAAATCATTCATTTTTCTAGATTCATTTTTGTTATATGAATACTAATTCGAAAAAAAAATATTTAGTTGCAAGAAAGACAATTTTTTTATATATCTATAATTTCTCAAAACAAAAATTCAACCTTTTTATGGAATTCTAAAAAAAACCAATCTTTCCATAGAATAATTACATTGCTCTTTTAAAAAAAGAATTCCTGTCAGGGAATACTAAATCGAATAAAACAGTGAAAATTG
Organism: Beta lomatogona; assembly: GCA_947646795.1. Taxonomy (NCBI): domain Eukaryota; kingdom Viridiplantae; phylum Streptophyta; class Magnoliopsida; order Caryophyllales; family Amaranthaceae; genus Beta; species Beta lomatogona. The sequence continues at coordinate 255,548 of CANSNZ010001006.1, read as the reverse complement.
CAATACATATAAGATTTTTGGTTTCCCAATTATAATAAATCATTCATTTTTCCAGATTCATTTTTCTAATATGAGTACTATTTCGAAAAGAAAAGATAAAAATTGCAAGAAAGACAATTTTTGTGGTTTACTTGCATGCAAATAAAAAAAAATAAAGAGATTTCAAACTCACCGCCACAATTACAATCCGACGTCTATATTTCTTCTCTGATTTTTTCTTCCTCCATCTCCAATTATCTCAGTGGTTTAATTGACCGACAAACTATAGAATTTTTTCCCCAAAACTTCTTCAAATTCTTCCAAAAAATCTTAAATTTCCAATAATAATCGACGTAGTGGAGAAGGGGTTACAGGTGGAGAAGCAATAATAATCGGCGGTAGTTGTGTGGTGGTAGACGGAGACGCAATATATCGCTCGCCGGTGTTGCCTTGATGGTGGACGCATTACATGGGGTATAATAGGGAGGAGATAAGCGTAATGTTTAAGAGATAGAGTGTTTAGGACGAATTGGGTTGAGGAGATAATTGTAATAGGGTCCGAATTGGTGCATATAAGGAGGAGATAATTGTAATGTTTAAAGAGAGAGATATGGGCTGAATTGGGTAGAGGAGATAATAGGGATATGGGCTCTCTATTTGTAATGTTTATGATGATATGATATCACCAAAACTATAGACTATAGTCTATATGGGCCGAATTGTGTAGAAGAATATTGAGACTTTTTTAATTAAAGAGAGAGATGCATTATTTTAGTTTACGATAATTGTGCTCAAATCCAATAATAATTTCGCATGCATTGCGTGCATATAAGACTAGTGAGAAATAATGTGATCGTGAGAGAGTATAGAATTACATGAGTCTAACAAGAGAATGAGGTAGCATAGGTAGTGTGAACGGGAACAAATCTGTACCAAATAGGAAATAAAGTAAATAAACATCTTTTGGAAACCAACTCAATCGGAAAATCATAAGTCAATCGACGGAGGGAGTAAACTTAAAAAAGATTATTATGTTATCTTTGTGTATTCTTTGACGTGTGTTTCGCATTTCAATCTATACACCTCCATCCGTCTACTTTTAATTCTTATACTTTTCTTTTTAGGATACCCCCTATAAATTTTATATTTTTATTTATACTTTTTCTTTCCCTCTATCCATATGTATTTTTTCTCCTCTTCTATCATGTTTTTGCCTTAATCCAAGAGTAACAATAGTAACACAAAGTATAACAAATAAAAGGGGCGGAGAGTATTATACTTAAAATTCACATTATTGAGCAATATTATGTATACATTGTATGTACCACTTAGCTTTCTACGCACTGTTGCACGCATCGCGTGCATATAAGACTAGTATATATATAAGTGAAGGGGGAAGGCATGGTATCCCCCATTAAATGACTACAATACCCTTATTTTTTTAATTACATCAATTTCTGAATTATAAAATAATAATGGGTAATCAATCAATCAAAATATTTGCCATTTTAAAAAACTAAAATTAGAATAACTTAAAATTTTTAGGTTAAAAAAAAAGGAAAGAAAAAAAAGTTTACAAAAAAACAAAGATAACAAATTCATTTGAGAATATCAAAATCTTCCATCAAAAGGAAAAATTGTCAAAATAAAAAATCAGCAATATACTTCCACAACATTATAGTCATGTAAAGAAATGATCATTTTAATGGATTTATATAATTTCAATTTGTGTAATTCAATTACATAAAGGATAATAAGGTCAGATCAAGACAACGTACTACATTTGAAGTTTTAGCTATACTATCAATGATAGATAAATAAGAGTTAGAATTGAAATAGTTCACAATCAAAATTCAAAAGAAGACAAAACAAAAGCACAAAGATATGAAGGTAATCTTTGCAATTATGGCAAAAAAATAGAAAAGATAGATTTTTTTTATTCGATTTCCGCGGATACAGAAAGATAAATATATTTTTACAATTATGAACTAATTTGCTAATCAAATTAGATAAACTTGACAAAAGTGGTGATTATGCAATATTCTTATGGACATTTTTTTAGTACTATATTGAAAATATTAATTAGAAGTGCATGCTTTCTTTAACTACTTTGGTTCCGTTCTATTCAACTTATTTTTGCTTATCTGAACTAATTTGAACTGATTATAACTTATTTTTGCTGAAAATAACTTCTAATAAGTTGAACAAAACAGAGTCTTTACTGAAAAAAACTGTCAACTTAAACTATAGTTAGTTGTCGCTACATGTATTGCGTGCATGTAAAACTAACTACTCGACATTGTAAAATATCACAATAAAAAAATTGTCGTCGCACGCATCGCTTGCTTTGAAAGCTAGTCTATATAAAGCTAAGTCATATTTGCCTACGTGTCATGCTCTTACTCATCCTGCCAAATGGCGCATCTAAATTGATCCTCCATTTCTAATTGCCACATGTAACTTCACTGTCCAAAAATTGCAGATTTGTCATTTGCATATTTAAATTAAGCGTGTGCCAATCAACCTAAATTCCGAAAATCAATCTCCACCAAATCCTCAATTACGATTTCCAAAAAAAACGGCTAGCTAGGCCTAGGAATAATCTCCCCCAAATCCTCAATTATGATTTCCCACAAAACTGCTAGATAGGAATAATAACATAAAGTAAAAATAGAAATAATATCTATGGATTCCATATAATATCCCATAATTTACGCCAACTTATGCACGGAAATATATTGATCTTATTGTTAAATTTTTTATTTTCATTACTAATATCAATAATCCGGTATGTCTAATAAAATGAAATATTAGCAATTAAAATACTATACTTACGGCTAATTCTCTTTAATCATTTACTAAGATGATGTTTGCCTCTACAAACCCTATCATATTGGTCAACTATTAGGCTACAAATAGTGATTATTTGGACACATAATTATTACTATCCCTATAGTGCCAGTGAAGGCAACCAAACTGCTTGACGAAGCTTCATTTTTTCCTAGCAACCCATTTCATACAAGAACTTTTGATCAGTTCATTTGTTGTCTAATACAAAAACTACTATGGGTTTTGTATGATATATTCTCTACTACGGATCTGGGTAACTATTATCTAAGTTTTGCTTTATATAGTTCAAATAACTTTAATTGTTTAACACCAAAAAATAACACGCAAACATATAATTGTATCACTCACATGCAAACATATAATTCAATTCCCCTAACCGGTTTAAATCAAATTCATTAAAAAAAATAGCCAACTAAAGTATTCCATTATTCATCTATATATACATGTTTTGTAAAAAAAAAATATATTAATTATGTGATCATAGTATATATGAAAAAAAAGGGTATTTTCTTGACATGTAAACATGTAGTTGTGTGATTATAAACTTGCCTATGTGATCGGATAGCATGTCCACTTTTGTAGAAAATTAAAAACTTACCACATTGTAAATTCAAGTCTCCACGTATTTTTTTTTTTTTTTTTTTTGTACTTGAATTAAACATATCTCCTTCATGAAACTATTTTTCTCCATTAAGTCTTCAAATATTTGTTGAACTTATACCCAAACCAATTTTGCTTCATATAAACTTCATGCATGTGCTTCATCTTCATTGTTGAACGAAACAAACTTTAAAAGCTTCATCTTCATTGTTAAACAATAACAAACATGAAGTAAATTTTGAGAGAAAATGTACCAAATTATTGTATGATGGAGAAGGATATTTACTAATCTTTTTTTTAATTGAAGTTATGAATTTCTGTTGATGGATTAAAACGAAGTTGGGACTTCGGTTTACAAACTAGGAAGGTGGGAAGACGTTATTTTTGTGGAGAGTGAGATGGAAGTTTGGAGGAGGTGAAGTATATGTAATAAGAGAGATGGGAGGACTTAATGAAGATTATGTTATTTGGTGGACTTGAATCATGGTTTTTCACTAACTTTAATAAAAAAAATCAAGTCAGCAGAAACAAAATTCAATTTGATGTCCACTTTAGAAAAAATTATTTATATTTCACGAACTTTAATAAAAAAATTCAAAACTAGACTAAGATCTGAAATTTTACGTAAGTTTGTTGTGTACATCGATATTTGATACATGTATTGCTACATGTGTTAATTTCCACATGATTTCTGTTGCCTGTTAGTCACTATTTAGATTCTATCGGTTCTATAAAAGGTGGGAGTTCAGCATTTTGTTGCGGATGAAATCTTTTTGCTCTACTAAATATGGACTCGAACTTTTAGTTGTATGGAGTGAAAACAATGAGAACTACATAAATATTATTATGCTGTATGAAATTATTCTCTATCAAGTTCAGATATCAAAGTTGAAGCTGATACAGTTTTATAGAGCAATAAAGAGAATTGGTTTAGGAGTTCCTGAAGTAAAAGATAATAATATCCTTAATTAACTGTTATCAAATTGTTGTAACCAACTTTTTTTTTCTTCATACGAACAAATAAGCTTTCCATAACTCTTACACTCGAAACTCACATTTTATGATAATGAATAATAAATTTGTTGTTAAACCAATTCACTTAATTTTAGCAAAAATGGATCACTTTTAAGTCAAAATTGGTCATTTTACAAGTTAAAAGAAGTAGTTTTATTTAAGTAAAGTGTAACTTTTAATCTTAAATGGGTCACTTCTAAATTAGTAAAATTGACGTATTTAAGGCAGAAAGCTACCCCCCATCTCACAATAATTTACTGTATATCTGTGTTACTAAAGAATTTGTATAAAATAGTCAATCAATATTTTTTAATATATCTAATCAATTAACAAAAAACTTCCCATGCATTTTATCATGACATTAGCTAAATCAGTCAGTAAACGCACGGGTCATAAGTCAGTTTTAAAACATATTTTTAATACACGATCTGGATTATAAAAAATTTAAATCATGAGCTAATATTCAAACCATGATTTTAAGAGAAACATCATAAAATCTTAAGTTTATAAAACAAAATATTCTCACACATTTAATGTGTTTTTTGTTTCATTTACGTATTTATAGATGTATATATCACAATTTTAAGATTTTTAAAGTTTAAAATGTTGTAAAGGATTTTTATATATCATGAAATATAATTTTACATTTTATATTCTTTCAACCTTAAATGCATGAATTCTAATAAATATAGATTCAATAAATTTGGAACAAAAATAACTACTTAATAAACAAAAGAATTCTTGTGTATTATGCACGGGTCCAAATCATATCTACATAAAACCTACCGTGCATTTTTGCACGGGTTAAAAGCTAGTATATATATATAAACCTAGAAAAATAAGCTTAGGTGTCACTAATATAAGCCCCCATGCCATGTGGCAGCAAAGCTCATCTCCCCAAAGTATCTCATTGCCATGTGTCATGTATTCAGTTTCTACTTCCTACGCTCATTTGTCGTCCAATTCAGGAATCCAAAAGTGTGCCATGATTAGATAGGAAAGCAATCCATCAAAATCACATTAATTAGGTAACATTTCAACCATTGCTTAGATTACGGGAACCAGTCAACTATAATCAATAGTCTAAAATCAATTACAATCACACGAAATTCATGACTAAGATCACATCCATCATAGCTTGATTGAAGCAATTACAATTTTGGTGATATAAAGTGTGTATTGGAAGCTAATTTTCAAAACAGTAACTTTCTTTATTTTTTTGAATTTTTTGTCGAAATATATTATTACATGGGTCATTATTTCTGCTATAAATAGTGATCTATCCCCTTCCCCACATAACTCTTAACATACAATACGAAGTACAAAACGATTTAGAGCACGAGTAGGATGTATAATATTAGAAATCATTATTATACTTTGTTGGTTGATTCATGTTTTGCGAGACAAATCATTAATGAATTCATAGCTTGGTTGCTTCACTTGGAGGTTGTGCTCTTTCTGATGATGTAAAACTTGGTGAAATGGCTGCTGAGAAGCTTATAGAATTGGAACCAAATAGTACTGGAAACTTTGTTCAGTTGGCAAATATGTATGCACTTTTCTAGAAGATGGAATGATATACTAAGAATGTGAAAGATTATTACATAGAGAAGAATGATAAAGATGGAATGACAAAATGCAGTGATTTTGATTGATTCCAATAAATAATATATTGTTTTATAAAACAACTCTAATTGAATTAAGTTCTTTTTACTGTTTTAATATCTTTTATAGAGTGATTGACTTTCAATATTTTTTACATAAAGTGATTGACTTATTATATTTTCAAGGGTAGGATTTTTATAGTACATGTGAAAATTTAGGAGTTGTATGACTCATATAATAATCTATTTATATGAAATTATATGGATGAAACTCACATGTTAACATGTAATTCATCGAAAATACTCATGACTAATAAGCAATCAAAATAGTTTTTTTTTTAAATAACTTACCAAATAAGATTTTCCAATCTTGACCCATATACATATTATTTCTAATTCTATTTGAATCCTCCTCCTTCACAAGTTGCCGTTTTTGTGCATTCACTCTTCACACTTTTGTTAAATTGAGATCCAAGGCAATTCCACTTAATTAAAAAAACTACATGCATGAGTTTTATGTGGTTTGTTATTGTAAGTGTTTTTTGATGAATTCAAAGACAATCTAGACGTGATTTTGGAGTCTAAATTTGAAGAAAATTTTGAGATTAATAGGTGAAATTAAAACATGTAGAATGATAGAGGATATATGGTAAGTTGATATATGTAGATGAAAGTCCTAGATGTTACAGGATGAATAATCAACTTTTGGGTTGGACTTTTTTTTGTGTGTGATATGGAAGTGAAATGGTATGACTTCTCATTTATAACGGTTCCAATAAGAAGATATAGAATGGCTTGCTTCATTATAATAAAGAATAACAAAGAGAAAGGTTAGTGCATGGTTTATAATGAACAAGGAGAAAGTGAAAAGTTTGTAGTTTATAAAGAAGAAGAAGAGAGAGAACGGATAGTTCATTATATATTTTGTTTCATAATGTCATGATCATGTTGACTTTAATGAAGTTGATTATACTATAATTTATTACCATATGTTAAGGTTAAAAAAATTCACCTAAAGTTCTATAATGTCAAAAAAAAGGCATAAATTATGATTAATATATTGCAAAACAAATTGAAAGTTCATATAATTCAAATAAGTTCGAATCTTATTAAAAGCATATTGTTATTGCTTTTTATATAAACAGATTAAACTAGAAAATTAGTTTATGTGTCGATCAATCATGTTTTTTGCATACTTGAAGAAGACCACCAGGGGGCCACTCCCACTACACCTTTGTTGTTCTTTCTATGTGAATTATTGCTTAAATTTCAAGCTACAAAATTGAAATTTGGGTAAATTTAAAATTTAGAAACCTTATTGGGTTCTCGAACTTTTAAGAAATTTTGTTTCCAGAAGAACATTACGTACAACATGGAGTGTACACCGTGAATGCTCATGAGTTAGACATTAGCTAATAGTTATACCCTCCTTTTCCTCCAATTCATTGTTCATTTATAAATATGATTCACCACTAAGTCTCACTGAACAAAATCTCACGCGAAATTCATATCATATTCACTCCAACCTCATATTATTGATAAAAATAATTCGAATCTAGATTCTTCTCACTAAGTGTTATAAATTTTAATATTAATATGGCTCATTTTAGTATTAAAATTATATGATATCCAATTGTTAAAAATTGTATGCAAACATAAAACCATAGAAACTTCATCATAAATAGTCGAAAATCAAAATGTTTTTTCAAATAAACTTACCAAATAATTTCGATCTATATTGACCCATGTAGAAAATTTCTTCGAACTTCATTTCAATCCAACTCCTTCATAAATTTGCGGTTTTGCGTGCGGTCTTTAAAACTTATTCACTTTGTAGATCGAATTATCTCACCTTAGTTGCATCGAGGGATTGTAGCAACCATGCTTCAAATGCAAAGAACATGAAGATCCAAGGCATAATTTCTATATTAATCCACATGCATGAGTTTTGTAATTGATGTTGTTGTAAAAATCGATGATTTGAGGAGATAAAAATTCGAGATTTTGGAGTATAATTCTGATGGATAATTTGTGGCTTCAAAGTTAAAATAAATTGTAGCTAATAATATATAAGAGAAGGTAATATTCGCTTAATAAAAGTTGTGGCTTCAAAGTAAAAATACATATTATCGCTATGAATTTTTACACCATGGCTTCGAGGAAACTATCATAAAATCTTAAACTTTATTAAACTAAAAATATCCTGTGCAATTTTCATGGGTCGAAAACCTACACTAAAATTTTTCCATTCAAATTAATTATCAACGTATATTTTTTCACCCACACATGAGAACCATTGTATTGAGTGGGACTATACGTTTTTTTTGCATGTAACCTAAGCAGGTACATTTGTTTTTTATGGGTCCATTCTAGGAAAACAATAACGTTAATACTATTAATTATAGATAATTCATAAGTCATAATCGTGTAGCACAAGGGTCGTAAGCCAGTTTTAAGCTATTCTCATTACCATACTCTTCTTTTGTTTTAAGGTCAAAACTTTAAAAATTTTGAAATTATTTTATCTTAATATCGTAAGGTATGTATATATCCATTTGTTAGGTATAACTTAAAAATTGATGATATGTGTATTAAAGTCCCTAAGAAAGAAAAGAGAACAACTTCAAAGAATGAATCGAGTCACCATTTCTCTTATTAAGTAGATATTCATTCAACCATTGATTTCCTACTCACTACGACCCATGCTTTAGAAAAGTTGTACATCGTTGTGCTTTATAGATAAATAACTTCTAAATCATATCCGATATGATCAGAGCCAACGGTAATGTTGGTGCAACCATAAGTACTTAAGAGATTTTCTTCAGAGAATCTTATTTTGCAAAGGGGATAATGCACATGGTGTTTAATCATCATATGGTATATCAAGTGCCCTATGCATAACATCCATAAAGTTTCCACAACGGGGAGGTACCTTATTGTTCTAATAGATAAACGCCAATTTAAATTTATTAAAACCCAATACAAAGGGGTTGAGCAGGACTACGAAAAACGGGAAGCCAAAGTGGTAGCATGATTGAGTGCCAGTAGTGATGTGAATCATGACTTTATATGAGCCTGTGAATAAAGCAATCGACGGAGCAAAAGCTTTTTCAGTCAACTTTTTTTTTTTTAAAAAAAAGGTCGGTCATATGTTCCACCATGACATTAGCAACTTAAAAGAGGACGGAGGCTACTTTTGGGACGTTGGTTGCAGCGATTTGTAGACGAGCGAGTGAAGAGCGGCCGAACGAGGGGAGCTGGCAATCAGTAAATGCACGGGTCATAAGCCGGCTGTATAATATATTCTTAATACACGATATGATTATAAAAAAATTTAAATCACGAGCTAATATTCAAACCATGATTTTACGAGAAACGTCCTAAATCTTAAATTTATCAAACAAAAACTTCCCGTGCATTTTGATTTTTTTTTTTGGTTTCATTTACGTATTTATAAATTTATACATCACAATTATAATATTTTTAACTTTATAATGTTGTAACAAATATCGTGAAATATAATTTTACATTTTATATTCTTTCAACTTTAAATGCATGGATTCTAATAATTATGAATTCAATAAAGCATAAGAACAACTACTTAATTAATAAACAAGATATAACGGGTTCAAATCATATCTATATAAAACCTCCCGTGCATTTTTGCACGGGTTAAAAACTAGTTATTATACTAAAACTAGTTATTAGGCCCGGGCTAATACCCCGAGTAAGGAAAATTTTCATTTATTAATATTGTACTTTTAAATTGATAACACTAAATACCACTTGGTGTAGTGGTTAAGACTTTAGTATATGAACATGAGGTCAAGGGACCAAAGCCTATACTATGCAATTTCTAATTTTTTTATTGTACATGGATTACATGTAGTAAAAAGCCCTCAGGGAAAGCGCCACGTGGCACCGTTCCTTGTTTAGGAATGCCTTTTAATATATATATTTAGATAATCCATGCTCAGTTATATGCTCTTATTAAAATCAAACTATTATTTTGGCCCGGGCGATGCCTCGGGACTATTATAATAAAAAAATATGCTATTATTCATAAATTTCATAATTCATCAGTTACTTTCGTACTTTTTTGTCTAGTAAAAAATTGTAAAATTGACGTCATGACGTGATAAGTATAAAAACCTTAGAGTTCATTTTCAAAATAATAGCTTAAAAGAAATTGGGGTAGGGCAACATGTCATCAATAGTCTCTTGGTCGTCATACTACCATAATAAGAGTTTTGGAGATGTAAATACTTGATTGAATCTTTTTAGTTAAATATAATTATTATTATAAGACTTTATCAAATTTTATTTGAAACATTAGACAATAAAGTGATAGTGTATTAATGGTTAAGCTATCACTTTTCATTTCAAATGTCACGTGTTCGATAACTTGTAGTTACACAATATTTATATTTTTTAATTGAGCAGTTCACATGGACATAAGACATTTGCATTCGATGCTTGAGGAGAGTGCCACGTGGCACGTATGCTTCCTTTGGAACGCCTTTTGATATATTTGTATAGATCTTGAGTATTTTTTTTTTGTTAAATAATACACCGGTGACCTTCGTTAGATACATAGGGAATTTTTCGACTCAATTTTTATTTTAATAATATTATGTATTTAGGGTTTTAATATTAATTAAATATTGTCATTAAACATTTACATGATTACATCTACCAAATTTAATTGCCTGTTTTTATTAAGCTTGACCCTATTAAGTTTGTGTAATTAATAGATGAAGTTATCCTATTAGAATTAGGATGGATTGTCAATAACGACCTTTTATATACCCTTTTATAAATAAAAAATTAAATGACTATTTTTTCAAAAAAATTGCACAAATGATTTAGGTTGGGAATTTTGTAACTAGAGCGTGACATGTTTACCCTTTCATTTGCTATGGTACTGTAATAGATAGACATATTCGTTCTAATACATATCCCTTACGTTTTTACATGTATGATTAAAAAGATTATAAAGTATTAGCTAATATTGCCAGCAGTTAAAAAAGAATCTTTCGTTAAAAGAAAAAGCTCAAATTTATCAAAGCTCAGTAAATGAAATAGAGAAAATGTGCGAAAGTTGAAAAAGGCATGGAAGTATCTCGAGTTTTGGAGAGAAAAAAGGACGAAAATAAGGAGAAAATTAGGGTTTCGAAGATAGATTTGAAAAACAAATATGGGAGAATGAGAAAAGAACAAGCAAAATACGTGTGACAGACAGAGAGAGAAAAATCATAAATTTAGAGAGTTTTTTTTTTTAAGGATAAATTTAGAGAGTTCTAAGACTAATCAACAAATTAATTTTAAGGAAACCAGTGCTTATAACTATAAATGGTAGTAAAAATCGTCTTTAAAAAGAGAAATATATTTTTATCATAAATGTAATATATTAAATTATAAAAGTAGTCCCTTAAAACAAATTAGAAAAGTAGTAGTATAAAAAAGCAACATCTAGTCAACATTTATTAGCTGTATTATTATTAGGGTTATTTGATGCTAATAATGCAACCTTTTGGCGATTCGCAAATAATAAAGCAACCTTTTGATTATTACATAATATAGCAACCTTTATACCCCATTAATTTTGAGTAGGATAAAATGAAATTTTACTTGAAGAATTGCTAATTTCTTTTCTTTTTATATGTATTATGCAACCTTTATATGCAACCTTTTGACTAATTATTAAGTGACAAGTGCTCAGGTTTACCTCTTTTATATGTTTTTATTTCATTTTATCCTACTCAAAGTTAATAGGGTATAAAGGCTGTTATATTATGGAATAATCTTAAGGTTGTTCTATTATTTGCGAATCGCCAAAAGCAGGGGCGGATCCAGGATTTTGAGTGAGGGGTAGTATAAATTTGCGGTATCGATAAAAAAAAACTCCATAAATTATATTGATCAAGTGTTTGTTTGGTCTAACATAGGAAGTAGTTTTTACCAGAATTTGTAGTTTCCTAGGAAATGTATAATTTTGATTTTAACTTACCATGGGAATTTCCACTTACCTAAAGGGGTCTAAGGAAGTAAATTTCTCCATTTTGTAGGAAGTTTTCCCCTATTTTTGCTAATTGAACAACATTATTACCTTCTTCTACCTCCTAGAAAAATCAATTATCATGCTTTCTTTAACTGGCTAAACAACACCTAAATTTGTAAAGTTACAAAACCATCTCCAGTTTCATTTTGTGTTCATTCTGAAAAAACTTAAAATATGCCTCTGCATGTCCATGGTATTATTTTTAGATTTTCTAGAAATATGATAGTAACTAGACTATATTGATATGTGTTATTTTGTAATTCTTTTTTTAGGTGATTAAAAAGGGGACAAAAACCCCAAATCAACGCAAAGAACAAAACAGGAAAAACTAAAACAAATCAATTAAAGCAAACTAGAATAAACTACTCAAACCACCCACTACCGCTACTTCCTACTCTAGCCAAAACTAAGACGGCATTCTACTGATGTTATTTTGTAATTCTAATTCGTTCTATCTCTCTCTTTCCTCTTAATCTCTCATCTTTTTCTCTCTTACATTTTCTTCACTTCGAAGCTTTAATGGAGTCTTTCTCCATAATTTAACAACTTCAATACCCTTTTTTCTTCTCATTTCTTTCTTTGTCCCTCTGTTTTCAGCCCAATCTATTGACTTTTTTTCTTCTGAGGTTTAGAGTTATTTCCATGTATTCTATGTATTAATCTCCTCCTTTATTTAGGGGAAAGTTGTAATCTTTTACTGAAATTAGTATCTGTGACATATTATTGTATCAATTGGAGGATTGATATAAGGAGTGAATAGTGAAGATTAAGGGAGCTGAGGAGGAAAAGGCAAGGAAGAAGCTTCCATGGAGTTCAAAGCTTATCTATTTCTTTTTTTTAAAAAGTGAAGTGATTTTTTTTAAAAAAAAAAAACAGGGGTAGCAGAGTTCAGAGCTTATCTATTTCTTTTTTTTTTAAAAGTGAAGTGATTTTTTTTTTTTTTAAAAAAAAACAGGGGTAGCATCTGCTACCCCTTGTTCCTTAGTGGCTCCGCCACTGGCCAAAAGGTTGCAGTATTAGAAGCAAATAATCCTTATTATAATGAGTTTTTATTTCTGTATATTACATATTCAATAGCTTCTATCTATTTTGACCAGATGTTGACTAGATGTAGAGGGATATGCAAAATTTGTTGTTAGCTTCTATCTCTTTTGACTAGATTCAATAGCTGTATTATTATATTGACTACCAAAACAGAAAAGCTGTAAAATTTATTTATAGATCAGAGGTCTTGGACGCCACCTCCTAAAAATTTAATTAACAACTAAGCTAGTTAATATCTATTGTTTATAGTTTCTATTTTTTTTTTTTTTGATAAGGAAAGAAAACTAGGAGATGTCTACACAAGAGACACCCCCTAAAGCACCCCATAAGGGTGATTACAATAAGCTTCAAGTACATAAATAACGAAGAAAAAGAAACACTAAGGAACTCGAGTAAATGCTCCGCCGCGGCATCACACCATCTCCCCAGGCCCAAATCGACGTCGAACCCTTCTCGGGGGGAAAGACAAACACCACCGAAAATGAATAAGTTCCCAAATCTTCACAAGATAAGCACAATTACTTGAGGCCACAAGAACAACCACAAAGCTAAACATCTAAATAACAAAAACTAAAAAGAACAGAAATTAAAATAAAAGACAAAGACAAGAACTGAAAACCCAGAAACTAAACCCGCTGTGGACAAACCAAGCACCACTAGCACCACTGGCCGAGCCACCTTCGCTGGAGCCGCACCGAGCAGTAGCGAAAGAAACACCAACAAAAGAAAGCCAGTGAACCTCCACCGAGAACAAAGGCCAACGAACTCGAACGCTTCAGCGGTGCAAAACCCAACCATTTTTCTAGAGGGAGCTTTCTGGATCTTCATCCACCATCGCCTGGACAGACGCAAAGACGAAGACGACGACTTAGATGACGTCGACAGCTTTGATGACGTCGACGACTTTGATGAAAAGAAGAGAAGAGAAGAGGCTGAAGAAAGGGACTGATTTTAAAGACTGAATTTACGAGATTTCGAAAACAATTTCGTGGAGAAATTGATCGAATTTGACAAAAAAAACTGGAGCTTTGGATTTCGCAACTCACCACAAAGACCAAAAACAGGCCATTAATGAAGCGAAAGACTTGAATATCAATAACATGACTGAAGATAAATTCTAGGAGGAGAAAAGACTTAAAAAATTGAATTGGGGGAATTTCTAGAGCCTATCTCTCTAGAAAACCCTCCTTTTTTTTTTTTTTTTTTCTTTTTTTTTCTGTTGACAGCCTAAATTGTAATTGAGGGTTAGAGGCTTCGTATTCTTTTATTGTTTATAGTTTATAGTTTCTATGAATTGGGCAAGCCTTTATATACTATATTAGGTTAATTATAAAAACACTACCACTTAAATTAGGGTGTGTTTGGTTGGAATGAAAACGTTTTCAATATAAACTAGTTTTTCATGAAAACCATTTTCTAAAGGAAACTCATTTCTAGATTGATTTTCCTTTGTTTGATAGGAAGGAAAATAACTTTCCTTTGAACATTTTTCTTTATCTGTGTCGTGTATCATTTGATAGAGTGAGAGAAATGTGACTTCCCTGACCTCACCAAAGAAAAATAATTTTCTATCATTGAAAAATCAAGTTAAACCGATATTTTCCCCTCGTTGATATGATCCAAACCAAATACAAAAAAGCTAGAATAAACATAGTTTTTCCAAAAAAACACTTTCCTCCCCAGCAAACACTCCCTGATAACAGGCCAGTTTTGTTCATGTAGAAGCTGTTTCGGAAATTTTCCCCCATTAAACCAAATATTGAAACATTTCTTTTGCTTTCCATTACCTATCCAAAAGCTCTCAATTTTCCCACAAGGTAAATCCCTAATCTTCTATATAATTCCTTTTTCTTTTCTTGCGATTTCCAAGCTACAATCTTTATTGCAAGCAGTTGAATTCGTGTTATAACATTATATAGCATGATTGATGATGTGGGGATTATGCGATATAATTCTTATTCTTGTTCGATTTCATTCTGCCATGATTGATGATGTGGGATTTTGCTGGTGAAATGGGTTGTTCTGTAACTAATTTTTAATTTAAGTCTTAATTGAGGGCTCGGCTTAATTGTTGTCCTGTTGAAGCTTTATTTTAATTTTTTTCCTGTCTTAGCTTTGATTATTAACTTCTTCAAATGATTAGCCACATTTGAGGATGCTCGTTAACTTTGGTGTTAATTAATCTATCAAATTTTTGTGAAGTTATAATGCGTAAACATCATTACTAGTAGTGTCCGCTTGTCTTGAAATAATTTGTTTTTTCATAAGTTTCATTAATAGCTTGTTTGGATAGGTAATGGAAAGGGAACGGTAGCCATTACCACCAACAAATGGATTTTGTTACTTGAGGGGGAAGAGAATTAACAAACTATGGGAGTCCGTTACCACCAAGTAATGGTAATGAAGTGAGGAGAGGCTAACCCAAACAAAAAGAAAAGGAGCAGGTATTGTTGATTCTGTTTCTTAGAGCCCAAAAATGTTGAACTAAACATGCTCTAAATCTTGCCAATGTCGGACTCCCTTTCCTTTTCTCCCCTCCTTCATCTCCATTATTGCTATCTATACAAAGTGTAGAAGATGGTTAAACTTTTTGAAGCTTGACGAAAAGAAATAAAATAAGAAAGGTTATATCTGAGCGATTTATCATGATTCAGAAGAATGGTAGGATTTATATATTTGGTTCTGTGTCAGAGCCGCAGAGGCATCCTAGTGTTAGAGAGAAGGAAATGAATGAGGTTTCAATCCATCTGGTGTTTACATCAATTAGTGCACAACAGGTATTAGGAACTGCTAATTTTCAGAGCTTACTCGTTCTTGCTAATTATTCCAACATACTTAATAGAGTAAAAGAAATCAGATTTCGATCTTGAACATTGATGTGTGGTGCATGATCTGGTGTTAAAGGAAAGCAATAATGATCTTGTTCCCCTCCCTTTCCCTTCCTTCCCTTTCTCTTCACTTGCTCCTATCCAAACAAAGTGTTAGTGGCATTACAATGCAAATCTGCCGTATGACCTTCCCCTGCACAAGCTGTATTCTATTTAGGTCATTATCACCGCTCCCCTTACAAGGATTTGCTATCCTCACCGTTGTACCTTGTTTAACCTATCTTATATATAAAGTGAGGTAGCTAAGGAATTTTTGAAGTGTTCTCTATAGGAAAATCTTTCCAAAGGGATCTTCATATATATTTTTCAACCTCATAAAGAGAGAGATGCACTCTTGCGCCTTACAAGCCTGAAGATGTCTATTTTTATACTGGGATTTCAATAAGATTGCTGGAATCAAGCTCATGTTTCTTTTTTTTTTTTCATAGACTGGATATGCTTTTGTAACAAGATGGTCAGTGTGGTAATGGCTGGCACTGCTCTTTCAAGGAATTGCTTTTGGTTATTTACCTATGTGATTTTCATGAAGGATGGAATTGCTTTCGAGATGATATGAAATGGCTCCTCTCCTTTGAAACTACCCTAGCCAAATGAACTCTTTTGTGTATATTACAAATATCTAATATAATTAAGGCCAGGGTGCTTTCAGATAGTTTAACACCCTCATGAGTCATGACCCCCTTGAATTTTGTGCTCTCAATTTGCTTAGTTGGTAGGAGTGCTGATGGATGCTGAAGTAATTTGAAGATATGAGTGTGTCATCCATTCTTCAGACTAATATTCTTGCTTGACATTAACATCCCATCCTTTTGCATAAGTTTTATTGTGACCCAAAAGCCCAGAACTGAGCATCTGGGCTATACTTTTAATTATCACACTAACTACCATTGTCTTTTCATGTGCAGCTTGTCGTTGAAGTGCTTACTCTACAAAAAAGTCCAGTTTTGATGGACACATTGCCAGACCAATTGATATGGGACATTTTAAGAAAGATTACAAGACCTGCGGATAGGAACTCCGTGTCTTTAGCTTGCAAGCGCTTTCATGAGCTTGAGAATGAGCAGAGACTGTTTCTCCGTGTGGGTTGTGGTCTAAACCCAGCAAATGAAGCTTTGAACACTTTATGCAACAGGTTTCAAACTTGATGAAGGTGGAAATTTTTTACTCTGGATGGATGTCTAAATTGGGAAAACAGTTGGATGATCAGGGCTTCTTGCATGTTCAAACAGTTGCCCTTCTCTTGCTGATCTGACCTTAAGTTACTGCACCTTCATTACAGATGCTGGTATTGGTTATTTAGCGGTGTGTTCAAAACTCTCATCCTTAAAATTGAATTTCACTTCTAGATTTACTGGTTGTGGAATTCTTTCCGTTGTTGTTGGGTGTAAGAACCTGAGAGTTATGCATCTAATCCGATGCTTAAACATAAGTAGTGCTGAGTGGCTTGAGTATCTAGGGAAGGTCCAAAAAATCGAATACCTTTTAATCAAGAATTGTCGAGGTGAAGCTCGGGTTCAGTTGGCGGAATCTAAAACATTTGCCAAGTATCGGTACATGAAGCTATAGGACCACATAGCAGTAGACAGATGGTAAAAACAATTGGTTCCATGTGAAAACATGTACGAATTAAGTTTAGTTAACTGCATCATCAGGCCCGGAAGAGGTCTTGCTTGTGTTTTAGACAAGTGCAAGAACTTGGAGAAGATTCACTTGGACATGTGTTGGGCTCAGAGACAATGACATTGTGGGCTTATCCCAAAGCTCAAGAGGTCTACGGTCCATATCTCTCCGAGTGCCGTCAGATTTTTTCGTGCCCCTTCTGATCAGCAATCGATTAATATTAACAGATGAGAGCTTGAAGGCATTGGCAGAAAACTGTCCGAAACTGGAGTCAATCAGGATATCATTCTCAGATGGGGGAGTTCCCTTCACTTTCTTCATTTACCTTGGATGGAATTCTTTGTTTAATAAGAAGTTGTCCGGTTCGTGAACTTTCATTGGACCATGTGTAGTCTTTCAATGATGATGGAATGGAGGCTTTATGTTCAGCTTACTGCCTTGACACCCTAGTACTTGTAAGATTTCAGGAGATAACAGATGATGGTCTACAACTTGTAGCTCAGTTTTCGTGGTTGTCTGTTCTGCGGCTCAGCAAGTGCTTGGGAGTTACTGATGATGGATTTAAGCCACTAGTGGCATCAGATATATTGGACTTGGTTGTGGAAGACTGCCTCAGGTTTCTGAGAGAGGCATTCATGGGGCAGCACGAGTACTGACTTTTAAGCAAGATCTGTCTTGGATGTACTGATATTGGTGTTGTTTCCCTTTCCAAAACCCTTATTTACATCACTTCTTTCCCAGCTTCCTCTCATCCCTTTTATTGATCCCCAACCTTCTCCCTCTCTCCTAGTCTCCTTCAATGACATCTTCTCTCGACTCCGTCCTCGGCAACTCCGCCTCCTCATCAATCAATCTCCGTCGTTAATTCAATCTCCCAAACCCCATCTACGGCCGCCATCAACGAATACAACTACCTTGATTCTCACCTTCAGCATGCTTAAACGTTGATGTTTCACAACAGAAACTTTATCTTCAGAAATTGGCGCAAAAACCAAGGAATTTATGGAGGAAGAAGCAAAGGTGATTGTGTGGACATACGCTAGAGCTCCTTTGGTACATTCCCATGGCATTGGCTGTAAATTATTCGATGTTGAAGCACAAGAATTTTTGGATATGACTTCTGGAATTGCCGTTAATGCCCTTGGCTATAGTGACCTGATTGGGTTCGGGCCGTTTCAGGTCAGTCCCATACCTTGGCCCATGTCAGCAACATTTTCTACTCCATTTCTATGGTATACTGCAACTCTTCCTCTCAAATTTCGACTTATAGTTCTGTTTCTTTTTCTTTTTTAATGTATTTGTTTGTTTTGTGTTGTTTGTTTATGGGCAACATGCTTTTTAAGTTGTGATTGTTGTTATGTGGACTTAGTTTATGTGGAAGATGCAAATTTTATATGATTAATTGGGTGTTGAAAAATTAGTTGGAACCAGGAAGTTGTTTTAGGTGGAGGAAATAAATGGGTTTTGTAGCAATGAGACTGCATATGCGGTGGAGTGAGTATTGGAAGAATGTACGTATATGCAGGGTATTTTAATTTTAATTACGATTGATGAGGGGTTGGGTTGGGACGATGTGACGATTAATCTGGGGTGGAGCAAACTTTTAGACTGCTACCTGCTATGAACCAGGGGACTGAGGGTTGTGCTGAAGTGTTGCAACTAATTGATTGGTTGATGGAAATATGCGCGCGACAGGGGCGCCCCAAATGTTTCCAGACATGTGATGGCCTCGTGGATGTAGAATGCACTAAGAACCAAAGGTAGTGTTTTTTAGCGAGTCAGGTTACTTAAGGTGGTAAAATTCAAAGGAAAAAAAATATAAAAGGCAGTAATCCACAAATTGAGTAAAAGAGAAGGTGTTAAAAAACAAAAATTCCTTTTTTGAAAAGATAATGCAGTCATTATGTAGCTACATCTGTAGGCTGTAGTGGTCTTCCTTTCATATGTTGTGCGGGCATTTGAAAAGATGTCATAGTAGTAAATACTTAAGCACTGATTTGGACCATGTTTATCTAACACTGTTTTTTTTGTTGGTGTTTGTATGCCTTGTTTTTGCCTATGAAAATTTTTACACTGAAAAATCTAGTGAAAGAATTTTATGTTAATGCATTTTGTAGAGATTTCTTGTTTCTAGTTTTGGGTTGTTCTAGGGGGTTCTTTTAGTCGCAGAGTTCAGAGGCCTGGATGCCGTTGCTTTTCAAGGAAAAAATAGAATACGTGGTGCTAATTGCTAAGTGGAGGTTGATGACCTCATTTAGTTGGTGGTTAGTGAAGGCAATGTGGAGTTAGAGATCTGTATGCTTTTGCTTGGGCGATAATTTGGTGCTAGTTTCCTGTTTGGTGCAGTGTAAGATTTTGTCTGTTGAAGCTGCCAAAGCGACAATAGCTTGAAACGATGTTTTTGTTGGCTGATTAATTAACTTTTTTTTTATAATATCTACTAATATATAATTAGATTTATTATAGGTCAAAGTTATGCGGTGACAAACGTGCTTTGCAAATTTTTCAAAACAGGGGAAGTATTACTTAATTGGCTGTTACTATCTCGTTGCAATTAATTTTTTTTTTGTGTGCAAACCATCAGACATTTAACATTGTTAATTATAGGTGCTTAATGATTAAAAGTAAAAGTTTAGGCCTTCAACAATTAAAAATAGAAATAGTTCGTGGCTGTCTGTGTCATTTCCCATTAATTAGAAAAGTTTATTATGAAAAAAGAAAATTATTGATTAAAAAAGTTGCATTTTGTTCTTTTTAATTATAGATGCCGACAGCGACAGCACAACTCAAGGAACACTTGACATTTTAAATTATAATAATTCGAAGACCGACGGCCAGGAAGTCTCCCTTGACAGCCAGGATATAATTATAATAACAGTGATTTTGATTTGAATAAAGTAGCTTTGTTGAGCCGAGGGAAAAACTTGTCTACTCATTCTAAAAAGAAGAAAAAACTTTGCAAAAATGGCTGCAGCTGGCTTAGTTCTCACTGTTACTCAGACGCTCCTTTCTGCACTGCAGACTAAGGATCTGAGAGATGTATGCTCCATGTTTGGGTATGAATCCAAGCTTGTAGAACTCAAGGCTACTGTTGAAACCATCCAGGCTGTCCTTCATGATGCAGAGTTCAAGCACCGGGAGTTGAGCACTCTAGGAATCGTCTGGTTTCGCAAGCTCAAGGATGCTGTTTATGATGCCGATGATCTATTTGATGAATTCAACACTACTCTTGCTCTGCAGAAGAAAATGATTCCCGGTGGTAAGATTTCCAAAAAGGTACGCCATTTCTTCTCCAAGTGATAATCGGTTGCTTTTTGCTTTGCTAAGACATCTCGAAAGATTAAGAAGCTTAGAGAGAAGCTAGATAGCATTGCCAGGGATCGAACTCAGTTTGGGTTTGGCGATGTACATGTACCTGTTAAGAAGAGAGAGGAAACATCATCTTATGTTTATGAGTCGAGTATCATTGGGAGAGAGGATGATATGGAGGCCGTCTTGGGTTTGTTGTTGCTAGACGACTCACATGTTGAAGATAGTGTTTCTTTTGTGAGTATTGTTGGGTTTGGAGGGTTGGGAAAAACTGCTCTTGCCCAACTTGTCTATAATGATGACAAGATCCAAAGTGCATTTCAATTGAGCTTGTGGGTTTGTGTCTCCGAAGAATTTGGGATGAGAGAAATACTTTTGAAGATGCTTGGTAAGAGTACTTGTGAGCTTAACAAAGAAGAGTTGCGAGAAGGAGGTTCGTCGAAAAATCGAGGGGAAGAGGTACTTTCTTGTTCTAGATGATGTCTGGAATGAGAGTTGTAATCAATGGGAGGAGATAAAGAACTTCTTTCTTATAGGTGCATGGGGTAGTAGAATTCTTGTAACTACCCGCTCAAAAGGGGTGGCAAGAGCTATAGGAGATTATCCTATGCATGAGCCGAAAGGTTTGTCGATGAAGATTCTTGGTGTTTGTTTAAGAGAGTGGCATTTAAACAAGAAATTGAACAAGAGGCGCTTGATCACGTTGTTGGCTTAGGGAAACAAATTGTGAGAAAATGTGCAAATGTTCCTCTATCTTTAAAGGTCATAGGCAGCATGTTGCGCGATCAACATAAAAGCAAGTGGGAGCAAGTTCAAGAACTCGACTTGGCTCAAATGAGTCAAGGTGAGGATGAGATTATGCCGATACTCAAGTTTAGCTACTATCATCTTACTCAAGCAATTAAAGAGTTGTTTTAGCTATTGTGCTCTTTTCCCCAAGGATCATCGCATCAAGAAAGTTTTGTTGATCGACCTATGGTTAGCGCAAGGTTTTCCCGAATGTCCAAACGACGTGAAAAAATTAGAAGATGTTGGTGAGGAGTATTTTTCGACTTTATTGCACCGGTGTTTCTTTCAAGATATTGAAAAGGATGCGTATGGTGATATTTGTTCGGTTAAAATGCACGATTTGATCCATGATCTCGCAAGGGAAGCAGCAGGACAAGAGTTGTGCTTGGTGATGGATGATAGGACGAGCCATATCAATGAGAATATTCGTCATCTATCGGTTGCTTATCAATGTGACTTCTCACGTTTTCTAAGCGATACTCCAAGCAGAGTTGAGGACAATGCGCACGTTCCTCCGACCTATGAGAGTCGCATGTTTGGGATCCGATCTCGCTGAACTACTTGCTAATTATAGGCGTTTAAGGGTATTGGACTTATCTCAACTAACGAATAGGTCTTTACCCAAAACATTACTCAACCTATCATATTTAAGATATCTTGATCTCTCCGGCAATTACCTCTTGGAGATGCTTGCCTAAATCAATTTCCAAGCTGCATAATTTGCAAGTATTGAATTTATCTCGGTTGTTGGAGCTTAAAGGAGTTGCCAGAGGATTTGAAAGAGTTAGTTAATCTTAGGCACTTGGATATAGCCAAGTGTCCTAAACTAACTCATATGCCAACAGGCATGGGTAGTTTGATTATTCTTACCGGACTAACAAGGTTTGTTTTGGGTGGAGGAAGTTCCAATCAAGTGCGGTTTGGTCGGCTTAGAGATTTGACACCTCTAGTTTACCTTAGAGATGAACTCTCAATTTTATTTAGAAAGGGTTATTCATACGATGTAGTAAACGCCGGGGGAGGGATCATATTTGTCAAACAAGAAATATATCAAGTGTTTAGAATTAGTGGAGGAACTTGAGTATGATGGTGACTTAACGTGTTCCAAAGCAAGTGATTATTGATGAAAGATTGCTAGAGGCCCTTAAGCCCCACCGTGATATTAGAGAAATTAACATTCAGTGTTACAAAGACTTGAGATTGCCAGGTTGGGCAGCAACTCTGGCGTCCTTCTTTCCGCTCATTGTCAAAATCGGTCCGAGTTATTTCAATGAGTTGAAACATCTGCCGCAGTCGAGTCAACTCCGCAGTTTGAAATTTCTTAATCTCAAAGACATGTCAAATGTGGAGTACATGGAGGATGAGTATAGTGATGCTATGCTACCATTTTATCCTTCACTTGAGGAGCTTCATCCGATTGACTTCCCAAAGTTAAAGGGATGGTGGAGAGAAGTAGGTGCGGAAAGGGGAGCTGTCGTCCCTGCGTTTTCTGGGTGTTCTTCAGTTGGATATCATAAATTGCCCAAACTTAACGTCTTTTCCTGGGTGTGGGAAGTTGAAAGAATCCAATCGAAGAAATTCAATGAAGCACCGACATTTTGTGGGATAGGAGAGGGGGCAAGTCCAAACCCAAGTGCATCTTCCGACGATCTCATCTATTGTTTGGATAGGTTAGCAATTGACGATGTGGGGTCACCGAGTTCCCTTTTTGGGGAGACTCTACAAGGTATTCGTGAACTAGTAATTGAGAGCTCCGAGGTGCGAGAGATTGTCGACTGTTGCGAGATAGGTATCTAAAGCACGTTTCGTCCATTCAGTGCCTAAGTTTTTCTCTGTGCAATAATCCGATGAGTTTGTCGGGAGGAGGAATAGAGTACATGACTAATTTGGAACAACTCAGGTTTGAATGCCGTGGAGAAGCTAGATTTAGAAGGAGAGGATGATGGGATGCCATGGAGAGCCTTTCATAACTTCTCTTACTTGACCTTAATTCGACTTCCAAAGGTTGTAAGTTTGCCCAAGGGGATTCAATACTTGTCTTCCCTTAAAATCCTTTTGATTTTCGATTGCGTGAACTTGGATAATCTTCCAGAATGGCTCCATCACCTCACGTCCTTAGTAGACCTTCGCCTCCTGTATTGCCCTAAATTGAGGTCATTGCCAGAAGCAGGCCTCCCCAACCTTACATCTCTTACAATAGCAGACTGTTATGAGTTGAAGGAAAGATGCAAAAAACCGGATGGGGAAGACCGGCCTAGAATACGCCACATCCCCAATTTAAACATTCGTTGAGGTTTTTATAAGTCTACCTCCCCATGCATCACATCAACTTACCACGTATACATTCTCTACCAAACTTAGCTCCCAAAATATGAAAAATGCATATATTGGTTCCTACGTTGTAAATAAATGAGTTATATCTTATGAATCAATAAATATTGTATATTAATTTATGATTGTTGTTTTTAGTTGATAAATGTTGTATATTTAAACCCTAATGTTATACTTTGTAATAAAATGTTGTGGAGTATATAAGTATTTATTTTACATGTTTATTGAGTCATGTAATAAACTATAGATGAATGGTTTCTGTTAATTTATAAAATTTGTATGGTAGTCTGTAAATGTTTTATCTAAATATCTATAATTTACCAAAATGCTACTAATAAGCATTTGAATAATGGGGCAAAAAAAGTTTCGTCATTCAAGCTACCTCATTATTATTACTACTGCAACTTTATTTGCTTCCCTTAATGACTTTTAAGATATTATATGGAACTGTGCATGCATGATTATTGATTTGGGGAGTGATTGAGTGACCCTAAGGGTTGTTGTTAGGAATACATTAAAACATTATTTTTATGTCACTTCTCCTCTCAATTTATTACATCTAGTGTAATAATTTTATACCGATATGTCTAAAAGTACTAATATATCTAAGAGGGTTGGCAACCCTGACGGTTACTTAAACATTGTTCTATAAACATTGTTCTATTGATTTATGGTTGGTCATCTTTTTCATTTTTGTAACTTCCAAGAATTATGACTAAAACACTACTCGAAATATTATATATTCTTTCTTGCCTTTTCATTAATTCTACACATTTTTTGCCCACCCATTATTATTGTTCTAGCCCACCATGGTTATTGAAGTTGCGTACTTTTGGAACTAGCAGGCTCTATTTTATAAGAATTGATACATTAATAATCTAGTGTAATTAGTTTTTAGTCCGACCTAAGATCAACATGTATTATATATAATAACATACTTTCTTATGGATTAAATTTAATGTTATAATTGAAAAACCTCATAATTGATTTAAAATCTTAACAAGATAAGTTCGTACTCCAGTGATATAGTTAAAAAACATAATCTTATTTTTACTAGAATATTTTATTTTTCAAAATATTTCACAAATGATTGAGGCTGGAAATTTGGTAACGAAAGCGTAGCACGTGCCCTCTTTGATTTTTCTTTTGTATCATGTAATAGATAGACAGATTCGTTCTAATACATATCTTTTACATTTATACATATATACCGGTGCCTAGAGGACGGGCCAGACGCAGCAGATCGACGACCCGGGAACGGATTCCCCACCGGTACCACCAGTAATTTTCATTTCTGGATTTCGAAATAAAACATCCGGCATTCTGTCCTCTTTCAGTTGAATAAAACCTACAAAAAAGCCATGGAAGGATCTTAAATTTTGGAGAGAGAAAGAGACGAAAATGAGGAGGAAATTTGGGTCCCTAAGATAGATCTAGAAAATCGAGTTGGGAGAATGAGAAAAGAACAGGAAAATAACGTGTGAGGTAAGAGTGAGACAAGTCATAAATCCAAAGAGTTTCAAGACTGATCAATAGATTAATTTAGGGAAACTAGATCTACAATAAGCTAATGGAATATCAAGACAATAAATGCTTTGGACCAGTCAAATACTGAAACTGGGAACAGATAAGGTATCAAAACTTCCAAAGTTGGGTCAAAGTTTGGTTGGAGTTTGTTTTGTTTGTTAATGATCCAAGCTCAAACTCAAAATTATAGTATGAATTTAAGCTAGTCAAACTCAAACTTTTATGGTTTCTTATTTGCAAGCTCGTGAAGCTAAAAGAAATAATACAAATTTTATGATATTTTTACGAATTTTAATTACTACCATAAATATCTACCCTCACGAGCTTTATGAATTGTTTATTAAGGAGAGATAATGTAGGTCATATGGAAAAGTGGGTGATATTATAAAAGTTGAAAGCAAAATAATATTTTAATTGGTGGACTCATACCAAATAAGGAAATGAGAAATCTATTTGGGACAAACATAAATGGAAAAATGAGCACTCTATTTAGGGACGGATGGAGTATTTACGTAGTAATAAAAGATATTTATGGTAGTATATGAAATCCTGACGGAGGGAGTTCATACTATATTCTCCATTTGGAAAACTATGTTGCACTGTTTGCTAACCAAACAAAGGAAAATGGAAAAACTCTATTTCAAGAAAATGTTTCCGCTCAACCAGACACTCTCTGATTTTGAATAGAGTTTAACTTTTAGATTGTGCTACTCGTTATGAATCAGTACGCAAGGGATATGCTGAATTGATGAAAGCAACGCTGGGGACAAAGGGAATGTTTAACTGCTCAAGTATTGAAACTGTTTGGTTCACAGAAATGTGCACCTGACAGGAAAACTCTTAACCATTCCGAGATATGTGATAATCATGTGGACCCAGTTTAGAATACATTTGAGAAGGATGCTACAGCTAAAAATTCTATGGCTCCTCTTATAATTTGCATTGTTGAAGATAATTTAGGTATTATGTAGTTACATCTGTGATCTGTGGGCTAAATTGTCATAATTTCAAATAATTTTGCTGGCATTTGCATAGATATCCTCATGCTAGTAGCCTGGTACTTAATTATGAAGCATCGGTGTTATACCACAAGAATTTAACTCTATTTTCCAGTTGGTGCTTGTGTGCCTTATTTTGCCTACAAAAATTCTTTTACTGTAATATAGATGAAAAATAGTTATGTTTGTAATTGCTTGTCTCTTAATTTGTTGGTGAACGCCTGAAAGGTGTTTCTTCCTGCTTGCGGATAGTGATAAGATTTTATTAGTCATGGGTTTCCAAGGCAGGAATGTTCTTTTATTTTAAGGGAATAAATTATGTGATTAAAAGTTTATTTTGGTCTGTCCATAGTATATCAAGCTTGGAGAGCACAACCACAAGCACACAAACCCCACCCTCTTTTCAGTACATTAGAATAACCACCATTTTAGCTCTTTCTCTTCCCACCCCATGCACGCGCACACATAATATTTGGTGCAGGTTTCCTGTTTGATGCAGTGTAAGATTTTGTCGGTTGAAGCTGCCAAAGTGACAATAGCTTGAAACGATGTTTTTGTTGGCTGATTAATACTCTTATTGTGATGATCGAGGATTGGGAGTAGCTTTATGGCCTTGTCCAGGGAAGTGGTAACAGGAAAGTTTCAGTGTTTGGTTTTTTGGGAGAACAAACATTGATGAGATTTGCAAAGTGTGCTCAAATTTGAAACTATAGGTTATGCTTGTACTAATGTAACATCAACGAATTCTCTGTAGCACAGTGAACTACCTTTACCTCACGAAAAAGTTGTTCAATGTACAACGTGTCTAATAAATTGCATTATGTTGTGGGCCGAGGACTTGTAATTCACATATACAAATGAAACCAAAGTACATAAGAGGATTTTTTTTTTTTTTTTTTTGGGAATATTTTTGCCTTTTTTCCCATTAAGGTGCCTTATCTTGCTTTGCTTCAGATGTAACTAAATTACACGGTGAACCATGAAATTGTCAGCTCTTGTACAACATATTATATTTGATTTCTAACCGAGTTTTGCATTATCATGTAATGTGAAACAATTCACCGTTTTACTTGCGTACTTCAGTATTTCAGCATTGTGGCATGGCTTTGTTCCTATGTGTTATACTCATGTTATGATCTTCTCTTGTGTTTGAAGGCAAATGGCTGAAGTTGTTTAACTTCTGCGGTAAGGTTCTGTATCTCAAAATTATTTGTTTTTTTCCCTTTGTTTGGGATGTTATAACCATGGAGGTGTTAATATTTAACTCAAGAAGCTAGTAGCCAGTAATGTCTTGATTTATCTGTTGCTCGACCCTTCCCCTCAATCAACCAATTGGAAACTGTTGAGATATTTTTTGCCAAATGATTTCAGGTGGAGCTTGCAAAGCGTTTAGTTTCATCTTCATTTGCTGATTGTGACTTTTGTACGAACTCTGGAACAGAAGCAAATGAAGCTGCCATTAAATATGCAAGAAAGTTCCAAAGATGCGCACGTCCTGATGCAAAAGACCCAACAATGGAGTATATTGCCTTCTGTAATTGTTTCCATGGGAGAACAATTGATACTCTTTCTTTGACTAGTAAAGAAAGTTACAGGTCATCTTTTGAGCCACTCTTGTCTGGAGTTACTTTTATTGAACATGGCAATTCAGAAGCTGCCAGAGAACTGATATTGAGTGGTAAAGTGGTTGCTGTTTTTGTTGAACCTGTTCAAGGTGAAGGTGGCATATATAGTGCCACCAAGGAACTCCTGCAGTCATTATGTGCTGTTTGTGATGAAGCTGGATCGCTCTTAGTATATGATGAGGTAAGAAGTGATCGTGTTCTGATTCATACACATTATACAGTCAATATGGTATAGATTCTTGTTTCCTTACCTCTGGCCACCAGCTGTTTTTATCTAATCTTCCAGGACCTTAATTGATGTTACCAGAGTTTTGTTTTGCGCCAGGTTACTGAAATAGTGTGTACTTGCTTTAGTCGGTATGTCTAGTCATGTCTTGTGGCTTATTATCTCCAAGTTCATTGATGGGGAATGGAAATGACGATGCTAGTAAAAGGTTTTAGCAGGGTATTACTATGGGTGATCAGTGATAACCAATTGAAGAGGGCCCCTGTCCTTGTATGAGTTGCACTGTGACATTCGCAACCTCTTCCACAGCAAACAAGCGTCCGCTTGGTATTGGGTTGAATGAAAAGGCGTGGGCTGCATTATAGAATTGAATGCTAGTCTAGACTTTTCCCTACAGCAAACCGTGTAATTCCTCCTGCATTTGATGAAAAGTTCAGTCTGATCCTTTCCTACTATGGTCAAGCTTGGAGAGCACAGCAACAAGCCCACAAAGCCCATCCTCTTTCCATTACCTGCAAATAACCATCATTTTAGTTCCCCCTCTACCCACCCCATGCACACACGGAAAATTTTTGTTTCCTTATAACATTGAACACAATAATATTCTGCCGTAAAATTAATGCATAGTATACTACGTTGTATGTATTGAGTATTAAAAAATAAATTAATAGAAAGTGTTGAACAAAAATATTCTTTATTAATATCTTATATGTGTCACATCATGATCCTGAAACATTACCTTCCCTTTTCTGCTGGTGTTGTTGTGGGTGGGAAGAGAGTTAAAATGAAGTAATCTCCTGTGTCTCCATTCTCTTATCCTTCCACTCCTAAACACTAACCACAAAGCTCTTTGTATACCTACAGATTTGGCTCACAGTACTCTCTTTTCTATTTGTGTCAATTACTAGGTTCAATGTGGTTTGGGCAGAACAGGTTACCTTTGGGCACATGAAGCCTATGGTGTATACCCGGATATAATGACGCTTGCCAAGCCTCTTACTGGAGGCTTACCTATTGGAGCTGCGCTGGTTGCAGAAAGAGTTTCATCAGCTATAATGGAGACCATGGGAGCACCTTTGATGGTGGACCACTTGTGTATCATGCTGCACTTATCGTCCAAGATAAATCTCGAGCGCTGGTTTTTTGGATAGCGTGTCAAACAAAGGTTAGTACTTCAAAGAACTCTTAACAAAGATGTGGTTGGGAAACCGAAGTCCGAGGCCAGGGTCTTATAATTGGTATAGAGCTGGATGTCCCAGCTGGTCCTCTTGTTGCTGCTTGTCGGAATTCAGGGTTGTTAATTTTAACTGCTGGAAAAGGAAATGTCGAGATTGGTTCCTCCATTGACCATATCGAAGCAAGAACTCGAAACAGGTGTTGAGATTCTTCTCAAATGTTTCCCGGCCTTGGATTGAAGCAATTAAGGTGGTTTAGTGTACTGTGTACGATGAATGTAAAATTTCCTATCTTACAGCATTATATCTTTAGGACATACTTCCTCCGTATCTGAATAAGTGACACACTTCTTTCAAAAAGCTCTCACATAAAGTGTACGATGAAGTGTGTCACTTATTTAGAGACGGAGGTTAGTATTAAGCAGAGTAGCCCTAGCCCTAATTCAAGATTCAGGGATAAGACTCTTTGATTAGTGCCATGTGTTCAATTTAGAATTGTCTTTCTCATGATCATCTTTATCTACACTAACCTTATAAGTTGTGCAGGTTTGATTATATTGACTGTTCTTGCAGCAATCTGGGCTGCATAGTGCATATTGTAGATTGCTATTCTCGTTTTGGTCTTTGTTTCAACTTCTCTCTATGTTTTGAACCCTATCTCGAACGGAGCCCTGCGTCGAGTAATACATAATTATTGGGATTTATCATCTGATTGTGGATCATAAGAAAGATAATCAACTTTTTTCTTTATAATATTTACTAATATATAATCAGAAATATTATTAGTCAAAGTTGTGCATTGATAAATGTACAAGTTAAATTGTTGCAAATTTTATTTTGTGTGTGTGCAAACCATAAGATAGATAACACGGTTAATTATAGGTGCTTATTGACTAAAAGTAAAAGTTTAGGCCTTTAACAATTAAAAATGGAAAATAGTTCCTGGCTACTAGTGTCATTATTAATTACTCCTTCTGTCTTTTTTAATTGTTACGTTATTTAAACTTTCCTTATTTATAATACTTGGCTTACCAAAAAGTAATAATATTTTTATGGTTTTCACTTTTTCCACCAAAAAGTACTATTTGTTCACTTTTCTTCCTTAGTTTATTCTTACTCTGTTTCAAAATATTTGATATATTTTATATTAAAACGTTTGTTAATGTATATTTTTAATCATTCATATCTCTAGTTCCCTGTGAATTAAAATTACAAAAAGTTGCTTTCTTGAAAGTATATGTCAAGACTAATCTAACAAGATCCAATGACTATATATTTTCCTTATGGAAAAGTTACAAAACATGGTGAAAGAAAAGTGTGTGAACAGTGCAAAAGTCAAATCGTGTCAAGTATTTTAAAACGGGAAAAGTATTAAATGAGTCAAAAAGTGCCTCCGAAAAGTTTGAACGTGACATTCCCTAAAATCTTGTGCAAAAAGCAAAATACAATGAGGTCCTCGTGGGAGCCCAATGGTTGGTGCTCCCACCTCCCAACCGCAAGGTCAGGTGTTCGACTCTCATCACTCCCCAATTTGGGGAGTTTGTATAAAAATGTTTGCTTGTGGGTATAAATCCCCTCTACCCGTTAAAAAAGTGTGTCCTGCGCGCTAAGTAGTCTAGCGGTGTTGGTCTTCGGACCAATTATCTTTCCTCGAACAAAAAAAAAAAAAAAAACAGCAAAATACAATGTACAATTTAAAAAAACGAGAAAGTACTCCATAAAATTTCCTTATCAAAAAAGAAAATTATTATTTAAAAAAAGTTGCATTTCACTTTTTTTATCATGGGTGCCGACAACGACAACGCAAGTTAAGGGAGACTTGACCATTTTAATTGGTGATAAGGATTTGAATAAAAAAAAGCTTCGTTAAACCCACCTCAACATTTAACTATGATGGTCTTGGAAAAAGGAAATAGTTGGTGGAAACTGGAAAATAATACTCCCACTTGACAAGCTAGTATACTTCTACAATGTAGTAGCCGTTGATAATTTCACAGCCAAACCACACAAGAAAAACCACAAAACAACCCTGCCTTTCCTTTTCTACTCATTCTGTGTTCTTCTCAAAAAAAAAAAAAAAAAAAAAAACTCTGCAAAAATGGCGACTGTAGCTGCAGCTGGTTTGGTACTGACTGTTACTCAAACGCTCCTTTCTGCACTGCAGACTAAGGATCTGAGAGATGTATGCTCCATGTTTGGTTATGAATCTAAGCTTGTAGAACTCAAAGCTACTGTTGAAACTTGAAACCATCCAAGCTGTCCTCCTTGATGCGGAGTTCAAGCAGCAGGAATTGAGCTCTCTGGGAAAGGTCTGGTTTCGCGAGCTCAAGGATGCTATTTATGATGCTGATGATTTATTTGATGAATTCAACACTACTCTTGCTCTACAGAAGAAAATGATGCCTGCTGGTAAGATTTCCAAAAAGGTACGCCGTTTCTTCTCCAGTGATAATCAGTTACTTTTTGCTGCTAAGACAACTCGAAAGATTAAGAAGCTTAGAGAGAAGCTAGATCGCATTGCTAGAGATCGAACTCAGTTTGGGTTTGGTGATGTGCATGTACCTGTTAAGAAGAGAGATGAAACATCATCTTATGTTTATGAGTCGAGTATCATTGGGAGAGACGATGATAAGGAGGCCGTCTTAGGTCTGTTGCTGCTAGACGACTCTTATGTTGAACATAGTGTTTCTTTTGTCAGTATTGTTGGGTTTGGAGGGTTGGGCAAAACTGCTCTTGCCCAACTTGTGTTTAATGATGAGAGGATCAAAACTGCATTTGAACTGACCTTGTGGGTTTGTGTGTCTGAAGAGTTTGGGATGAAAGAAATACTTTTTAAGATGCTTGGGAAGACTACTTGTGAACTTA
The DNA here is from genome assembly GCA_947646795.1 of Beta lomatogona. NCBI lineage: Eukaryota > Viridiplantae > Streptophyta > Magnoliopsida > Caryophyllales > Amaranthaceae > Beta > Beta lomatogona. Next base: position 223,043 of record CANSNZ010001006.1, on the reverse strand, counting down.
ACAAAGAAGAGTTGCAGAAGGAGGTTCGTCAAAAAATCGAGGGGAAGAGGTACTTTCTTGTTTTAGATGATGTCTGGAATGAGAATTGTAATCAATGGGAGGAGATACGGAACTTCTTTCTTATAGGTGCATGGGGTAGTAGAATTCTTGTAACTACCCGATCAAAAGGGGTGGCAAGAGCTATAGGAGATTATCCTATGCATGAGTTGAAAGGTTTGTGTGATGAACATTCTTGGTGTTTGTTTAAGAGAGTGGCATTTAACCAAGAAACTGAACAAGAGGAAGTCGATGATGTTGTTGGCTTAGGGAAAGAAATTGTGAGAAAATGTGCAAATGTTCCTCTCTCTATAAAAGGTCATAGGCACCTTGTTGCGTGATCAACATAAAAGCAAGTGGGAGCAATTTCAAGAACTTAACTTGGCTCAAATGAGTCAAGGTCAGGATGGGATTATGCCGGTACTCAAGTTTAGCTACTATCATCTTATTCCGCAATTGAAGAGTTGTTTCAGCTATTGTGCTCTTTTTCCCAAGGATCATCGCATCAAGAAAGTTATGTTGATCGACCTATGGTTAGCACAAGGTTTTCTTGAATGTCCAAACGACATGCTAAAAATTGAAGATGTGGGTGAGGAGTATTTTTCGACTTTATTGCACCGATGTTTTTTTCAAGACATTGAAAATGATAAGTATGGTGATATTGATTCAGTTAAAATGCACGATTTAATCCATGATCTCGCACAGGAAGCAGCAGGAAAAGAGTCGTGCTTGGTGATCGATGATAGGATGTGCCATTTCAATGAGAATATTCGTCATCTCTCACATGCTTCTCAACGTGACCTCCCACGTTCTCTAAGGGATGCTCCAAGCAAGTTGAGGACATCGCGCACGTTCCTCCGACCCACGCGTTGGGCACGTTGGGATTCTAATATCTGTGAACTACTTGTTAATTGTAAAAGCTTAAGGGTACTGCACTTGTTTATGGTGACGGGTGCAATTGAGACTTTACCGAGAACATTATTAGACCTGTCACATTTAAGATATCTTGATCTCTCTCACAATTACTACTTGAAGATGCTACCTAAATCGATTTCCAAGCTGCATAATTTGCAAGTATTAAATTTATCTAATTGTTGGAGCTTAAAGGAGTTGCCGGAGGAATTGAGTGAGTTAGTTAATCTTATGCACTTGGATATAGCCACATGTCCTAACCTAACTCATATGCCAGCAGGAATGGGTAGTTTGATTGGTCTTACCAGACTAACAATGTTTGTTTTGGGTGGAGGAAGTTCCAATCAAATGCAGATAGGGCAGCTTCGAGATTTGATACCTCTAGTTAACCTTAGAGGTGAACTCACAATTTTATTTAAAGAGGGTTATTCATACGATGTAGTAAACGCCGAGGAGGGATCATATTTGTCGAACAAGAAATATATTAAGTGTTTGAAATTACTGGAATTTAAATATGATAGTGAATTAGGGTGTGGTAAAGCAGTGATTATTGATGAACGATTGCTAGAAGCCCTTAAACCCCACCGTGATATTAGAGAAATTGAAATTGGGGGTTATAAAGACTTGAGATTGCCAGGTTGGGCAGCGACTCTGGCATCCTCCTTCCCGCACCTTGTCGTAATCACTCTGGGTTATTTCAATGAGTTGGAGCATCTGCCGCGACTGAGTCAACTCAAACATCTCAGAATTCTTAACCTGCAGAACATGCTGAATGTGGAATACATGGAGGATGATGATAATGGTGCTATATTACCATTTTATCCTTCACTTGAGGAGCTTCATCTGTTTACCTTCCCTAAGTTAAAGGGATGGTGCAGAGAAGTAGGTGTGGAAAGGGAAGCTGTCATCCCTGCGTTCTCGGGTGTTCTTAAATTGGATATCATAGAATGCCGAAACTTGACATCTTTTCCTAGGTGTCCGAAGTTGAAAGAAGTCCATTTGAAGGAATTCAATAAAGCACTGACATTTTGTGGGAAAAGAGAGGAAGCAGGTCCAATAGCATCTTCATCTTCATCTTCCGACGATATCTTTTATTGTTTGGATAGGTTAACAATTGACGATGAGGGGTCATTGAGTTCTCTTTTTGGGGAGACTTTACAAGGTATTCGTGCACTAGATATAGAGGTGTCTGAGGTGCATAAATTGTCGACTGCTACAGAGGTGTATCTCAAGCACGCTTCCTCCATACAATCCCTAATTATTCAATGGTGTCTTAATATGATGAGTTTGTCAGGAGGAGGAATTAAGCATATGACTAATTTGCAAAAACTCGAGATTAATTACTGTGAGAATCTAGATTTAGAAGAAGAAGATGATGGGATGCCATGGAAAGCCTTGCAGAACCTCTCTTCTTTGACCTTAAGGAGTCTTCCAAAGGTTGTAAATCTGCCAAAGGGGATTCAATATTTGTCTTCCCTTAAAACCCTTTATATTTTAAATTGCTATAACTTGGAGAATCTTCCAGAAGGGCTCCATCGCCTCACGTCCTTAGTAGACCTCTACCTCGTGGGATGTGCTAAGTTGATGGAAAGATGCAGAGAACCAGATGGGGAAGACTGGCCCAAAATACGCCATATCCCCAATTTACACATTAGATGAGGCTTTTATAAGTCCACCTCTTCCTACGCATCACATCAACTCACCACGAATATATTATCTACCAAACTTAGCTTCTGATAAATGAAAATTGCTTGTATTGGTGCCAATGTTGTAAATAAATAAGATATATCCTATGAATCAATAAATATCGTATATGAATATATGAATGTTGTTTTTAGTTTATATATGTTGTATATTCAAACCTTAATGTTATACTTTGTAAATAAAATGTTGAGCAGTATATAATTACTTATCTTCCTGTCAAAAAAAAAAAAACTACTTATCTTACATGTTTATTGAGTCATGTAATAAATTATAGATGAATGATTTATATTAATTTATAAAAGTTGTATTGTAGTTTATAAATATTGTATCTAAATATTTATAATCTATCAAAATGGTCCTAATAAGCATTTGAATAATGCATATTAATTTGAGATTCGGGCAAATCCCCGTCATTCAAGCTACCACATTATTATTATTATTATTATTATTATTATTATTATTATTATTATTATTATTATTATTATTATTATTATTATTATTGTTAGTCCAACTTTATTGCTTCCTATAATTAGGACTTTAAGATGCTACTATATGGAACTGTGCATGCATGATTATTGATTTATCGTTGCTCATCAATTTTATACTCCCTCCGTTTCATTTTAATTTACTCACTTCACTTTGGGGGAGAACCAAGGAGGAAATACAAAAGTATGAGAGATAAACTGAAAAGGAGGAGAGAGAAACTGAAGAGTGTGAGAAAGAAAGTAAAAAGTGGGTTAAAATATTAAAAAGTGGATGACATGAGTGGAAAAAGAGGAGAAAGTAGATGTGACATGTTACCTAAAATAGAAAAAGCAACAGTGTGTAGATTAAAAAGAAACAAACCAAAAAGGAAAGTGTGTAGATTAAAAAGAAACGGAGGGAGTATATTCCAAGAATTATGACTAAAACATTGCATATTATTAGTCCAACTTTATTGCTTCCCATAATTAGGACTTTAAGATGCTACTATATGGAACTGTGCATGCATGATTATTGATTTATCGTTGCTCATCAATCTCTATTATATAAGGGAAGGGGGGAGCTATGGTGTCCCCAAAGGAAGAGACTATTTTACCCCTCCTTCCCTTTCTAAATTACAAAACCAATTTCAAAAGCAAAGCAGGGCTTTAAAAAAATAATGAAAATAATACACTTTTATTGTTCCTATCAGATGAGTCTATGATACTATGGCAAAAAAAATGGCTACTCTTTCTCCCCAAATGAGAGGTGGGAATTCTGTGTCTGCAAACTAGATTTAAATGTCAACTAAAATCATAGAATTGCATAATTCACGTTATACAAATCACTCAAATGAGAAAACTTTACAAAAACTAAAAAATTCACTTCCAAACTACAACCAATACATTACAACGTCAATACAAACAAAAACATTTACAAAAATTCACTTACAAATCACTTTGTTCTCAAGTAGCTACAAATTGAAGAGGGAGAAAGATGAGTGCAATTTATTTGTCTCTTTTTGTCATAGGACACTTGGGGATGTTTAGAGCTTTGACTTAAAATTATTGCTACTTCACGCTTATTCACTTAAAATTGTAATGCTAATTGATAGTGCTAATTGACTTAAAATTGTTATGCTACATGATAGTTGGTTGACTTAGATTATTTATCTTACTACTCTAAGTTGGTTCTATAATCTTTTATTGTTTTTTATATCTCTCTCTTTATGCACGCTTATAAAATTATTTACTCCCTCCGTCCCAAAATACTCTTGACACTTATCAATGCACGTAGTTTTAGATGATAAGTTGTTGTTTGGTTATCAATTGTTATTTTATTGAAAAGTAGATGTGATAGGAGTTAGTAGTTAGTAAAAGTAGTATTATTTTATTTTAAGGAGAGAGAGTGTGGGCCATGGTTTGAGTTGGTGTGTAGTATGAGTGGTATTATTTTATTTGGAGGAGAGAGATTGTGGGCCAATGCTTAAAGGTAGAAAGTTTAAAATAATAGTGGGTCATATCCAAAAATAGAAGTGTAAAGAGTATTTTGGGACAGATGAAAAAGGAAAGTGTAAAGAGTATTCTGGGACAGAGGGAGTATAAGTGTAAACTATCTGAAAGTAACTGTACCAACCTTTATAATAGCGATTTTTTTTTGAATGAATGATTATTCTATCTAAATAGTTTTTAAGAACTTGCTCGCATTTTTGCAAATGCACAAATTATCAAGGAAAAAAGGTTGCAATTTCAGTTCCACAATGTTGATTACATATTTGAAGTTAACTAGGCTAATGAGTGTGCGTGGATTTTCAGGGAAATTAGTTAAAGTCAACAAAAAAAAAAGTAGCTAGAGATGCAATTTCATTACTTATCTCTATTATATAAGGGAAGGAGGGAGCTATGGTGTCCCCAAAGGAAGAGACTATTTTACCTCTCCTTCTCTTTCTAAATTACAAAACCAATTTCAAAAGCAAAGCAGGGCTTTAAAAAAAATAATGGAAATAATACACTTTTATTGTTCCTATCAGATGAGTCTATGATACTATGGCAAAAAAAATGGCTACTCTTTTTCTCCAAATGAGAGGTGGGAATTCTGTGTCTGCAAACTAGATTTAAATGTCAACTAAAATCATAGAATTGCATAATTCACGTTATACAAATCACTCAAATGAGAAAACTTTACAAAAACTAAAAAATTCACTTCCAAACTACAACCAATACATTACAACGTCAATACAAACAAAAACATTTACAAAAATTCACTTACAAATCACTTTGTTCTCAAGTAGCTACAAATTGAAGAGGGAGAAAGATGAGTGCAATTTATTTGTCTCTTTTTGTCATAGGACACTTGGGGATGTTTAGAGCTTTGACTTAAAATTATTGCTACTTCACGCTTATTCACTTAAAATTGTAATGCTAATTGATAGTGCTAATTGACTTAAAATTGTTATGCTACATGATAGTTGGTTGACTTAGATTTATCTTACTACTTTAAGTTGGTTCTATAATCTTTTATTGTTTTTTATATCTCTCTCTTTATGCACGCTTATAAAATTGTTTATAAGTGTAAACTATCTGAAAGTAACTGTACCAACCTTTATAATAGCGATTTTTTTTGAATGAATGATTATTCTATCTAAATAATTTTTAAGAACTTGATCGCATTTTTGCAAATGCACAAATTATCAAGGAAAAAAGGTTGCAATTTCAGTTCCACAATGTTGATTACATATTTGAAGTTAACTAGGCTAATGAGTGTGCGTGGATTTTCAGGGAAATTAGTTAAAGTCAACAAAAAAAAAAAGTAGCTAGAGATGCAATTTCATTACTTATCTCTATTATATAAGGGAAGGAGGGAGCTATGGTGTCCCCAAAGGAAGAGACTATTTTACCTCTCCTTCTCTATCTAAATTACAAAACCAATTTCAAAAGCAAAGCAGGGCTTTAAAAAAAATAATGGAAATAATACACTTTTATTGTTCCTATCAGATGAGTCTATGATACTATGGCAAAAAAAATGGCTACTCTTTTTCTCCAAATGAGAGGTGGGAATTCTGTGTCTGCAAACTAGATTTAAATGTCAACTAAAATCATAGAATTGCATAATTCACGTTATACAAATCACTCAAATGAGAAAACTTTACAAAAACTAAAAAATTCACTTCCAAACTACAACCAATACATTACAACGTCAATACAAACAAAAAAATTTACAAAAATTCACTTACAAATCACTTTGTTCTCAAGTAGCTACAAATTGAAGAGGGAGAAAGATAAGTGCAATTTATTTGTCTCTTTTTGTCATGGGACACTTGGGGATGTTTAGAGCTTTGACTTAAAAATATTGCTACTTCACGCTTATTCACTTAAAATTGTAATGCTAATTGATAGTGCTAATTGACTTAAAATTGTTATGCTACATGATAGTTGGTTGACTTAGATTTATCTTACTACTCTAAGTTGGTTCATAATCTTTTATTGTTTTTTATATCTCTCTCTTTATGCACGCTTATAAAATTGTTTATAAGTGTAAACTATCTGAAAGTAACTGTACCAACCTTTATAATAGAGATTTTTTTTGAATGAATGATTATTCTATCTAAATAATTTTTAAGAACTTGATCGCATTTTTGCAAATGCACAAATTATCAAGGAAAAAAGGTTGCAATTTCAGTTCCACAATGTTGATTACATATTTGAAGTTCACTCGGCTAATGAGTGTGAGTGGATTTTCAGGGAAATTAGTTAAAGTCAACAAAAAAAAAAGTAGCTAGAGATGCAATTTCATTACTTATCTCTATTATATAAGGGAAGGAGGGAGCTATGGTGTCCCCAAAGGAAGAGACTATTTTACCTCTCCTTCTCTTTCTAAATTACAAAACCAATTTCAAAAGCAAAGCAAGGCTTTAAAAAAATAACGGAAATAATACACTTTTATTGTTCTTATCAGATGAGTCTATGATACTATGGCAAAAAAAAAAAGGCTACTCTTTCTCTCCAAATGAGAGGTGGGAATTCTATGTATGCAAACTAGATTTAAAAGTTGAAATGCTTTAAAATTCCATAATTTTGCAATATTGGACTGACATATGCCTTTTTTTATATTTCAAAATTTTGCAATATTGGACTTACATGCGCTTTTTTTATGATCTAACAAAAAAAATGAATAGATCTACTAATGAATTATACTCTACTAATGAAAGTATTGATCGAGACCACCTAGAGGAAAACTATGCTTTGAAGCCTTATTGCTTATGTTCGTAATCACTCACAAGTCAACTAAAATCATAGAATTGCATAATTCACGTTATACAAATCACTCAAATGAGGAAACTTTACAAAATCTAAAAAATTCATTTCCAAACTACAACCAATACATTACAACGTCAATACAAACAAAAACATTCACAAAAATTCACTTACAAATCACTCTGTTCTCAAGTAGCTACAAATTGAAGAGGGAGAAAGATGAGTGCAATATATTTGTCTCTTTTTGTCATGGGACACTTGGGGATGTTTAGAGCTTTGACTTAAAATTATTGCTACTTCACGCTTATTCACTTAAAATTGTAATGCTAATTGATAGTGCTAATTGACTTAAAATTGTTATGCTACATGATAGTTGGCTGACTTACATTTATCTTACTACTGTAAGTTGGTTCTATAATCTTTTATTGTTTTATATATCATCCTTTATGCACGCTTATAAAATTGTTTATAAGTGTAAACTATCTGAAAGTAACTGTACCAACCTTTATAATATAGATTTTTTTTGAATGAATGATTATTCTATCTAAATAATTTTTAAGAACTTGATCGCATTTTTGCAAATGCACAAATTATCAAGGAAAAAATGTTGCAATTTCAGTTCCACAATGTTGATTACATATTTGAAGTTCACTAGGCTAATGAGTGTGCGTGGATTTTCAGGGAAATTAGTTAAAGTCAACAAAAAAAAAGTAGCTACAGATGCAATTTCATTACTTATCTCTATTATATAAGGGAAGGGGGGAGCTATGGTGTCCCCAAAGCGAGAGATTATTTTACCCCTCCTTCCCTTTCTAAATTACAAAACCAATTTCAAAAGCAAAGAAAGGCTTTAAAAAAATAACGAAAATAATACACTTTTATTGTTCTTATCAGATGAGTCTATGATACTATGGCAAAAAAAAAGGCTACTCTTTCTCTCCAAATGAGAGGTGGGAATTCTGTGTCTGCAAACTAGATTTAAAATTTGAAATGCTTTAAAATTCCAAAATTTTGCAATATTGGACTGACATATGCCTTTTCTATATTTCAAAATTTTGCAATATTGGACTCACATGCGCTTTTTTTATGATCTAACAAAAAAATTGAATAGAACTACTAATGAATTTCACTCTACTAATGAAAGTATTGATCGAGACCACCTAGAGGAAAACTATGCTTTGAAGCCTTATTGCTTATGTTCGTAATCACTCACAAGTAAACTAAAATCATAGAATTGCATAATTCACGTTATACAAATCACTCAAATGAGGAAACTTTACAAAAACTAAAAAATTCACTTCCAAATTACAACCAATACATTACAACGTCGATACAAACAAGAACATTCACAAAAATTCACTTATAAATCACTCTGTTCTCAAGTAGCTACAAATTGAAGAGGGAGAAAGATGAGTGCAATTTATTTGTCTCTTTTTGTCATAGGATACTTGGGGATGTTTAGAGCTTTGACTTAAAATTATTGCTACTTCACGCTTATTCACTTAAAATTGTAATGCTAATTGATAGTGCTAATTGACTTAAAATTGTTATGCTACATGATAGTTGGTTGACTTAGATTTATCTTACTACTCTTAAGTTGGTTCTATAATATTTTATTGTTTTATATATCTCTACTTTATGCACGCTTATAAAATTGTTTATAAGTGTAAACTATCTGAACGTAACTGTACCAACCTTTATAATAGAGATTTTTTTTGAATGAATGATTATTCTATCTAAATAATTTTTAAGAACTTGATCGTATTTTTGCAAATGCACAAATTATCAAGGAAAAAAGGTTGCAATTTCAGTTCCACAATGTTGATTACATATTTGAAGTTCACTAGGCTAGTGAGTGCGTGGATTTTCAGGGAAATTAGTTAAAGTCAACAAAAAAAAAGTAGCTAGAGATGCAATTTCATTACTTATATTTATTTATTAAAGTGTTTTAAAATACTATTTGTAAGTATTTCAAAAAAATCTTATTCACAAAATTGAGGTGAACTTAGAGACACACTTTTGTTATTGTTTTGTTTTACTACTGAGTAACAGTTATTCCCAAAAATGTCGTCGCACGCATCGCGTGTATAAAAAGCTAGTTTTATATATTCCAAGAATTATGACTAAAACATTGCATGAAATATTATCTATTCCTTCTTATCTTTTCATTAGTTCTACGCATTTTTGCCTACCCACTGTTATTGTTTTAGCCCACCATGGTTATTGAAGTATGGTACTTTTGGATCTAGCAAGCTCTATTTTATAAGAATTGATACATTGATAATCTAGTAATTGTTTATGGCTCGAACTAAGCTCAACATGTATTATACTTTGTATATAATAACATACTTTCTTATGAATTAAATTTGAATGTTATCATTGAAAAAACTTCATAATTGATTCAAAATCACAACAAGATAAGCTTGTACTCTTATGATATAATTTTTTAGAAGATTATCCAAGATTTCCAGTTAGAAGAAGATATCTTATTTTTACTAGAATATTATGTTTACCAAAACCTTACAAACTACTACAAATTGACGGTTTCCACCTGCTATTGTGGCTCTCTAAACACCAAAAAAAACAAATTGACGGTTTCCATACAATAATCCGTTTGATAGGGTAAATTTATTAACCTCTTTACTTTTTCATATTTCTTGGTCCTCGATTTCGCTCTTTCAAATCTAATTCATCTTCTCTTGCTCCCCATCTTTTTCAAATTTGATTTTCGGATAAATTGATGAAAAAGGGAGAAGAGATGGTTGTTTTTGATGAAGTATCTAGGGGGATTAACATAGGAAAATGGTAAAAAAAAAAAAATTCTAAAATCAATTAGTGGGATCTACCAAATGTATTTTTGGATGGCTCTGTCAAGATGGTGGCATTTGCAGCATCATATTCACCCACAATGCTGACTGCTCTAGCAAATACATCCACCATCTGCACTCTTTTTTGTTCAAACACCCATGCATTTCTTTTTAGCCAAATTCCCCATAAGAGGCTCCAAAAAATACCCCACCAAGATTGCTTGTTGTACAGACTCACCAGATTCATACACCACTCCTTGAAATTCCTCCCAGAATCACTCGTGACATCCAGACGTAGAGGGGAGGTGTACCACATCATCTTCGCTTCTTCACATAGCATCAGCGCATGAGTTACATCCTCTTCTTCACTGCCACAAAGAGAGCACATCTTGTCAACTTCAACCCCTCTTTTGCACAAATTCTAGTTGACAGGTATAGCATCATGTAAAACTTTCCACCCAAAATTTTTAATTTTTGGTGGAACTTTAGTTTGCCAAAGTCTTTTCCACACACTTTTCCTAAGCTGATTCGAGGATGATGCATGGTTGTTTTCCCTTAACTCCAGCTCCTTATAGTAAGCACTTCTAACAGTAAAGTCCCCGTGTTTCGAGAAATTCCAGGTCCAGCCATCATTTTCCGCATATCTTGCCACTGGAATACATGAGATGGCTTGAGCTTCCTAGTTTGAAAAAGTTGAATTCAGTAGCTCTACATTCCAATTTACCCCTTGCATTAAGTCACTCACGAGTCTTAGATCCTCATTCTCTTGATTTTGTTATTGAAACACACGAAACTTTGGTAAGGTTGGGATCCACGGGTCCCTCCAAATGTTTATTGTGTTGCCCTTCCCCACAACCTTCATAGCTCCCTTCTCAATTACTTCTCTTGCTGAACATATAGATCGCCACGTGAAACTTGCATTCGGGCTCACTTTTGCTGCCATAAACTCATCATTGGGGAAATACTTCATCTTCAAGGTACGAACCATCAAAGACTTGGTATTTGTGAGTATTCTCCATGCTTGCTTCGCGAGAAGCGCTTTATTGAACACACGCAAGTCACGCATTCCCAAGCCCCCTTCCATCTTTGACCGTTGAGTCTTATTCCATGCCACCCATGCTGTACGCCTCTCTTCTTGCTTTTGGCCCCAAAAAAAAAACTTCTACAAAGACGTTCCACTTCATCTAGAATGCTCACAGGAACACTAAAATACTGCATAGCATAAGTTGGGATCGCTTGTGCTATTGATTTTATGAGAACTTCACGCCCAGCTTGAGAAAGGTAGCCTTCTTTCCATCCTTTCAGCTTCTCCGGATTCTATCCTCAATAGTTTGAAAAACTCGTTTCTTAGAGCTTCCAAGGTGAGTTGTAAGTCCTAAATATTTGTCATGTCCTTCTACAGCCTTAAAAGACAACTTCATCTGAAGCATATCCTTCTTTTGTGAGTCCAAATTTCGGCTAAAAGACACCTCCGATTTTTCCATATTCAGTTTTTGATCTGAAGCAGCTTCATAAATAGAGAGAATCTCCAGAACTTTCTCCACTTCTTCTTCATTTGCCCGAGTGAACAGTAAACTATCATCAGCAAAGAAAAGGTGGGATATGGGATCCACCTTATTTCCAATTTTAACACCATGAATCAACTTTTTCTCTTCAGCATCTCTCAGCAAAGTAGACAAACCCTCTGCACATATTATGAAAAGAAAGGGACACTACAAGAAAAGTGCAAATTAACGACGGCCTGTCAGCGACGGTTGACAAAACCGTCGGTATATTCATAATAAGCGACGGCTATAAGCCGTCGTTGATCACCGTCTGCTTTTGTATAATTTAACGACGGTTTAGCTGTCGTTGATAAATAACGACGGCTATAAGCCGTCGTTAATTTTGTGGAAGTAAAGCAGAATTTTTTTTAGCTTGGGCGACGGTTAGAAACGGTCGTTGATTCCGAAGGGGGGTTTAATTGAATCGGGTGATTCGATCGGGTTTTATTTTCAACAAAAAAAAGGAGGGAAGTGCAGCGATTTTTGCAGCGACGCAACCACCTCCACCTGCCTTTCCTCCTTCCTCCAGCCAACGGCAGCGACCCACCTCCACCTCACTTCGCCGGCGGTAAGCTTTATTTTCTCCTTTTTTTTAAAAAATTTTTGAGTTTAATGAACCAAACCCTAACAGTTGGGTTTTTTCCTCGTGAGAGAAGTGCACTTCAGGCGACGAACTTCGGCGACGAACTTGGCATCGACTCTTGCCGGACCGACATTTCGCCGGTGGTAAGCAGTGCCAATTTCTTTTTTTTTTTTTAATAATTTGTGTACTCATGAAACTAAACCCAGAAAATTGGGTTTTTGGTAATTCTTGTTATTTCTGCTAAAAATTCGAATCTTGTTTTTTCTGTCAGTTTTTTTACTCACATTTTGTTAGTCTTGCTTTATTTTATGTATATTTCTTCATGTAAGTGTTTGATATTATAATATATCATTTCTTTAATCAAAGTTCATACTACTTATAATTTTTTCGATAATTTCATAGTCGATTTTAGTGACTTGGTGAGTGAAATCAAGAACAAGAAAGAGCATGTGGGTATTTTTGTTTTCTAACATTTGGTGGAAAAAAAGAATGGGTGAAAGTAACCCAAAATTGTTGGACTTAATATCAAAGGAAAAACAAAGGATGATGAATAATGAAGAAAGAAGATATGGGTGTTGTTCATATGATGAAAACAAGCTTGAACTTTGGCTATATAATTTTTTAGTTTATATTACTTTGAAGATTAAGTTACTTTAATTGTATAAGTTTAAGTTACTATATAATTATCACAATAGTTTTTATAGTGGTTCGTTTATTAAAGGTTATAAAAGTTATAAACTATATAATTATCACAATAATTTATTTATTGCACATTCCTTTATTTAGTTTACACTATTTAAATTGTTTATATTGTTTTTGACATATTTGTTTTCGTGGAAATAGTTTGGATGATGTTATAAATTTAATTTAAGTGTTTAAATAAATATGTTTGCATCGTCATGTGCCTAGATACCCGTTCAAGGTATACTCATTAGGAGTATATCTTGAATAGTCCCCGTTGGGGCTGTTCTTCGACGTTTGACCCCACTTAGGTGGTGAATGTATGCCTTTTGTTCTATTCTATGTAATTTTCGGTCATGTTGTTTCTCTATGTTGTTCTCTCGGGTACATATGTAAGCTTTTACGAAGCTCACATTGTGTACTTGGAGAACTCATGGGAAATGCTGCCGGAATTTACGTAGAAGCGAATAGTTGGCATACATTCACTAGTGGGGTTAGACGTCGAAGAATGGGTTAGGTTGGAGTGATAAGGACCTTTGGACATCATTTTAGGCCCTATATGTATTTCACACAAATGTTTTAATTGTCCGTATGATGGTTGTTAATGAGTAGTGTGGTTGAAATGCTTTAGAATTGTAGAATTGGTCACCATGAAACGGAAGGAGCGTTGGTGGATGTATGATAGATATGACAATGTGCGTAACTTGAGGCCCGAGTTCTTGAGGGGGGTTGATGAATTCATTGACTTTTGCAAAGTAAATCCCGAAAGCCCAGGTAAGGATGAAGTTAGATGTCCGTGTCCGAAATGCAAGAACAGACGTATGCATGCCGCGAACACGGTTAAAGTGCATTTGTATAGCAAGGGCTTTATACCTGATTACTACGGTTGGTATTCTCATGGTGAAGAGTTACCTCAACCCGCAGAAGAGCTATCTAATCCATACCGTGAAATGGTTTTCGATGCTCTTGGGAATAATCCAGAACCGTCCACTGTTGAAGAGCCTAGTGGAATGGAGGAGGAGCCTAATCCTCAAGCAAAGGTGTTTCTTGACCTATTAAAGGCTTCTGAGGAACCGTTGTACGACGGGAGCTCCATGTCTGTGTTGGAAATGGCATCTAGAATAGTATCTTTGAAGTGTGAGTACAATTTGCCACATAGGTGTGTTGATGCTTTTACTTCATTAATGAAAGAAGCAATACCTAACAACAACAACATGAGTGACACATTTTACGATACGAAGAAGATCTTGGAGGGATTAGAGCTTCCCCACGAAAAGATTCATGCTTGCCCGAAAGGTTGTATGTTATTTTGGAGAACTGATGCACACTTGGATAGATGTAGAGTGTGCGATTGCGACAGATACAAGAGGACTTCTAAGGGGTCTTTAGTTCCAATGAAAGTTCTGATTTATTTCCCAATCACACCGAGATTGCAGAGGTTGTATGCAACAAAGAACGTTGCTGAAGAAATGACATGTCATGCCAAAAATCCAAGAGCCGAAGACAAAATGGCTCACCCTAGCGACAGTGAAGCTTGGAAGCATTTGGATAGATCCTTTGGCGAATTTGCATCTGAGCCTAGGAATGTTCGACTCGGTTTGTGTACAGATGGGTTTGGTCCACATGGAAAGTTTGGGGGTCAATATTCATGTTGGCCGGTCATCTTAACCCCGTACAACTTGCCGCCATCGATGTGCATGAAAAAACCCTTCATGTTCCTTTCGTTGCTCGTTCCTGGTCCTAAAAATCCGAAGGGAAACTTGGATGTGTACATGCAACCCTTAATCGAGGAATTGAAGCAATTATGGGATGTTGGAGCAACTACTTATGACATTTCTAGGAAACAAAATTTCAATATGCGTGCCGCCATTCTTTGGACAATAAATGATTTTCCTGCTTACGGTATGCTATCTGGCTGGTCTACCGCTGGGAAAAAGGCTTGTCCTTATTGTATGGATAAATCCAAAGCTTTTTGGCTCGAGCATGGGGGTAAAGTTTCTTGGTTTGATTGTCACCGTCAATTCCTTCCTCAAGATCATCCTTTTCGTAAAAACAAAGTAGCTTTTTGCAAAAATAAGGTTGAAAAAGGGTCTGCACCACACATAATGTCTGGGGAAGAGTTGTGGTCATGTGTTAAAGACTTGCCAAAGGCTACGAGATGGACCGAGATGCACTTAACGCTTTGAAGAAGTTGAAAAATGGGTGGTTCAAACAAAGTCTGTCTTTGGGAGCTCCCATACTTGGAAAGATCTGCATCTTCGTCACAACCTTGACGTCATGCACATTGAGAAAAACTTCTTCGACCAACTCATTCACACAGTTATGGATGTGAAAAAAGGACGAGACACCGTTGCATCTAGAAAAGACATTGCTAAATTGTACAAAAGGCCTCAACTTCATGTCACCAAGGATGCAAATGGAAAAGAAACTCCACCAAAAGCACCTTTCGCCCGGGACAAGTCCCAAAGGAAAGTATTATGCAACCGGGTCGAGATTTGAAATTTCCCGATGGCTATGCTTCCGACTTAACAAGATGTGTGGACATGCAATCCGGTAAGCTGACAAAGTATGAAAAGCCATGATTGTCATGTCTTCATGGAAAGATTATTGCCGATTGCATTAAAGGAGTTGCTTCCGGTTCATGTGTGGAAAGTTGTCACTGAGATTAGCCTTTTTTCCGTGATTTGTGTTGCTCCACCATCACAGTAAGTGACATGGAAAGATTGGAAAAGGACATAGCCGAGATCCTTTGTAAACTCGAAAAGATTTTCCCACCATCATTCTTCAATTCCATGGAACACTTACCAGTTCACCTTCCACGCGGCTAGGCTATGTGGTCCCGTGCAATACCGTTGGATGTATCCCTTTGAAAGGTACTTATCCTTCATTTTCATATATCCTTTTTATTGTTGTTCGCAATTGTGTAACTCTTTTTGATAACCACCTTCTTAGGTTCCTCAATCATTTGAAACGCAAAATTGGTAACAAGGCTCGTGTGGAGGGTTCTATTTGTAATGCATACTTGTGTGAAGAGATTGCAAACTTCTCGTTCAAACTACTTTCAGCAAGGAGTGGATACTAAGACACGAGATTCAGCCGTAATGTAAATGATGAAGTTGATAGGATGCTCGACTTAAACCGTCCCCGAGAACTATTCAGGGTTAATTGTGGTCGGCCGTCTAATGCAGGTGGAACACGATTTTTAACTGAAGTGGAACTACAACGTGCACACCTATATGTGTTAGCAAATACAGGCATCTTACAAGAATTTGAGAAGTAAAACACTTGTTATTAATCATATTATTTATAAATTTAACTTTCATTTTTAATTTAGACATTAACAATTGTTATGTTTGTAAGGGATTTCGAGGACCACATTCTTCAAATTCGACCTACTCTACGTAGGGAAGATGTGTGGGTGCAACATGAAGCGAATACCTTGATTGGTTTAGATCGAAAGTGAGTTTGTGTGACTATAGGTTATTCAATAGGTTATTCAAGAAATGTTAATGGATTAACAATATGAATGAATTTTAATAGGTTATTCAAGACAAACCCAATGATGATGTACTGTTTGCTTTGGCAATGGGTCCTTCGACATTAGTTCGCACTTGGAATAGATACTATGTTAATGGATACAATTTCCAAACAAAAGCATCAAGCAAACACAAATCCACCATGAATTATGGAGTGTGTGTGTCTAATGATGGAGGGAGTGATTTCTTTGGTATTCTAGATGATGTTATAGAATTGAAGTTTACCGGTGCTCGTAGTCAATATAGCACGGTTTGTTCAAGTGCAATTGGATGGACAATGTGAGGGAATGAACATCGATCAATACAAGCTAGTTGAAGTCAACCACACCAAGAAATACCCCAAGTTTGATCCCTTTGTGCTATCATACCAGGTTAGCCAAGTATATTTCGCACCGTACCCAAGCTTGAAAAGAGATCGTGCTCAATGGTGGGCCGTGTTTAGGACAAAGGCAAGGTCCGTGATTGATGCTCCGGTTGACTTCGACTTCCTTCGGGAGACAAGTGCTTGGGAATCCAACGCTTTGTGATCCAAATGATATTCCCGATTATGAAGGTAGTAATGATGTCGAGTGTGTTGAAGGAGACGATGAAGAAATTTTGTTTGAAGCCCCATCGGGTGATGATGAAGAAGAGTCTAGTTTCGAGTCCGGAGAAAGCGAGGATGATGACGATGACGATGATGGTTTTGGGATGACGATAGTGATGATGAACTAAGCGAGGATGGGAATTCACTTTGATTTGTTTGAGTATATCATAGCTTGTATTAAGGACAACATTTCAATAAAAATATATGACTTTTGTAATGAAATGTTGAAGATTACTTGTTATGACATTTCCATCCGTAGTTTTTCTTACCGTTGTTGAGTAACATGATCCATTCCGCACTTTGTGGTTTTTCTTAGTGTTTTTCTAATATTTAATTAGTACTTGCTTTCTCCCCACTTCCCTTTTCGCATTAATATTAAAATATATGATCGCATTGTGACCACTAATTCTAGTTATTCTAATCGAATCTACATGGTGGATTTGTAGCATCCGATTATGCTCTTTTAATTATCAAAGATTACATTTTCCTAAGCATTATGATTTGGCCATGGTCTAAAGAGTATGATCAGTTGTTGATTTCTCATGATTTCATTTGGTTTTGGTATTGGGGTGGGGGTGCAAGGGGGTCGGGGAGGGTGGGGGGCAGTGCAAGGGGGGTCGTGGAAGGGGGAGGGGCTGCAAGGGGTCGGGAGGGGGGGTGACCTGTGCGGGGGTCTGGGAGGGGGGTGAGCTGCAGCAGGGGGGTCGTGGGGGGGGAGTGAGGTGTGCGGGGGGTCGGGGAGTGTGGGGGGGTGCAAGGGGGGGTCGGGGAGGGGAGGAGCCGTAGGGGGTGGGCCGGGCTGTGGTGCGAGGGGGATCGAGGAGTGGGGGAGGGGCTGCAGGGGGGTTAGGGGAGGGGCCGCAGGGGGTGTCGGGGAGGGGGGGGGCCGCAGAGGGGGTCGAGGGGGAGGGGCAAGGGGGGGGGGTCGGGGAGGTGGGGGTCAGTGCGGGGGGGGTCGGGGAGGGTAGGGTCAGGCAAGGGGGGATCGGGGAGTGTGGAGAGGATGCAGGGGGTGTCGGGGAGGGGGAGGGGCTGCAGGGGGTCGGGGGCGGGGATGGGGCCGGGGGGGGTCACGAGGGGGGCCGCGGGGGTCGTGGGAGGGGGGTGAGCCGTGCGGGGGGGATCGGGAGTGTGGAGGGGATGCGGGGGGTGTCGGGGAGGGAGGGGCTGCAGGGGGGTCGTGGAGGGGAGGGGGCCGCAGGGGGGTCGGGGAGGGGGGGCTGCAGGGGGTCGTGGAGGGGGGTGAGTGCAGGCGGGGGTCGGGGGTCGAGGGGTGTGGGGGGGGGTCAGGGAGGGGGTCGTGGGAGGGGAGGGGCTGCGGGGGGGTCGGGGAGGAGGAGGAGGGGGGGTCGAGGGGAGGAGGAGGGGCTGCAGGGGGGTCGGGGAGGGGGTGAGCCGTGGCAGGGGGTCGGGAGGGGGTGAGGCCGTGCGGGGGTCGGGAGTGTGGGGGCGGGGGCGGGGGGGTCGGGGAGGGGAGGAGGAGCTGTAGGGGGGTGGGCTGCCGTGCAAGGGGGATCGGGGAGTGGGGGAGGGGCCGCAGGGGGTCGGGGAGGGGAGGGGCTGCAGGGGGGGTCGGGGGGGGGCGGGGGTCGGGGAGGGGGTGAGCCGTGTGCGGGGGGTCGTGGAGTGTGGGGGCTGTGCAAGGGGGGGGTCGGGGAGGGGGGAGGGGCCGCAAGAGGGGTCGGGGAGGGGAGGAGGAGCCGGGGGGGGTCGGGGAGGGGGGGGAGGGGCCGCAGGGGGTCGGGGAGGGGGAGGAGTCAGGGGGTGGGGCCGGTGTGCAGGGGGATCGGGGAGTGGGGAGGAGCCGTAGGGGGGGAGGGGTGGGGGCGTGCAAGGGGGGATCGGGAGTGTTTCAAGTGAATATGCATATTCTAGTTTTCAAACGAGATGCGATCAACTTCTTATCTTCTTGATCAACTTCTCAAATAATCTTCTATAACACCCACATTTACCAACTTGATTTTTGTCTTCCATAAAGAAATTGGACATATAAAATTGATCCTAACTCTACCTTCATTAGCTTATGAATTTAAGCTTACATATTTGGGAAGAGCTTGTTGATAACCACTTAAGATCCAACGTTCTAATTTCTTTGACATAATGTTATTGGATTATTCATACTTTAATGTAATTTGTTTAATCTTGCGCAGTTTTAATTTCTTGCATTTTAGGTAATCATGTCTAATCCCAAGGGCCGCGGAGGTCGAGGTGGCTTAGGTGGAAGCCAAGGTCGTGGGACTTTGATTCCGATGCAGCTTTTTCGTCACCGAAGTAGAAGGAAGCCGAACCCCGTAGTAGAGACACAGGGAGAAGATTCACAGGCACGTGACATTGGTAGCCACGTACCGGAGACTCCGAACATTCATACGGAGGAAGGTGAAGGTTCTAACCGTGCACCAAGAAAGGTTTTAAGCCCTACTGGATTATGGTAAGTTCGTAAGATACTATATGCTTCATGATACACAAATATGCAATGGTATTCACAATTCACGTGTTTGTTTGGTTTTCAATTCAGGTTCGATGATAACAAGGTTAGTG
This sequence comes from Beta lomatogona, assembly GCA_947646795.1. Classification (NCBI taxonomy): domain Eukaryota; kingdom Viridiplantae; phylum Streptophyta; class Magnoliopsida; order Caryophyllales; family Amaranthaceae; genus Beta; species Beta lomatogona. The sequence continues at coordinate 203,401 of CANSNZ010001006.1, read as the reverse complement.
GGTCCATCACTGACATTTTCCAGGGCCATTTTCGACAACCTTGGTTCAATTACAAGTGAGGTCGACAATGCAACAAAGACGCATTGGTGGAACATTTTCACAGTATGTATGAATCGAATTATGAAAAATTTCATTGATTATATTACATTATTAATATCTTTGTTTAATGTTTGACTAAAGGGTATTTACGAATGGGCTCCTGAGTTAGAAGGCCTAGTGAGGAAGGATTACAAGAAAAAAGCTTCATCTCGTCTGAGAGACTTGCGATACTGGGTGGTTAAGAAAGCCAAAGAAAGGCCGAAATGGTTGGGGGAGACGATCTACGAAGACATGAAGAAGAGAAGTGAAGACCCAACATTTCGGGAAAAATCTGAACAGGCTAAGAAGAACCGAAGAGGTGGCTCCCTGTCTAATCCAATTGAGCCGTCACACTTTCAGGGTTCTATTTCGGCGGCACAACATGCTAGGAAGATGGTAAATATGTTTCACATCTACTACTTAGTGTAATTTACATTTCATTTTCGGTATGAGTAAAAAATTAAGCCTTTGTTCAACAATGTCTACAGGCAAAGAGTAGAGGAGGAGTACTCCCTACTGCTCCCGAGTTGTTCTTGAAGACTCATTTCAAGACTGTTCCTGGAAAAGGAGAAATCCCAGCAAACAAGAAAGCAAAGCAAATCTCGGTACATACTTCTAAACATATATTTATAGGCAAATATGATTGAAAAGTTTGGTGCAAGTTTAGTTAGAACCCAATTTAGGCCATTTCACTTGAAATTGAATGAATACGAGTAGTTTGATGCTAGTTTAAGTTATAAACACCTCAAACATCATATATATAGTTAGTTTAATGTGATTCTAAGTTGTTTTGATTGAAAATACACAAAATAGGAAAGTTAGAACCAAATATAGGCTAATATAGGCCATTTTAGGCCATTTCACTTGAAATTGAATGAATACGAGTAGTTTGATGCTAGTTTAAGTTATAAACACCTCAAACATCATATATATAGTTAGTTTAATGTGATTCTAAGTTGTTTTGATTGAAATACACAAAATAGGAAAGTTAGAACCAAATATAGGCTAATATAGGCCATTTTAGGCCATTTCACTTGAAATTGAATGAATACGAGTAGTTTGATGCTAGTTTAAGTTATAAACACCTCAAACATCATATATATAGTTAGTTTAATGTGATTGTAAGTTGTTTGGATTGAAAATACACAAAATAGGAAAGTTAGAACCAAATATAGGCTAATATAGGCCATTTTAGGCCAATTCACTTGAAATTGAATGAATACGAGTAGTTTGATGCTAGTTTAAGTTATAAACACCTCAAACATCATATATATAGTTAGTTTAATGTGATTCTAAGTTGTTTTGATTGAAAATACACAAAATAGGAAAGTTAGAACCAAATATAGGCTAATATAGGCCATTTTAGGCCATTTCACTTGAAATTGAATGAATACGAGTAGTTTGATGCTAGTTTAAGTTATAAACACCTCAAACATCATATATATAGTTAGTTTAATGTGATTCTAAGTTGTTTTGATTGAAAATACACAAAATAGGAAAGTTAGAACCAAATATAGGCTAATATAGGCCATTTTAGGCCATTTCACTTGAAATTGAATGAATACGAGTAGTTTGATGCTAGTTTAAGTTATAAACACCTCAAACATCATATATATAGTTAGTTTAATGTGATTCTAAGTTGTTTTGATTGAAAATACACAAAATAGGAAAGTTAGAACCAAATATAGGCTAATATAGGCCATTTTAGGCCATTTCACTTGAAATTGAATGAATACGAGTAGTTTGATGCTAGTTTAAGTTATAAACACCTCAAACATCATATATATAGTTAGTTTAATGTGATTCTAAGTTGTTTTGATTGAAAATACACAAAATAGGAAAGTTAGAACCAAATATAGGCTAATATAGGCCATTTTAGGCCATTTCAGTTGAAATTGAATGAATACGAGTAGTTTGATGCTAGTTTAAGTTATAAATACCTCAAACATCATATATATAGTTAGTTTAATGTGATTGTAAGTTGTTTGGATTGAAAATACACAAAATAGGAACGTTAGAACCAAATATAGGCCATTTTGGCCAATTTAGGCCATTTCACTTGAAATTGAATGAATACGAGTAGTTTGATGCTAGTTTAAGTTATAAACACCTCAAACATCATATATATAGTTAGTTTAATGTGATTCTAAGTTGTTTTGATTGAAAATACACAAAATAGGAAAGTTAGAACCAAATATAGGCTAATATAGGCCATTTTAGGCCATTTCACTTGAAATTGAATGAATACGAGTAGTTTGATGCTAGTTTAAGTTATAAACACCTCAAACATCATATATATAGTTAGTTTAATGTGATTCTAAGTTGTTTTGATTGAAAATACACAAAATAGGAAAGTTAGAACCAAATATAGGCTAATATAGGCCATTTTAGGCCATTTCACTTGAAATTGAATGAATACGAGCAGTTTGATGCTAGTTTAAGTTATAAACACCTCAAACATCATATATATAGTTAGTTTAATGTGATTGTAAGTTGTTTGGATTGAAAATACACAAAATAGGAACGTTAGAACCAAATATAGGCCATTTTGGCCAATTTAGGCCATTTCACTTGAAATTGAATGAATACGAGTAGTTTGATGCTAGTTTAAGTTATAAACACCTCAAACATCATATATATAGTTAGTTTAATGTGATTCTAAGTTGTTTTGATTGAAAATACACAAAATAGGAAAGTTAGAACCAAATATAGGCTAATATAGGCCATTTTAGGCCATTTCACTTGAAATTGAATGAATACGAGTAGTTTGATGCTAGTTTAAGTTATAAACACCTCAAACATAATATATATAGTTAGTTTAATGTGATTCTATGTTGTTTTGATTGAAAATACACAAAATAGGAAAGTTAGAACCAAATATAGGCTAATATAGGCCATTTTAGGCCATTTCACTTGAAATTGAATGAATACGAGTAGTTTGATGCTAGTTTAAGTTATAAACACCTCAAACATCATATATATAGTTAGTTTAATGTGATTGTAAGTTGTTTGGATTGAAAATACACAAAATAGGAAAGTTAGAACCAAATATAGGCTAATATAGGCCATTTTAGGCCAATTCACTTGAAATTGAATGAATACGAGTAGTTTGATGCTAGTTTAAGTTATAAACACCTCAAACATCATATATATAGTTAGTTTAATGTGATTCTAAGTTGTTTTGATTGAAAATACACAAAATAGGAAAGTTAGAACCAAATATAGGCTAATATAGGCCATTTCACTTGAAATTGAATGAATACGAGTAGTTTGATGCTAGTTTAAGTCATAAACACCTCAAACATCATATATATAGTTAGTTTAATGTGATTGTAAGTTGTTTGGATTGAAAATACACAAAATAGGAAAGTTAGAACCAAATATAGGCCATTTTGGCACTTTATATTATTTGAATATGAGTATATTTAACCAAATGCCGGAGACATACAATAAGAAGCTGGATCATTGTACCACTCGGGTCACAAAACCCCGATCTCGTTGTATTGGGAGACAGTTGGGGGGAGGAACAGAGGAAAAGTTCAGGGGTTGGGTCAGGGAGATCATTTGTACTACAACTCTGCATCAGGGCGAGGAGATGGTGGCTCTTCACAACCATATGAGCCGTCCATTTTTTCTCAGATTGAGGCGCAAGTGGAGGCAAAGGTCGCTGCACGGATGGGAGAGGTGGAGGCAATGGTCGCAGCACGGGTGGAAGAGTCACGTCGGGCTTTCATCGAGGAAATGATGAGGAACATGTCTAGTTTCGGCCACATGTTCTCAGGTTGCAACCCAGGCCCCACTCCACAACGCGACCTAAGATGACCCGGGGTTTGGTGGTGGCGGTAGTGCTGAGAGCCACCCTTGACAAAGGTAGTTTTTTTTTGGATTTGGCAACTACGTAACTAACTTATAGTTGGATATAGTTAGGCTAACTATTTTCTTGTAGTGTAAATACTTATCGGCATCTCGCTTCGTTTCTTGATGTGTCGGGTTATTTTTTTTTCAACCCGACTTCTACTTTATTTCCCGACACCGGGATCTATTTTGCGTACATATATTTAATCTAGGTAGTTTGTGTAACTATAGACATTTAGTGTCTATATTTATCGGCATCTAGCTTATTATTTTCTAGCTTTGTCGATATATATTTTTTGTAAACACCGACATCTACTTTATTTCCCGACATCGGGATCTATTTTGTGTACATAAATGTAATCTATTTCATGTAATTATACAAGTATCTATGTAAATTTTAATATATATCAAAATTGTATAATTTTGTAATTGCAAAAAATTTAATGCGATGGAGAAATAGCTTTAGCGTGGTATATTTAGGGTGCAACAGGCAGTACGAGTGTTTAATTATTATTAAGAACAATAGAATTTTAAATAATATTATTTTGTAAGAACAGCGACGGTTGAACAATAAATCAACGACGGCTAGGCGGTCGCTGTAAGGTTCTCTATGCATCCATTGAAACGAAATCAACGACTGCTTTCACATTTTAGCGACCGTTATAAACAGACGTTGATTATTCGAAATCAACGACGGTTTAAAACAGTCGCTGGAACAACGACGGTTTAAAACAGTCGCTGGAACAACGACGGTTTAAAACGGTCGGTGATCCAGCGACTGTTGTAAACCGTCGCTGACCTTGGCATCAACGTCGGCTTTAACAACCGTCGCTGATTGTCCATGAACCGTCGTTGAATAAATCACCGACGGCTTAACGGTCGTTGATTCTTGTATCACCAACCATCTTTTTTCCGGCGGCCATTTAACGACGGTTAGCCGTCGTTGATTATTCAGCGACGGCTTTTTAGGCTACCAACGACGGCTAAAAGCCGTCGTTAATTTGCACTTTTCTTGTAGTGGGAGACATGGGGTCCCCCTTGATAAGTGCATTTCTAACGCACTTTATGGACTCCTTTTTAGCTCATTTTGATCCTCTTTCTCCCCTTTCTTCCCTCTTTCTTCTCCATTTCCCCTTCGATTTCATTCACTTGATCATTCTTGATCATAGTGGCATTTTGCTAGATTTTCAGTCATTTTTGACCGAATTTCTAGTACATTTGCTTTCATCCTGTTTTGCCATGTTCTCAATATAGGTGGAACTAAATAAGATGGCTACGAGTTATAGAGTCGGCAAAGAAAGCAATGAAAATAGCACATGTTGATAAATGGTGCGCTCACACTATGGCCTATGTCCGCTTGCACAAAGGAGTACATGCATCGCACAATAGTATCTTTTATAGGGCACTTCAAATGAACATAACTTTCAAACCACAAGTCATATGAAGGTAATTCTAGTTGGAGGTGAAAGCTTGTTTCGATATCTTTCCAACGACAGGTCATAAGCTTGATTTGGATCTAAAACGAAAGAGTTGTGCTCGTTTTAAGTTGAACTGTCCGACCAGATCAGAAAGAAGGGTGCGCCCGCACTGACCATTGGTGCGCCCGCACCGTTCAACGCTTGATGTCAGTTTTGGGGCAGAAGGAATGGTGCGCCCACACCATTCGAATCCGCGAAGAAAAAAGACGAGGCTTGCCTTAATAACAGGGGAGTTTTTGAATTTTTGGAACTTATGCTTTATTCCAAGTTTTTAGAGAAGATTATTAGGGCTAGCTTACTTTAGAGAGAAAAACACTTAGTTTTGGATCAAGATTTGAGAACTCTAGATCATAGTTTGTGATTGCTACAACATTGAAGGTATATTAATTCAATTAGTTTCAAAGTTTCAGTTTTTATTATCTCTTTTCATTGCTATTATTTGTTCTTCCCTTTTACTAGATCAACTTTATTATAGTTTCATAATTGTTATTTTACTTAGACTAATTATCTCTTAATCATGTTTAGCCCTAGATTAATTATAGATTTCATGTTTTATTGTTAGATTCCATGATTAGTGAGTAGTTCCCTATCTAGGGTTAGGGTGAAAGTATGGATTAGAGTTTAAATGTATTGTTAATGTGATTGTGATGATTCAATGACGTTTATGCATTGATCTTGGTGTTTTGAGGCCTTAGGATGGATATTGATCACATTTGTGCTTTGGTATTTTGATTTCAAATGTTCTTAATTGAATTATGAACTCTTTTATCATCCCCATGAATCAACTTAATTTCTAGGCCAAGATATTGGGTAGAAATTAAGGGGATCCTATATTAGGGGTTTTCCAAATTCATTGGATCTCTTAATCAATTGACTAAAGACCATTCGAGAGAGGATTTAGTTGATTGATTAAACGATCATTCTCGAGGACCATTCGAGAGAGGACTCGAGTATTTTAGAGGAAAACTAAACCTTGCGTAATCGTTGCCTTTGAATCACAATTGCATTAATAAACGTTATCCGCTTTGATCCATACTAGTAACCTCAACTCTAGTGTCTTCCTATAATTTTTCATCTTGTGTTATTTGCTAGTGCTTGATATTATCTAGTCGTAGTTGTCACCAAACCTTTTTAAAACCCCCAAAAACCCTTCAATTAAGTAATTTAGACTTGATAGACTTTAATTAATCCCTTTTTCCCTGTGGATCGACCCTTGACTTGCCTTTACTACGTTCTTAGTAATTGCTTGTTAGGTTTTATAAATATTGTTTGAAAAGCGATTTTTGGTGCCTTAACGACACACTAAAAACCTCTTATCAAAATGGCGCCGTTGCCGGGGAACGAACCCGGGTCACCCGCGTGACAGGCGGGAATACTTACCACTATACTAAAAACCTCTTATCAAAATTGTGCTATTGATTGAAGTTTTTTTTTAGTTTGAAATTGCTTAATTGATTTTTTTTTTTTTTTTTTACTTTTCTTTATAGGCTATTTTTTTATCTTGTTTTATTTTATTTTGTAAGTGCCGTGTATATGAGTCTAGGAATTTGTATATAATTTTTATTTTCTTTCTTCTTTTAAGAGAATTCCAAATGGCAAACTTCTTTTTTCCTCAATATGAGGATGAACCATTTTGGAATTATTTTCAGAGATTTGAGAACACTCTTCTAACTAAGTATAGACTTGAAATTTGGGAGATGTGTGAGGTGATGTATGAAGATCTGAATATGCATACAAGAGAAGTGGTGGAGTCTATGTTTAATGGTGAATTTCGATGCCAACACTTTGATGAAGCATGGGGTTTCTTTGGGTGGCTATCTAGAGACACTTATGAGTGGGACCATGGAAATACTACTTTCTCAAATTTAGAAGATGTCTCTAGTTGTGAAGTACATATATATTATGAAATTCTTGATTCACTCAAAGAAAATATGTGCTTGTTAAATAGGTGTGATTCTATGATGGAAAACTTTGTCGAATCTAGCAAAAGATCAATCGAAACATTGGGTCGAATTATCAATAACCAAAATCACTCTTGCATGACTATAACCAATGAAGATGATGATGATTGAGATATGGATGAGAACCCCGTAGTAGAGCAATCATTTGTTGAGAAAGTTTACACTATATAGTCTAATGATGTTGAAGAAGTAGCTGATGAGACTTTTGTTTCTACTCGTCCTCTTCGTATTCCCTTTTCAAGGAAACTCGACTTAGTTCCTTCCTTCCCCGTCTTATTCCCTCTCCTCAAAGTTTCACCATTGGAAGAGCCTTTGGCCTTTTTAAACCTTCACAAGACTCAAATGGAAGTCATCGAGGATGGGATCGAGCTTAAAAGTTGCAAGGACCATCAAAAGGAGAACTTATTGTTTTGCTCTTTTTATTTGAATTTTGATGTTTGCTCTTCATACTTTCCAGGATTCTCTCGGAAATTTCATTATTTTCGACACTCATCACTTGGTAAGCATATAGACCTATTGATATTTATGCATGCTCTTTGTTTATGTCATACCTATTTGATCCACTGTGAAATGTGTGCTAATGCTTATGACAAACTATTGAGATCTTTGTCAAATTATTTAGTGGTAAGGTCTAGCTAGAGATCCTAAAAGAGCACTTTCTGGCAGGTATTATGAGACATTTCTCCTTATCTTATTTGGTTTGGATTTTTGCTTGATTTTGTGCCCTTACTTCCTCCCTTACTTTCTCTTTCCTTGTCAACCCAGAGGACGAAGTTTGTATTAAGCTTGGGGGAGTGAGTTAGCATGTGTTCTCTCCATCTCAACATTTTCTTCATCCCCTTTGTATTTAGGTTCTTTTTTGTGCTTTTGCATGTTAGGTTTGCATAAAAAAAAAAAAAACACAAAAATATTTTTTTTCTTTCTTTCTTTTCTACATTTAGAGTTGTTTGGTTGCATGCATGATATGTTGCTAAGAGTGTTCATAACTTGATTGGAAGACCTTCTTTGCATTTGACTTGATGATTTTGGAAGCCTTGCTGTGACTTTAGGTGATCTTTGAGATCGGTAACTTTTGGTAGAGTCTTTTTAAAATTAGGCGAGTTGGTTGCTTGGATTGCCTTATCCCTTGTGCGATGAACCCTGAAGGAGGGCCACGAACCTCGTAAGACTCATTTACAACCCTCACCATTGATCGCCTAACTTGTGACTTGCATTTTAGCTCCCCAAGATTGCATAAGATCGAGCCTATAGAAGAATGATTTAGGGCTTTTCTTTTTGCTAGAAATAGAAGCTCAAAAGCCAAAAAGCTTTTATACCTGCATAATTATCCGCTTCTCAACCCATTTGAGCCTTTCTATCCTATTTTTGCTTAACCCTCATAATAAGTCATGGCCAAACTTTCCCCAGAGTGGAGTACATGTCTAGCTTGTGTTGAGTTGAGTTGTTTTGATACTAAGTCTTTGGTTGAGAGCGAGTGAATTAATGTGCGTGTATATTTGCAAAAGTTGAGGAAATTCGTGAGAAAGGAAAAAAAAAAAGAAATAAAAGAACGAAATAATGCTCTTAGTGCTTCATTTGGATTTCTATTGAAAAGAAAGAAAGAGCAAATTGTTGAGAAAAAAAAATAAAAAAAATGTGTTCCAAAAAGTAAAAATCAAAGTGATAATCAAAGATGTGTGAGATTTCGATTTGAGTTGGTGTTTGGACTAGCTTGGGGGAGTTTTTACCCCTTAGTGTGTACTCCACTTTACCCTTTTTGGACCACATTCCTAAATTGTTATCCACACCTTTAACCTAGCCCTGTTACAACCTCAATAAAGTCGCTTTTGACTTCTAAATTGAACTTGGTCGATTAGTAGTGGCGGGTGAGATTTTGTGCAAGTCATGATGAGGGTCATCAAAATGTGGTAGAGGCGAGCTATTATGGTTGAGCATCCCTAGGGGGGAGTCAAACTCGGGACTTGGAAGTGGAGAGGAGTGAGAAATCGCTCTTAGAAAGCCTATTTTTCAAGGGGACTCGGTTGATCGGTGGATTAGATTCCTTAAGTCACTCTTGTGCTTCCTAGTCATCTTTCGTCTTGTGTTTGGTTGGTCTCCTAAATCTTATTATGAACTCAGTTAGCTTGCATGTCATGTTTGTAGCTTTGCATATAGAGCATTTAGGTTAGTTTGTTGCATGGTTTTTCTTTTTCATCTTTTTCTCCTCTTCTCTTTCTTCTTTCTCATTCTTGTTTTACTTGAGGACAAGTAAAATGCTAAGCTTGGGGGAGTTTGATAAGTGCATTTCTAACGCACTTTATGGACTCCTTTTAACTCATTTTGATCCTCTTTCTCCCCTTTCTTCCGTCTTTTTTCTCCCTTTCCCCTTCTATTTCATTCACTTGAATATTCTTGATCATAGTGACTTTTTGCTAGATTTTCAGTCATTTTTGACCGAATATCTAGTACATTTGCTTTCATCCTGTTTTGCCATGTTCTCAATATAGGTGGAACTAACTAAGATGGCTACGAGTTATAGAGTCGGCAAAGAAAGCAATGAAAATAGCACACGTTGATAAATGGTGCGCTCACACTATGACCTATGTCCGCTTGCACAAAGAAGTACATTGCACAATAGTATCTTTTATAGGGCACTTCAAATGAACATAACTTTCAAACCACAAGTCAGATGAAGGTAATTCCAGTTGGAGGTGAAAGCTTGTTTAGATAGCTTTCCAACGACAGGTCATAAGCTTGATTTGGATCTAAAACGAAAGAGTTGTGCTCGTTTTAAGTTGAATTGTCCGACCAGATCAGAAAGAAGGGTGCGCCCGCACCAAATTATGGTGCGCCCGCACCGTTCAACGCTTGATGTCAGTTTTGGGGCAGAAGGAATGGTGCGCCCGCACCTGTTTTTGGTGCGCCCGCACCATTCGAATCCGCGAAGAAAAAAGACGAGGCTTGCCTTAATAACAGGGGAGTTTTTGAATTTTTGGAACTTATGCTTTATTCCAAGTTTTTAGAGAAGATTATTAGGGCTTACTTTAGAGAGAAAAACACTTAGTTTTGGATCAAGATTTGAGAATTCTAGATCATAGTTTGTGATTGCTACAACATTGAAGGTATATTAATTCAATTAGTTTCAAAGTTTCAGTTTTTATTATCTCTTTTCATTGCTATTATTTGTTCTTCCCTTTTACTAGATCAACTTTATTATAGTTTCATAATTGTTATTTTAATTAGACTAATTATCTCTTAATCATGTTTAGCCCTAGATTAATTATAGATTTCATGTTTTATTGCTTAGATTCCATGATTAGTGAGTAGTTCCCTATCTAGAGTTAGGGTGAAAGTATGGATTAGAGTTTAAATGTATTGTTAATGTGATTGTGATGATTCAATGACGTTTATGCATTGATCTTGGTGATTTGAGGCCTTAGGATAGATATTGATCACATTTGTGCTTTGGTATTTTGATTTCAAATGTTCTTAATTGAATTATGAACTCTTTTATCATCCCCATGAATCAACTTAATTTCTAGGCCAAGATATTGGGTAGAAATTAAGGGGATCCTATATTAGGGGTTTTCCAAATTCATTGGATCTCTTAATCAATTGACTAAAGACCATTCGAGAGAGGATTTAGTTGATTGATTAAGCGATCATTCTCGAGGACCATTCGAGAGAGGACTCGAGTATTTTAGAGGAAAACTAAACCTTGCGTAATCGTTGCCTTTGAATCACAATTGCATTAATAATCGTTATCCGCTTTGATCCATACTAGTAACCTCAACTCTAGTGTCTTCCTATAATTTTTCATCTTGTGTTATTTGCTAGTGCTTGATATTATCTAGTCGTAGTTGTCACCAAACCTTTTTAAAACCCCCCAAAAACCCTTCAATTAAGTAATTTAGACTTTTTTTTTTTTTTGAAAGAGAAATTTCATTAATTGAAAGCCAAACGGCATCTACAATAAGTAATAAAGAAAAACAGGATACAATCAAACAAGATCAGATCAACTTCGTCTTCGATGAAACTACAATGAACCAGATCGAATATTGTGGCGCAAGTCCCTTGTATTTGTTGTCCCAAGCAACTATTAATGGAACCGTCTATCATTTTGACATAGTTTGGAGAAGAACCTTCTTGATCTATCCATATTGACCGCATCCGAGCTTCCAATACCTTCATGTTGATAGTATTGGACTTCAACCAATGAGAACAATTTCTCATACCTACAAATAAAAAAAACTAGACTCACAACTCCCATAAGGGAGAAGGAGACCTTCACAACAGAGAAGACTAGTCTTCCCATATTAGGGCACAGGAAACTCTCATAAAGAGAGACTAACTTATTCAACAAAACAAAAGGACAAACTAGAAAGTGAAAACAAGAGAGGAAAAGGGGCTTACCATGGATGAGATCATCCATGGCAGCCCCTTACTGTTGAAGGGAAAAGGGGAAAAAGGGAGGCGGCTAGAGAGAAAAACTAGGTTTAGGGTTTGGAAAATTCCGTTATGTGTTACAAGTAATTTAGACTTGATAGACTTTAATTAATCCCTTTTTCCCTGTGGATCGACCCTTGACTTGCATTTACTACGTTCTTAGTAATTGCTTGTTAGGTTTTATAAATATTGTTTGAAAAGCGATTTTTGGTGCCTTAACGACACACTAAAAACCTCTTATCACCCCTGGCGAAGCCCCCTAGAAGGAAGGAACTTCCTAGAAGGTTGACCATTAACCAAGATGGAAAAAGCTGCAGAACGAACACATTTCAGCACACAATCCACAAAAGGAGTAGGGAAACCCAACTTTTTCATCATTTTTTCCAAAAAACACCACTCCACTCTGTCGTAAGCTTTGCTCATGTCTAGCTTTAACCCCAAGAAACCATTTTTGCCTTTTCTCTTTTTCCTCAAATAGTGGAAGCATTCATAAGCTACTAAAATGTTGTCAGTTATTAACCGACCCGGGACAAAACCACTCTGGGACTCATGGATGATATAGGTAGTGGTGTCAATCTGGGTCACTGGCTGGGTTTGGGTTGACCCAAGCTGGGTCGGAATGATTTGGGTCGGAATAATCTGGGTGAGAGTGTGTCATGGGTCGGAACTGGGTGGGTCGGGTGAACTTGGGTCGGGTTCAACTGGGTGAGGGGATCTCGGAACTGGGTCGGCTTAGACTGGGTCGGCCGGTATCTGGGTTGGGTGAATTTGGGTCGGAATGGAATAAGGTGAAGTCGGCCTAAATCGGCTTTCGGAATGACTTGGGTCGGAAGAAATCGGCTTTCGAAATGACTTGGGTCGGAAGTAATCGGCTTTCGGAATGACTTGGGTCGGAAGAAATCGGCTTTCGGAATGACTTGGGTCGGAAGAAATCGGCTTTCGGATTACTTGGGTCGGAAGAAATCGATATCGGAATAACTTGGGTCGGAATAAATCGGCTTCGAATGACTTGGGTCGGAATAATTCGGCTTTCGGAATGACTTGGGTCGGAAGAAATCGATATCGGAATGAATTGGGTTGGAATAAATCGACTTTCGGAATTAATTGAGTATTCAAGTAATCGACTATCGGTTGGACTTGGGTCGGAATAAATCGGCTTTCGGAATGACTTGGGTCGGAATAAATCGGCTTTCGGAATGACTTGGGTCGGAATAAATCGGATCTCGGTAGGACTTGGTTCTTGGATCAGCTGAAATCTCAAACCGGCGGTGTATTGATTTGGTTTGGGTCGAGATTGTTATAACTTATACGTTATAAACTTATAACATGTGATATTGTGATATAGATTATACTTTATACAGTTTATAGTGATATATTATAGTAATTATACTAATATTGTGAATTTTGATTGAGTCATTGTGAACTTTGTAATAATACATTGAATCGTTAATAGTTTGATACTTATATTACTAATTTTTAAAGTTACTAAAGTAAGACTTATAAGTTATACACTTAATACTTATATTATTGGGCCATTCACCATTGGGCATTGGCTATTGGCCTATTGCCTAAGTATCGGTTATTCACTTATTCTTATTCATGATTGCATAAGTATTCAAGTAACAAATAACAACTAACAATCTAACATCTAACAAGTAACAATAACAACCATAAGGGTTAAGCATTTAAGTTGTTAAGGGCTTAAGGCATAAGTCCATACTCCATAGTCCATACTGATTATTGATTATAGACTTATAGTGTTAGAGTCAATAAACTATTAAACTTAAACATTTTGTTAGTTAGTGACTTACACACTCTCAAGTCTGAATGAGTCACTATATAGCAACAAAAAGAGTTAGACTTTCATCGTTTATGGAACAACTCAACAAGTAGTGAAGTAACAATGATCAACGTTAATCACTTAATCGAATATGTCAATATGTCATATGAAGATGATACATAATCATACACTATATTAGTAGAGGATGAACATAATCGAATTTCGTTAAGTTAAGGTTCACAATCTTGACATAAATTAATTAATCAAATGATCATAAGATTGATTGTCTTCGACATTAATCAAAAGTCAAAACCATCAAATGATCATAAGATTGATCATCGATGTTATTACACGGTTTTAACAATAATCAAAGCATCATTAGAAATTTAGAATAGATTGATCGACTTTCATCGTTGATGTTTCAGTTTTGGATCTTAAAAGACAGTAAGATACTAAGTTGCTATACGTATCGTCGTATAGCAACTTAATCATACGTATCCTTGTGGATCTTAATCAAAAGTCATACTAGGAAATTAGGAATCCGTCTATTTCATTAATTAAATAATCATACATTCATATTTCATACTTAACAGTTAACAGTTTCTACTTTCATTGTTTCACAATTCACATCAAGTCATCAATACATCATTATTCATTCATAATAATTTTTACATGAATCATCTTGTTTATAATTAAAAATAGTAATTAAAGTATGAAACTTCTAAAGTTTGTAATATTTATTAATTTATAATATTACTAATTAGTAATTAGTTAATTACTAAACTAATTTACAAATCAATACTATAATTACAATTGGTATTAAAAAATGTAGAATTATAAATATAAAAACTAGAAAAAAGCATTACTTGTGTCTTGTCTTAACAACTCTTAAGACTTAACCTTAACCATTTGATTTGAGAAAGAGTAAATCCAACCATTGAGATTTTGAAATCCATGTGCTTGGTCACTCTTGATGTTCATTGGTCTAAAAAATATGTAAAGGATCTTGGTTTGAGACCATTGATTAGCTAATATTAAATCTGAGCCCTTGACCCTTCATTTCTTTAATCTCTAAAATCAGAAATCTAAAAATCTAAAATTAACTCACTAAAATGAATCTTAGCCACTCAATGATTAAATCCAACGGTTGAGATTGAATCAGAAATCTAACCCTAAACCTCCACCCTAATCCCTAGTATATAAACCTATTTTTTAACCTCACACGCCTCATTTCTTCACCTCATTTTCTCTCTCATCCGATCCAGCATTCCCTCTCACTCTCATCCTCTATTCCTCTCCCTTCCAAACCCTAAAAAAAAACCCTCAAAATTATTCGCTTCTTCCAGATTTTTTTTTTATCAATCTCTAATTCTCTATTACTCTCTCATTTTCTCTCTCTCTCTCTCTCTCTCTCTCTCTCTCTCTCTCTCTCTCTATCTTATTTTCTTCGCTTCTTTCATATTTATCTTTCAAATTTCTCATTTCTCTTAAATACGGTTTACGGGTTTGTGTTCTCTTGGTTAATTTTCTGGGTTTTGGACTTTTGGTCAAGAAGTGAAGATCGTCGGAAAAACACGGTGATCGTCGAAAAAGAAGAAGCAAAGAAGAAGCAAAAAAGAAGAAAAAAGAAGCAAAAAGAAGCAAAAAAAAAGCAAATTTAATATTTAAAAACAGTATGTCGCAACCACCAGGTAAGTGTTCTACACTTCTAGAGTTCTAGAATTCCTTTTTTTTTTTTAGAATTAGGAAGATCTGCTTGCATGTGAATGTGGGATTATGTGCTGGTCCAGTTTGTAGATCTACTGGAATATCATGTATTTTTTGATTTTTTTTTACTTTTTTTTTTGTCGTATGTGAGATCTAGAATTTTTTAGGAATGTCAAGTTTATTTTTCGATCTTAATACTGATTTTTTATTTGTATCTTATTTTTTGTCATATGTGAGATCTACTATGTTCGTTATTATTTGTCATGTATAATTGTATATTAAATTCTGAACTTGAATTATTTAGGGTTTCTGACTTGTTTACAACTTTACATGTTTGATGTTTGTGATTTCTGTTTCTGATTTTTTGTCATTTATAATTTATGTTACATGTTTGTGATGACATGTTTGTGATTTCATTTATTTTTCGATCTTAATACTGTTTTTTTTTTGTCATGTTTGATGTTTGTGATTTCATGTTTGTGAATTCATTTATATTACATGTTTGTGATTTCTCGTTGATGTTTAACAATTTAAGTATCTAGGTCTGCCTTTTTGTTAGGATTTGATTTGTTTAGGGTTCGTGTTTTCTGGGTTCGTGTTTTCTGATTTTTTGTCATTTATAATTTATGTTACATGTTTGTGATGACATGTTTGTGATTTCATTTATTTTTCGATCTTAATATCTGTTTTTTTTTTTGTCATGTTTGATGTTTAAACTTTAATAATGGTTTCATGTTTGATGTTTCTGATGACATGTTACTGTTTTTTGTCATCTCGACATATGTACTTGGAATGACCTCCTATTAGGCTTATGGTTACTGAGGACGTATTATGGTTCATGCCTTTTTTGTTCCCTTTTAGTATTGACTTGTGTTAACCCATATCTTTTCTCCCAACATAAAGTATTACTCGAACATAAAGTATTTACGCTTAGAATTGCTGTCTAATGGTGCTGTTTTTAGGTGCTTATTGTGTGTTATAAATATGTTATCATTTTCTCTCTCTTGTTCTTGCGCATGTTTTTCTTCATCACCTGCCCTGTTAAGTCTCCTCGGTTGTTGTTTGTGTGCTCTTGCTATTGCCACAACATGCTGGTGGCTGCTACCGTGAAACCACATTTACCGCTCTCCGTTTAGTCTCTTGAGTCGATGCCGCTTGATTTTGTCTTTTTTTTTTTTTTTTTTTTGGATTTCTTACTTTTTAAGTTTGTATGAGGATTTAGTGTTTGTGTATTTATATGATAGTTGTTGTGACATTTTTATATTATTGTTTGTGCTTGTAGATCTATAATCTTACGCAGTTTCTACTTCAAGAGTTATGCTTGCCTTAACTAATTACAAAGGATCGAATGAAACATCATGTGTTTTTTATGCAAAATTTTGTTCTATTCATCTTTGATTGATTGGTAGTGGCATCTTATCTCGACTGAGCTCATGCCCTTTTCATTGCAGATGTCTATATATTTTCTTCCGATCAAACCTATATGCTAAACCTTGGCGTTGACTGAAATTGTGGAGCCTCGTCCCGTTTCAATCTTACTCTTTAGTTTCAAGGCTTCGAGGACCTGTTACTTGACCTTGACCTCGACTTGTCTAGACTATGCCTTGTTTAAACTTTAAATGTGTGAATTTCTTTTTAGTTGATCACTTGACATTGGACTCCATTATTGGGTCCAATTCCCTTCTCGTTGAGGAGGAAACCATTTCTCCCCAAACCCATGATCCCCTCCCCGTTTGGGAGGCATACGACCAAAAGTTTGGCGGCAAAACTTTACCTTGTTTAAGAAGGAAGATGGTAAGATATTTTCTACATGTAAGCATTGTAATGCTAAGACTTATCGTGCTTGAGGGAACCCAAGGTACTAATAACCAAAATAAACATTTAGAGAAGTGTAAAGCTTACTTAAAAGTAAAAGGTCGCTCACTTACGGGGGCATTATGATCAAAAAACTTTCTCGTCGTATGTTTGCTGAAGCTATTATGTGTCATGCATATCCACTGTTGATTGTTGAGCATACTAAGCATAGAGAATTGCTTTCTTACTTGAATCCTAATGTGAAGAATATTTCTAGGAATACTATGCTTAAGCATTGCACTAATCAGTTTGCTTCTCTTAAAGCTCAATTAAAGACAACTATAGGTAACTTAGAAGGAAAAGTGTGTTGTACTTGTGATTTGTGGTCTGCACTTAATAATGTTAGTTTTACTGTTTTGACTGCTCATTATGTTGATAACTCTTGGGTGCTGCGTTCTAAAATTCTTGTATTTAGACATTTTCCTGGGTCCCACACCGGTAAGGAGTTGGGTAAGTTTACTCTTGATTTGTTTGATGAGTGGAATATTAGAGATAAAGTGTTTTCTTTGACTTCTGATAATGCTACTGCCAATGATGTTATGATTCAAGAGATGGTTAGGGACTTGAATAGAACTAATTTGTTGCCTTGTTTTGGTAAGTTTTTTCATGTAAGATGTTCTGCCCATATATTAAATCTGATTGTCCAAGCTGGTTTTAAGGTTATGGATAAAACTGTTTTGAAGTTGCAACAAGTTGTTACATATGTTTCTTTTTCAAACATTAGGAAAGAGAGGTTTGATGATTGTGTGAAGTATGTGAATACTGGTTTTTCTGGTTCATTGATTGGTGATGTTCGTACTCATTGGAATTCTACCTTTCTTATGCCCCGTAGGTGTTTAGAAGCTAGGGAGGATGTAGATAGATATTGTTTACTTGAGCATGGTTTAGATGTTTCTCTAACTGATTCTGAATGGGAAACTGTCCAAAATGTTTGTGATTTTCTTGAACCTTTTTATGATATTACTTGTCTTTTTTCTGGTTCTGATTACCCCACTGCCAACCTATATGTTGAGAACATTGTTTTGATTGAAAGTCTTCTGTTTTATGCTAAAGAAAACCCAACTGATTCTATTCGTCTTATGGCTGCTCCTATGTATGAAAAATTTAACAAGTATTGGGAAAATTATTCTTTGATTCTTACTATTGCTATCATGCTTGATCCCCGTTACAAAAAAAACTTTGTTCATGAGTTGTATGCTACTGTTTATTTGCCCCAACATCTTGATGGTAAGGTTAAAGAGGCGGTTGATGCCTTTACTGAGTTGTATACGCACTATGCTACTATTTATTCTCACTTACAATTGAGTCAACTCCAACCCTCTTGCACTACATCTTCTATGACTACCGGTTCTGATTCGTCCACTACAAGTTTTGCAAGGTCGATTGCCCATCCTTTTAAGAAGGCCAGCCTTGGAAAGGTTGGCTACTATGTGTAACATTTGATTGATTCATGATTACTTTACAGTTTGTGATTGTTAATAGTTTTGTGATACTATTTTGTTTGCTGCTTTTTAGAGTTTTGGTGCCAATGTTGCTGCTAGTAGGGGTATTGAAAATGATATGGAATCATATTTCAATGCACCTCATGCTCCCGCTGACCAAGATGACCATTTTGATGTTTTGGCCTATTGGAAAACGCATGTGGGAGTTTATCCTATTTTGTCTCGGATGGCTAGAGATGTGTTGGCTATCCCCATTACATCTGTGGCCTCCGAGTCTTCATTTAGTATGGGGGGCAGAATTTTAACAAAGTATCGCACGCGTTTGCTGCCCAAAAATGTTGAGGCTCTTGTTACTTGCCAAAATTGGATCTTTGGTTATTCTAAGATTGAGGATGAGGAGTCTCTTGAAGTTGTTAAAGAGACCAAGCCTACTGATATTGATTATGATTCAATTCCTTAATTTGTGATCTTTGTTGTTGTTTGATCTTTGGTGGTTCTTTGATGGTGGTTGCCGATGTTTATTGTTTTGGCCTTGTGTTGTGGCCTATTGAAAATGTTTGATGGTTGTGTTCCGGGTTTGTGTTTGTTTCTCGGGTTTGTGTTTGTGGGTTGGTTGTGTGCTGGGGTTTGTTTGTGTTTGGGGTTTGCTTGTGTTTGGGGTTGGGTTTGCATGTGTTCTGGGGTGGGTTTGTTGTGTTCTGGGGAGGGGTTGTTGTGTTGTGGGTTTCCCTAAACCCAAACCCTAGCCCTAGGCCCAAAACCTAACCCTAGACCCAAACCCTAACCCTAGACCCAAACCCTAGACCCAAACCCTAACCCTAACCCTAAACAGAATTGTCCCTTGCGCAAAGATCATTGATTGTTGACTTGCTTGCGACTCTTTTTGGCTACATATTACTTTACAAACATGTTTTGCCCTAAGTGTCACAATGTGGAGCTACTTTTCTTTTGTCTTATTGGACATGATATGCACTTGATTGGTAAAATTGGTTTGGTATTATTTAAAAGACAAAGAATTGTGGATGCTCGTGTCACTTTTGCTGGCTTTCTTGTGTTGTGAAGTTTGTGTTGTTAATTAGAGTCGAGTGCTCGATGATGAGGTCAACTTGTGTACCTGAGAGCCATTATTGATTTTAAAAGTGAATTAAATTTTCTTATCTTTGCAATATTTACTTGTTAATTTGATACTTATAAACTGCTATTGCTATATGGTTTTCTTTGGGAGTTTTTTTAAAAGTAAATTAAATTTTCTTATGTTTGTAATATTTACTTGTTTAGAATCGACTGCTATTGCTATATGGTTTTCTTTGGTAGTTTTTTTGGGGGTTTTGCTACCTTCTGTTGGCCTGTTGTTGCTGCTGTTGTTGGCTTGTTCTTTGCTGGTCGCGTTCTTTGCCGATGTGGTGGTGGTGGTCGGGCTGCTCGCTGCTGGTGCTCTAATGCTGCTCGCTGTAGGCTCTAATGCTGTTTACCGGTGGTTGTCGATTCTTCTTTTTCTGCCTGGTTGATTTCCGATGCTGCTTGTTGTTGGCTCTAGGGATCGCCTTGGTGGTTGTTGTGCTTGCTTCTGCTGCTGGGCCGGGATTCCGATGTTGCTGCTTGTTGGTGGTCATTTTGTAATTTTTTTACTTTAGAGTTTAAACTTAATCATTTTCATATGTACATTATTCATTTGTAAGTGTACTTTATCTTGTAAACATTATACTATTATATGAATATAAGAGTTTTCTATTTTTCCTAATTTACTTGTCTTATTCTCTCCAATATCCCTTCAAATTCAATATACTTTTCAGTTCAACTATTTAACTATGCACCTTCATGGCTTCATCTAAGAATAATTTAACTATGCACCTTCAAATACAAAATGATCGTAATGTGAGGCAATGGTTGCAAGCCTGCGAGGCTATTTTGGGAGAAACAAGAGGATGAAGGGGCAAAGGAACTATTTGTTTGGGCTATGAGGCTTATAATATTAGCCAAAGTTTTTGTTTGGGCTAAGGCCTATGAGGCTTATAATATATAGCTTTACTCTTTTTTGTTTCCCATAACATTGTTCTTTTTTTTAATAGCTGATTATAACTTACTAGTTACTACTCATACATATTACATAGTTGTGATGAGAGGAAGAAAACTGGGTCGGAATGGTTTTGGGTCGGGTTGTATTAGGTCGGGTTGTATTGGGTCGGAATGGTTTTGGGTCAGGTGCATTTGGGTCGGGTTGGTAACTGGGTTGAGTGATAATTGGGTCGGAATGCTTTTGGGTCGGGTGCAGTTGGGTCGGGTGGTAACTGGGTTGGGTGGTAACTGGGTCGGTAATAACTAGTTTGGGTCACAACTAGGTTGGTTGCTAACTGGGTTGGGTCACAACTGGATTGGGTGATAGCAGGGTGGGTTTAACTGGGTCATTGCTGGGTGAAGTTGGGTGCGGGTTAGTTTTGGGTCGGAAACAGGTTGGGTCTGGGTCATTGTTCACGGGTGCAACTGGCCACGGGTCCACTTGGGTCGGCCCAGTTCAGGTTGGGTTGCCAATTCCACAGGTTGAACTGGGCACGGGTGGACGCTGGGTCGGAATGGGTCGGCTTTCCACCCGACCACTCTCGGCTCGGAACAGGTTGGGTCTAGGTCGGATGCGGGTTCACCCGTGGGTCGGTCCAGTTTTTGACACCTCTAATATCAGGGAGAACTTTTTTTATTCTGTTTGCAAGGCCTTTAGCAACAAGTTTATACAGCACATTACACAAGCTAATAGGTCTATAATCACCAGGGGACTCACATTTTTTCTTTTTAGGAATTAAAACAATGTGTGTCTGATTAATAGACTCTATCTCCTCCCCGTGGTTAAGGATCCCCAACACTCTAGTAATAATATCCGGGCTAATAATATTCCAGTATTTTTGATAAAACAAAGCACACATACCATCTGGGCCCGGGGCCTTTGTTGGATGCATTTGGGACAAGGCTTCTGAGACTTCTTCACCATTAAACGGCGCAGCTAGCATGTTCATCATCGCTGCCGGGACCATCGCTTCAACTTTGTCGATCAATGGGTCCGGATCAACATCATTGGACGACCCAAAGAGAGCCTCAAAATGCGTGACAAACAACTCAGAAATGTGCTGCTCATCCTTATAAGTGTTACCTGCTTTGTCCATGATGGTGCTAATACTATTTCTTTCGCGCCTTTGTTTAGCTTTGGCGTGGAAGAAACTAGTATTTTTATCTCCGCTTTTTAGCCATTCTTGTCTGCTTCTCTGCTTCCAGTAAACTTCTTCCCTACTCTCCAACTCATTCATACGATCATCTATATTTCTCATCTCTGCAATTACTTCGACAATTTGCTCTTCCTCCATAAGCCTGCTCATACTTTGTTTACACACACGAAGCTCCTTTGCAAAATTACCAAACTTCTTATTGCTCCAAGAAGTGAGTTTGTGTGATGTTCTCGAAATATTCATCATCACATTATCACCTTTTTCCCACGCATCTTTAATGATTTCCCCGCACGACTCATCTCGACACCACATCTCCTCAAAACGATACATCTTTTTCCTTCTTCTCTCCTTTGGTTCTTCAATGCGGGTTCTTATACTAAGAAGAATGGGAAGGTGATCAGACTTTCTCTTCTCCAAATGCGTTACAAACGACCTTAAGAATATATCTTTCCACTCTTGGTTCGCCATAACTTTATCTAGCCTCTCTTGCACATTATCAGCACCACCTCTATTGTTAGACCAAGTGAAATCATAGCCTATATAGCCTAGGTCTATCATTTGGAACGAGTGTAATGCATTCCGAAATATTGCTGCTTCCTCGAATTTGAAATCGCTGCCCCCTTTTTCTCTGTAGACCAAAGCATAAGATTAAAATCTCCACACCACATCCACGACATCACATTCTCCTCCTTCAGTGCCTCCATCAGTTCACCCGTTTTAAACTTGTTTTCATCTTCAGGATGCCCATAGAACCCAGTAAAGCGCCATTCATCATGACCAGTAACTTGAATCAAGGCATCCAGGTGGTTTAGTGAGAAGGATTTCAATGTCACCTCCCACCCATCTCGCCAAAGAAAAGCTATACCACCACTTCTTTTTCTTCCAGTACCTTCGCAACTCACAGCTAGCATTCCATTACACTTCAGTTTCATCTTAATTTTCTCCATTTCGCTAGAATTCAGTTTAGTTTCGTGGAGAAAAATTAAATAAGGGTTTTCGGTTAATACAATACGCCTAAGCGCATTGACTGCAAAGGAACTCCCTAAACCTCTGTAGTTCCAAGAGAGGACATTCATCATTTATCACCGAGGGCCCATGTTGTAGGGCCCGCCACTTTTTCTGTTTCATCAACTTGCATATCTTCGAGTCTTGAATTATCATCAGTGACACTTCGTTTTCTAGTCTTTGTTGGTACCTTTTCCATCTTCTCACTATCATCATAGTCCCTCACCTTCCTCACTGCCCCTGACATTGCAGTACCCCCTTCTGAAAAAATATGGCCATCTTTAAGAATTTTCACCCACTTCTTCTTCTTGGCAAGGGGTTTTAGGATTCCCTTGCTGGCATCATTATGATCAGTGTAGTCTTTGACTCCCACTG
This sequence comes from Beta lomatogona, assembly GCA_947646795.1. NCBI lineage: Eukaryota > Viridiplantae > Streptophyta > Magnoliopsida > Caryophyllales > Amaranthaceae > Beta > Beta lomatogona. Next base: position 180,229 of record CANSNZ010001006.1, on the reverse strand, counting down.
AATCTGCCTCGGTGGTATGCGTGTCACTCCCTCTCTTTACTTCCCCATCTATGATATCAATATTATTTACCAGGGTGTCTTGCACCAACTCACCTCCCTTTTTTCTTTCCCCTTCTGCACACACCTTCTCCTTTATGATCATATCATCACCTCTTTCTATTTCTCCCCCCATAAGTTCTATCTCCTGCTCCCTTCCTGTGCATCCTGCATCGTCAGGTCTCTTAACCAGAATGCTTGATTTTAGTGCACAAAATTGGAACTTTTCCACAACTTCTTGGCCTGCTCTCTCACTATATTCTCCATTTGCTTGTTCAACTTTTTTGGTTTTGTAACAAACAGTTTCCGCGCACATGAAATTGTCCCATGATCTTCTCTTCTCCCCTCCCCTTGTTTAGAGTGCCTCCATGGTGATGCTTTTAGCCAATCACCATATTTCATCATGGACTCTTCCTCCTCCTTGTAATCATCGCAATCTTTGAGGCCATGGCCAAGCAGGCCACAGTGATAACAAAAAGGGGGGGGTTTATACTAGGGGTGAAAGTTATTCGGATAAAATCCAAAATCCAATCCAATCCAATCCGAATTAGTAATTCGGATCGGATTCGAACTTTGTTCGGATTGGATACGGATTGAGATTTTTTGAAAAATTGGATTTTCGGATCGGATTGGATTGAAGGTAATTGGATCCAAAAGTCCAATATAACCGAATAGTAATTGAAGGCATATTACTATTCGGTTATATTGGATTGTATTAACTGGTTTTTTTTTTTTTTTTTGAAAAAGCCTAGTACATAGCTTAGCAGGCGTAGCACTTCAACCCTTCCCTTAAAACCCTAACCGCACTTAATTCCTCATTTCTTAAATCTACTAGGCTGCTGTTGTGCTTAATTTATTTCATCGAAAAGCTAGAGCTTTTAAAAATCGGATTTTCGAATCGGATTTTCGAATCGGATCCAATCTAGAGTATGAAAATTCGGATTGGATTGGATCGGATTCAAACTCTAATTGGTTTGGATTCGGATTGGAAAATTAAAATCCAAATTTTGTTCGGATCGGATTGGATTAGGCCCTAATCCAAACCGTACACCGAACTTTCACCCCTAGTTTATACTTTACTACAAAGAAATCCTCACTCCCCCCTCTCATCTTTATTTTAATTTTCTACATAAGTGGTTTACGAACATCGATCAAGATACGTATTCGAACTGATTTGTCTATGCCCACCAACCCCGACGCATCCATCTTGACAAATCGCCCAATTTTGTTTCCTATTGCTTCTACATTGGAATTGTTTAACCTACCTTTGAATGGAAGGTCAAAGACCCTAACTCACATAGGGAAAGCAAAAATCTCCATGTCCGAGGGTCTAATCGATTCGTCAATCTCCTCGAGCAAAAGGGCATGGTGATCAAAGTGCCAAGGTTGTCCTTCGAGCACTCTTTGTTTGTCTCTCCAGTGGTAGAATTGAAAAGCAAACATGTTTTTCCCTATAGCACTTATATCAAGTCCATGCTTAGGCTGCCAGATATTTTTAATTGTAACCATAAATGCGTTAACATTAATGTGCCTACCAGTCCAGATCTTCCCCACCAATCCCAATTCAACCCTTTCATCCTCCTCTTCAATCCCCCCGTCCACCCAGTCAATCGCTTCCTCCTTGCCTTCCACCAGAGCTTTATTATTATTTATATAGGGTTCATCCCGATTAATCGAGATTTCGCTAAGATTATTATTTTCCATCGAATTTTCTCCTACCTCTCTATCCCCTACTACTTGTGATGACATTAGAGAACTCACCAATCTCAAGGAAAACCTTGAGATGATCCTCCAGACGAGGAAAACTAGCGCCGACGGCTAGGCTATACCCTCCCAAGGAAACTAGAGAGAAACCTATTGGGAACGTCAGTATGTTGTTTATTAACGATTTGCGTGACCTCAAGTTAATACAGTGTAGTTCTAACCAATGAACTATGCAACATTAAATCATTCAATGCTACTCTCTTAACATGAAAATATTAATAACTCGGGGCACGGTCCGGGCCGAATAACTACTTTCATAAGTAGTTTGAAAAAAAACACTAACTAAACACTCATAAAGGGAAACAAAGAACTCAATTCCTTTTCCCTTTCTTGAAACCCTCCAACCAAACTCCCCCTTAATGTAATTTAATGTAATGTAATGGCTGCTTTTTACCTTTTCAATAAGTTATGAATTGTTGCACCTAATGCTCCCATTTTAAACGCCTTCCACTCACTCTCTCTTCTTAAGTGAAGTATGCTACTGCTTCATCCTAGACCTTTTAAAAGTTGGAATACTCAGCACTGTTCATATGAACAGTGATCTGAGTCACAAACACCTGCATATTACTGTTCACAAGCGGATCCCCGTGCACCTCGAGTGATGAAGCAAGCTTCAAGCCCCCCACGCGTCCTTCATTCCATAGCCACAAGTTCTCTTCTTCACGTCTCTCTCCTCTCTCCTCTCTCTTCTTTTGCAATTGCAATGAATTCTTTCCCATATGAAACCCTAATTTCATATACTAATCTAATCGTGACCTTCCCTAGCGCTCTTGAGCTCGCCATTAATTAGCGGCGAAATCATGCAGTTTCACCACCAGCAAAGACTTTTTTCATATGAGACCTTCGAATGTTGGGAGGATAATTCGTCAATTTTCCCCCCGATTTTTCACTGGTAATTCTTTCGTTATCGTTATATTGATTTCTTTGATGATTTTTCGGTAAAGTTGATATGCAATTGAGTAATTTTATGGTTGATTTGTGAAATTAGGGCTTTGGTTTTTGAATTTTTGCAGAGAACTGTGTAATTTGGGAGATTAACAAAGACCGGCCGCCTAATCCTCTCGATTTCTTCATCTGGACTGTTGAGGTATTGATTGAATTTTTACTGTTTAGCTTTCTTTTTCCACTGTGAATTTGGCGAGTTTGGAATCGGATCTTGCTTCTTTTTTTTCCCTGCTAATGAATCTGCTGTTTTTGACATTTATTGTTTTGCATTTTTTGTTACTTGTTTCCCATATGAAACCCTGATTTCATATGAGTTCTTGATTTTTTCGTTCTTTTACCTTTTCAAAGACTTTGCTCTAATTCGAATTGAAAGAATGGACCACGGTTTTGCTAAATTTTAGTTTCTGATACATGTTTTTTTTATGATTTATGGTTTAGGCTTCTTCTTCTCTTCTACAACAAGATGCACAGCAAGATCAGCGCATAAGAATCCTCATGATCAAGCTTCGTTTGAGATTTCAAGGAAGATTTGGACTAATTTGTCCCCTAATTTTGAGGTGTTATTGAATTTGATGATGACGAGCAAAACTCTAACCCTAACCCTCATTCGGTTCTAGCAGTGGGGACACCTCCGAGGTCACTGAATAGCAGCTTTGTGATAAGCCATATCAACCTCAACAGCGCGGCGGGGTTCGACACCGATGGTGGTGGATCACAAGGCAGGTAGCAGTGGTGATTATAATAATAATAGTATCAATAGTAATGCTGTTGGTTTTGATATTATGCTGTCCAATTTTAATAGTCCTGCTGCGAAATTGTCATCTGAGGGCTAGGGTGAAAGTGGAGGAGAAGTTTGGGAGGAATGTGAGTTTGGGAGGGAATGTTGGTGGAGAGGGTGGGATTAATGTGAACGAAAATAGTATTAATCACAACGTGAATAATAATAATACTAATAATATTAGTAGTAGTAATATCAATTTTGGTTCAACAATGCAGGGTTTGATAGAGGATGCTGTGAGGAATTGTTTGTCGCCCCTGGTTAAGGATTTGGTGAATAATGCGGTGAATGAGACGGTAATGGCGGGTAGCGGTGGTGGTGGTGGGATCAAGGGAGTCGGGGCTTTGGCATTAAATGCCGTTCCTTTGAATTTTTCAGGGCCGGATTTGGTGGGGAATAATGGTGGGGATGTAATGGATGAGAAGTGGAGAAAACAACAGATTTTGGGGCTTGAGGTGTATTCGAAGCGTTTGGAGTTGGTTCAAGATCAAATTAAGTTGTCGTTGGAGGAGCTCAGGTCAATGGGGAGTTAAAAGTTCGGTTCTCGGGGGGTGATTGGAGTAGGTTAGTTGATGTGGGTTTGTGAGTTATTCTAATTTATTTTTCCTGGTTGATCAATGATCACATATCAATTTGCTGATTATATATGTGTAGGTAGTACCTTTGAGTTCATAGATATTCTCTTTTTTAGTTTGACATAAAAGAGAGCTGCTAAATAATGTTTATTCTATGTGTGTGGCTCTTTGCTCAATGCAAAATTTCATGTATAGCAATGATTTGATTAATAGAGAAGGCAGGATTCATATTGACATACTACCTCCGTGCCAGAAAGATCTGAACACTTGTTGGGACACGTAGTTTAAGGTGATAAGTTGTAGTGTGGTTATCAAATGTTATTTTATTTAAAAAGTAGATGTGATAGGAGTTGGTGGGGTATTTTTTATTAGAGGAGAGAGAAAGTTGGGTAACTTTTTATTGATAAAAGGTAGAGTGTGGGCCAAAAATGTGTAAAAGAAATAATATATTAATAGTGGGACCATGTCAAAAATGGAAGTGTTCAAACTAATTTGAGACAAACATAAAAGGAAAGTGTTCAGACTATTCTGGGACGGAGGGAGTATTTTGCAAGTTATGGTTTATTTCAGGTTTGTTTTTGAGCGCCCTGTATGTTTAGTAACTGTTGTTGAGGATGACACTGGCTCTTTTGGTCTTTATGTTCTTATTTTTAAACCCTGAAGGTGGTTAGCTAAATGAGTAAACAATCATTAGTGACTTGTATTAGTTAAACTGGTTTTTCATGTGAGGAAACTTTTGTTTGGATATGTGTACGTTTTCTGGGAACAGAGCTTCTCAAAAGTTTACTAAACATGGCTCCTACCAATGAGGAAGAAAGGAAACTCAGGGAGTACTGTCTTCTTTCTCTGTCTTTGCATCTGATTTCCATCCACACAACAACGATTTCTCTATCCTCTTTCTCTTGGTTTCTCATTCTTTCTTTATTCAGATTATAGGGTTTGATCAAATTGCCTTGTCTCGATTTCAGGAATATTGAGAGAAACGTTTTATGGGAGAATCGAATATTGTCGACGAGATTAGAACTCGAATTTCCCAAAAATGGAAGGTATGTTTACGACTAATTCTTCATACAAGCTTTACAATTGAACGCTTGTCTTTTTCACACAAATTTGGGTGAGAAATCAGATTATTCTTTATCTATTTCTTTAAACAATGTTTTCTAATCCTTCCCTGAGAAGTGCAAGTGATGGATGTGGATGTGGATGTAGATGTTGAAGAAGTGCAAGTGATGGACTTGGAGGCTCAACAAAAGAAGACATCAGAACTGATTTACCTAAAATTCAGAAAAATGCTAAGCACCCAGTTATATTGAAGGTATTTATAGGGTTTATGATTTCTTGATGATTTCTGCTTAATTGTTTTTGTAGGGTTCTTTCTTGATTACTGATATTAGAGTCCTAACTGGTGTAAAACGTGCAAGTTAATTAGTTGCATTATCTGTAGTTGCAGATATTACTTCGTCTACTTTTTTGTTTTGAAATTATTGTAGATTATATTGTTAGAAGTTTTATAATAAGATGGGTGATCACCAAAAAAGGAAATTAATCTTGAAGAATCAAGAAATATTTTCATTTGATTGTTTTGTAGCGAATTGAAATTCATTCTAATCCCCGAAATTCATTCTATTCTCATGGATTTCACAGGTCTGGGTAAGATTACCTTGTTTGTGCTGTATCATCTGCATTCTTTAGTTAGCAAACTATAGGTTGTCTTTGATCTCCGGGTCACTATACTTGCCTTCTATTTTATAACTGACGGCATTTGATGGCTATGAGACTTGAAGGTAGTATATTGAGGTGGTATACAAGTATGAAATCTTGTGGGCGCCCTTGATGTACTCCATTGAGCATTTCACTCTATGCTGGTGAGAGAAGTTGTACCATCGATGCAGTAGATTGATTTATGGATGTTTGAAGCTCAGGACTACAGAATATAATTATACATTTAGGACAATTTTTTTCTTTTTTTGGGGTATAATCTGTTCCTTTCAGGATTCTTCGAACATATTATGACAAAGCATCGAGTATTAGAGATAAGCTTGATTTCTCTATTAGGAATCGTAATGAGAGGGGAATAGCAGGAAAGAATTCTCCCTCAGTTCCTTTTCTGCTTCAGAATAGCAGTAAAATTCTTGTACGGGAAGACTAAAGGATTTAGTTTTTATAGGTAAAAATATTGCATCTTTCATCAACTTGCCTTCTTGATTTTCCAAATAGGGTTGCTATCAAAGGAAATTTGCAAGCTAGGGGACTCGACAAAGTGTCAGCATGTAGGATTAGATAGGTGATCCAAGCATTAAAGTTTTCTCAATTCTTTTTTTTTGCTTTAGGAAAAGATCTTCGCCCATAGTTACACTAGTTGTAGTAATGATCTTCAAGCGTTCTTTTAGAAATTTGATGACTTCACAGGTTTGAGCCACAATTTTTCCTTCTACCTTATGTATAAAACCAACCTCTTCAATCAAACCCAATTACAGTCTACAGTTTGAAATCGGGAATGCTCTTTAATTAGAATGTTAAGTCAAATTTCGTAATTATACTCCCTCCAGCCCATACGGTTTTTCCTACTTCATTAGGTCTACTCGAGCCTGCTACCTCAAAGTTATTGTGGAGTTCTTGTGTTAGTGTCCTCTTTTTGGTGACCTTGTTTTCAGCTTGAAAAACTGTTGAGGCAGAGGGGTGACATGGAAGTTAGAGCTAAGGGAGCATTCTCTGCTAGGGGGAAATTTAACCTTGAGAAGGTAATTGTACCAAGTAAAAGAAGTCCTTTGAGAGACTTGGTGCATGTGAAACCAGTGAAGGAGATAAACTCCTAAACTTAAGCCAGAGCCCAAAGGCAAGGCTTGAATGGCTTCGGGAAAATAATGGCTATAGCTTGCTTTTTATAAACGATCAAAGGTAAGAGTTTTCTTTTGCTGGAAGGAATGTGGTTTTCACAGATAGCTAAACCACTAATGTCAAGGTTGCTGCTGCTTCATAGGAATGTGATGCTTCGTTTAAATTTGTCAAAGCTTCATAGGAATGTTGTTTCTGATTTTGTCTGTTCATCTTCTTTTTCACTCTCAACCACAACATACAGAGAAAAACTTTCATTTCAAATTCTAGATCTTTTTATCCTTTGCTATTCTGATTAGATAGAATTAGATTTAAAGGATGACACAGACAGTAGTACTGAACTAGAAGACTCTTTAGAACATGTGTTTTGTGTGGAAGGGATTAATGTGTTGTGATGTATGTTGTGTGGGTGTGGAGGAAACGAAGCACCATTCCTGATCGTTTGAAATTCCATTTCTTCCAGAATGCTTGGAGTTGTATCAAGTATGGTGTTGCTATATTCGCCAAGCAATTTTCTTGAAATTGAAGATCTGCAGAAGGTATACATTTTTTCGTTCTTCATTCCTATGTCTAATGAATTCGTGTTTGGCATTAGGAATTTAGACCAATTGGTTAGTTAGGGCACTTATATGTCGTTTCAAATGATTTAGCAACCTATTTAGCCATTAACCAACAAGTATGAAATCTTCAATATCTTTGCAATTTTTAATTATTACTTTTTAATGGTTAAATTGTTACTTAACCCTTTTTTACTCCATCTTATGCTGAAACTCGCTCTCTATAAAATAGACATGGTAGCTTCGCATAGGAATTGGTGTCTAACACAAGTATATATAAGATTTATAGTTGATTTTGTTGTCTAACACAAGTATATATAATTTCAGGACGAATACAAGGTTTATTGCAAGCAATTGGTGTGTTCATGCAGCGTCTACATTGGCAACGAGTAGGGAGGGAGGGAGCCTTGATTTCACCAAGTTTCTTTTAATTCGTTTGCTCTTTTTTGGTTCAGAAACAATACCACTTGTAGCACTTGCTAACTTTGTGTGATATTTTGTGAGCATATCATCAATAATTTGCTATATTTCTTTTTATGTCAAATCCTTATTCATGATCTTGCGTATTGGGTTGATTAAAAAAAAGACTTCATGGAAAGTTGTATTAACTAGGCAGGATTAGATAAACTTCCTCTATTTTGTGGAAAATAGAATTCTTCTAGAAAGTGTAGCTGTTTATATTTATCTGATCAAACATCACATGATCTTACTTTGTTGAATATATACTTTCCTTTTTTTCATCAACAAAACAAACACTAGATTTCTTTAGGAAAATTCAACAATGCATATAGACTCGAAATCCACCTTTATTTCTTAACACTTTGTGACATATTTTTCTCTTGGATATTTTACAATATGTGCGATATTTTTTTCTTGGTTAAGTTCTAATAAAGAGAGCCTCACTTTATTATAACTATATGGATAATGTATTACTTTTGGCCTTTTTATTAGTCTTCTTGGTAAAAAAAAACACATGTTGGTTTTTGTCCACAAAAGCACTTCATGATTTGTAGTGATGTAGGTTCTAAAAACATTTTGTGTGCCAGCACGTGGGCCGGCCCGGCCCGTTGTCCGCTACGTGGGCCGTGGGCCTGTCATGGACAAGAAATTTTATTTCAGGCCCGCACCGGCACGAGCCCGCCTATATGGCCCGTGGGCCGGCCCGCCCCTTCCCTTTGTTTTTTAGCCTAAAACTGCCAAGAATCCAAAAAACAACATATAACACGGGCCCGTGGGTATGGGCCGGGCCGTGGACAAAATCTGAAAATTCCAGGCCTGGCCCGGCCCGCCATTTCCCCAACCCCGCGGGCCGAGCCCGTGAACAGGCATGGCCCATGCCCAGGTCTACTTGGCACTTTGACCAAATGCTTACTTAACTAGGTAAACTCATCAGAATTTCGATGTTTTAGTTGTGCAAGCTCTAGGTGTTAAGTTTATTTCGTCCAAATAACTTCATCTTTAGTTTGGATGGAATAGCTAGAAAATACAGAAGTTGTATAGATGTATGTACGTATTTCAATTTTTAAGTGATGTTTAAGGAGATGATTGTAGTTACTAGTTAGGCACTTCAGATTCCGTCTGGTATTTGAAGTTTGAAGCTTTGATAATATTTGTTGTATTTGTTAAGTGATTAAGTTAATTGTAATAGTCTTTCCTATGTAATCTTTCTTGCTTAGTATGTGCTTCTTCAGCAATGGAACTTCTATGTACTTTGCTTCACTAAATGAAAAGACTTCTTTGGTGTCAATAATTTTCTCCATTTGTATTCTTTATATTAGTGATTTTGGCCACAAATGGTCAGTTTAACTCTTGATTTGTTTAAATCATGGTGTCAAAATAAGGCCGCATTTTTTTTTGTATCGCCCGTGTCGTAATAGTTTTCAAACCTACCTAACCGATATTGCCGACATCTCTACAGGTGTAAAAAAAGGCATCTTTAAAGGTGTAAAAAAAAACCACATTTTAGGCGAGTTTAAGGGATATCTCATAGTATGAGCCGATATTTGGCGGTATGACAAACGCATCATCTCTGTTCCCACATCGTCGTGACAGTTGCCGTGATCACGACATACGCCACATTTTCAACCTATGGTTTAAATTTCATATTAAATTTCAGATTTTTAGTGACAATTTATACTCTTCAGTTAATAACTTTAAGAAAATTAAAACGTATGTGTACACCCTAATAAAATAACTAATTGCTTTGCCACATAAAACCAACATTGCAAGTGCAAGCATAAAACATCTTAGAGTATAGCTTCACCTTCAGTATGCTAATTAGATCTAACCTAATTCGAATATCGCAAATACGTCATTTTGGGGTGCCGCGCGCGTAGGCGCGCGGTGCAACTAGTCTTCTAAAAAAGTGGGTTGTTTGCTTTAGGAGTACTTTTTTTTCTATTATTTGTAGCTGATATATTTTCCTATTTCATAGAATTTATCACTTATTAATTTGTGCTCAATAACATTAAATGACTTATATTTTGAAACCCAAAAAAGAAAAATATCAAGAATAGAATACGTGTAAGTAAAAAGGCTATGTGCATTACTTAACAAGAGACTATAAATGATTATCATGCCATAAACGTCATAAATTCGTCCCTGCTCATGGACTCATTTTATGATAATAATAAACCAGCCTATGTGCCATATTGCCATAGCCATTAAAATGAGTTGCTCATGTGCCTGCATGGACTCAAAGTCTGTGCAGGCATGCAGTACTTTGTTTGATTTATCACTTTTCAAATGTAATTTTCCCTTACACTGATGCAATAGATTGGTAGAAAGACCACACAAAAGGTCGTAAACGACTGCAGTTTTGTTCATATCAAATCACCAAAATTGCTCCTAAGACATATCAGTACATGTTCACCAGCATATCAACAAGAAATCAGAATAGCCCAATAATACGATGATCTGAGACTCTAAAACCTACTATATATACTAGACAATTAAACTTCCCCCTTATTATTTTAGTTTTTCTATCAATCAGAATTCAGAGGTCAGTTCACTGGCCAACAGAACCACTGCCAGCAGTATCAGTCAGAGTGGCAAGCCAAGCAGGTGGCAGCATCCCAGTTTGGTCGTGTACCGTCTTCAGAAGTGGAGGCAGCATGCTATAGACCTCGGCGACATCTCTCATGGACCCTCCAGACCCACTTCCACCCTCCAAGGTAGCCCCGCCAGACCCTGATGACCAGATACTGATCTTCGGCTGCATACCCTGAACAGCTTGAGCATTGATCCTCGCCATCTCTTGGAACGTTCCTGAATTGATCATCATGTAGTCCCTTAATGAAACATAGTTTCCATCAAGAGCCTTGAGAAGGGTACTGAGGTAGAATCCTTGCGCTTGAGCAAGGGCCACAATTCCTTCAGCCTCCTTCTTCTTGCTGTAAAGGTCTGCATCAGCTGCTTGCTGGTGAGTGTAGAAGGCAGCCTCTGCTGTTGCCTTCTCTGCCTCGGCTTGCTTTTGCTTCTCATACAGATTTGCGTCTGCTTCTCTTTGGTTGTTGTATAGGTTTCTGTTTGCTTCTTGGACCTGTCAATCAAAACTTTGCATGTTAATTCTAAATAAATTCTGATGAGGAAATGCTAGTATAACCTCTGCCCTCCAATAACAGTATGCAAACAGAAAACTCCAGGATCAGTAAGTATCACTTAGCTGCTTTGTTTTCATTGTCAATTGGCAAAGAAATTTTATGTTATATATGGTAATCCCTATAATATTTGAGTTGGATCCAAAATTTCCTAGTTGTGAACAAAAAAAAAAAAAAAAAAAAAGAAAGGACGGCTTGTCTAATATAACTCCTCTGTTAGTTGATACTTTAAGGGGGTTTTGCCTCGAATGAAAGAAAAAAAAACGTATTCATAAAGGTTTAATTACAGAATCACTTCCTATTGAGCATTCTAGTGCATTACAAGTCATCAATAAGTTTCTGAACGAATCACTTCTTCACAAGAGTTAATGACTGCTGAAATTGTATTTTACTTAGTGATGACATATTCATCAGGTTTCAACTAGAACAGACGAATTCTGGAAAGTTGAAGATTATAGCATGTAATTTTCTTAGTTCCTCATAGCCTGCAAGTTATTTTACATCAATACTTCTGAAGTTGTAACTCTTAATGTGAAAACAAATTTTAGAGATGAATCTAAAACAATATAGACTGAGAGTCAATACAATCCAAAAGAAAATAGAGGACCTTTTTTGTAGAATCAAAATTTCTAAACTATGTTGCATGAAACTGGGATATAAAAAAGCTAAAACATTGTACACAACCAGAAAATCATCAATGTGAACTTGATAAAAAGCTAAACATACTTCACCTAGAGAATGACGACCATGAGCATCAGTATATAGTGAATCGAACTAAGTAGGAAAAACAGAACATTCAACGATATAATCAACCAAAATTAGCGAAAACTGATTAGAAATTATTACCTTAATGTCATACTCAACAGTGGCCTTACTAAGGAGCTCAGCCCTGAGTTTCTCAGTCCTAGTGAGAGCATTCTTCTTTTCCACCTCGACTTGCAGCTCGGCCTCTCTAATAGAAACTGCCTGCTTAGCTTCAACCTCAGCTAGCTGAGCGGCCTTGGCCCACCCGGCCTTCTGGGCAGCAAGCTCAGCAGCTGCTTTTGCAACATCAGCCTCCTTTTGATTCTCAAATATCTTAACCTCACTCTTAACCTTAACCTCTTCCTTCTTCCCTTCTCCATCCCTTTGTGTGGATATGATCTTGGTTTCTGCATCGATTTTCGCTGCATTTTGTGCAGTTTGTCCTTGCCTTAACTTTGACCCTATCTCTCCCTTCATCTTGGCCTCTGCAACATCCACCTTGAGATACAAACAAAATCAGTACTTCAATCTTAATTTCCCAAGATAAGTAATGATCATAAATCATAATCATTCCAAAATCATTAATATGTTACCTAGGCTAGTAAATTTCTGGCTTAACATAGGAATCATTATTGTTCCATGCAGGGGAAATCATAACCTCTACATTCTCCCTAATATCCTACTACATTTTTGAATGGAAAATTCCCCTAATTATCAATCATTTTTTGTCAAATCTTGGGCTAAATATCTACTACTAGACAAAAAATAATCAACATATCCAGCATTATTAGAAAGAAGCCTCAAATTTTTAGTTTTTGGGTCTATATAAATACAAAAATTACCCATAAATCATGTAACAAAAATTACCTCATAAAACCAAAATTCTTAATAGAAAAAAAAGGTGTGTACCTTAGCCTGATTAGCAGCTTCCATCTGAGTCTTCTGACCCAGATAAGAAAAATACTCATGACCACGAACATCAACAAGTTGTTTAATATTAGCATTATATATAATAAGTCCAAATTGATTTAACTCCAACTGCACCTTATCAAAAACTTCCTTTTTAAAATCTTTAGTCCCCTTAAAGATTTCTTCCATTGTCATGGAGGCAGCAAGAACACGAGTTTCGCCCTCGATAATACCCTGTACAAGTTCATTTACATGGTTAGAGGACATGTCATGTGGTGCCATGAGCTTAGCATACAGCACAAGGCTATCATCGTCGTCGACGCGGGGGCCGATAGTGAACACAGCAGGCAGCAAGAATGGCAGCTTCTCAGCACTCATGGCTTGCACCTCGAAGGTGTAGTTAACGGGTGAGACATTCACGCGTACGTAACGTTGGCCTGGGAGAATTAGAGATTTTTTGGCTAGTTTTATGTCTGTAATGTTCCATCCTGTTATGGCTAGATATTCAGATGGACCAGCTACTCTGTATAATGGAATTATCATGCTTCTAAATGACTAAATCTAATGCTTCTGTGTGTTTTTCTATGGCTTAGTTTTTGTGTTAATAGTGAAGGTTTAATTTTTAAGCTAAAGGTGAGTTGTTTTGGTGGTTATGATCATGCATTAATATAGGAGGATTAAGTGGGTTTAGATCCGATAAACATGTATATGTTCCTGAGTTTAATGGTAATTTATCTTTCTTAATGGGGTTTTTATGATGGGTGAGATTGTGTTAATTATTTAGAGGGTGAAAGATTGAGATATGGTACATACTTGAAAATTAATATTGAGATTGATTGATATATTTCCTATAAAAGTGAAATGAATTGTCATCAATAGAATCAAAAAACGACTCACTTTGGCTTAAAATTGAAACTTATATAGCTCGGTAATTATAATAAGTGATCTAAATTGAGCCTAACTCAAACAACTAAAATTTTTTTAGCTCAATTAGTAGTTTTTGAGACATACAAAGGTATATGTTATAGTTTTGAGACCGAGTAATTTAACAAGTTCAATTAGTAGTCTTCCATCGTGAATTGACATTTAATTTTGTAGTAGATTCATCCTAGAATGTCATCCCATAATTTTTTTCGATTAGAAAATTTTTTCAAACACAATTCTTTTGTATAGTTTTTTATCAAAATAAATTCGACATTATTATTGATCAAAGATTGTATATAGAACTTTTGATTTTCCTCTGTATACACTATACATATGTAGACGTTAAAGTTAAATTTTGGAGAGGCGTCTAAGATTTAGGTTATGTTCTAGTCAAGCCTAGTCTCGTATGAATATCATTAAGTCTGGTCTCCAATTTTGACAAAACTTTGCCCATCTTTCGTGCTAAAATTCTCAAATAATGTAACTATAACTTCAGAGGAGGTCAACGCAATATCTAACGTCACTTGAAATATCAAGGTAAATTATATTGTATATTAATTCTTATTGCTAATGCAAATTTGGCTAAGATAAATTAGCTAAATACTTAACACGTATAAAGGTGGTTAACAAGTCTTTGTAGGTAAAAATGAAAGAATTTGCTAATTCTTTAGTTTTTGTCATATGCATAGTGTTTTTGTGCACTCTGAGACTGAGCGCACAAAACAAGAATTTAGCTTACGAGTAAGACTGTAAGAATGAATGAAGCAAGGGCTAATGGGCTATGGAGCATATTGATTGTATGTAAATGTAATCACAGGAAACTTTTTGTGAACTAAGAAACTAAATCTTCATCCTTCGCAAGTCACTTTGAGCATGCAAGTAGCTTAGGAGATGTACTGGTGAATGCATTGATAGAAAAGAGCACACAAATGAATTGCAGGTTCATATTCAGAAAGGAAAAGTATTGCTCTTTAAGACAAAGTAGTAAGTTTCTACTGAGGTTCATACTCAAAACATGAAAAGTATTGCTCTCAAGGCATAGTAGTAAGTTTTTAGTAGCATATTAACAAGAAACTAGAAATTAGTATGATATTTCGAGAGCCTAATATCTAACCCTTTATGAATCAGGTTCAATTAATCAGTTCACTTGGCAATTGCAGCAACAGAACCACTGCCAGTGCCATCAGTGTCAGTCAGAGTGGCAAGCCAAGCAGGTGGCAGTATCCCAGTTTGCTCGTGGACCGTCTTCAGAAGTGGAGGCAGCATGCTATAGACCTCGGCAACATCTCTCATGGACCCACCAGATCCACTTCCACCCTCCAAGGTTGCGCCACCTGACGACCAGATACTGATCTTTGGCTGCAAACCCTGAACAGCTTGAGCATTGATCCTAGCCATCTCTTGGAACACTCCAGAATTGATCATCATGTAGTCTCTCAGTTTAGCGTAATCTCCATCAAGAGACTTGAGAAGGGTACTAATGTAAACTCCTTGAGCTTGAGCGAGGGCGATGATTCCCTCAGCCTCTTTCTTCTTTCCATAAATGTCTGCATCAGCTGCTTGCTGACGAGTATAGAAGGCAGCATCTGCTGCTGCCTTCTCTCCCTCGGCTTGCTTTTGCTTCTTGTATAGACTTGCATCTGCTTCTCTTTGGTGGTTGTACAGGTTCCGATTTGCTTCTTGGACCTGTTGATTATAAATTTGCGTGTTAATAATTCAAAGCAGTAACTTTCATTAGAATATAAGATAGAACAGAAAAATGTTGCTTGTCACTTTCAATTCCTAGAATTAGTATCCACTGTCATGTAAAGTTATAACCCAAGAATAGCAAATTCTTACCCTATACTCAATGTAAATCATTAACTTTATGCTAAAAAAATCCTACACGTTGAACGGTTAAAGAATTGTTCACCTTGGCACTTCCTACATGTCTATGACCTACCTAGCTCCCTCATCACATTATGAGTCATCAATCCAGAGAAGTTCCATAAAGCCAATCATTATGATCAGTATAAAAAATTACCATTAAAACCATTTGCAGTATTAGCAATCTTTTCACAGCATGATAAATTGGAAAGAAACCAGTAACCACTAGAAACTAATTTATGCAAAATTACTTGTCAAAAGAGCCAACTTAAAGAGTGAAAGGAAAAAGAAAGCATCCAGGTAAAGGAATTTCTTTGTGTGTGTGTGTGCAGCCAGGGAAAATTATTACTTGTCATCTTCTATTTGCTACATACGCCTTTGAGGATCAAGGTTCACAATTCACAAACTTCAATATTATATTATGATCAATGTGTTTTATATCTAATATCAAACTTTTATATGCATAATTGAAAATATCAATTATCACATATTGGTCTTGGAGAACATAAAAAACCGAATGTTGCAAGTAAAGAGACAGAAGAGTCAGTAAATAATTAGTCTACAAGCTATACATAAGATCATAAGAGGTTAAAATCAATTGCAGCATTAGCAGTATATTATAGCCTCACAGTGAAGCAAACTAAAGTAAACAGAAAAAACATAATGTTCAATCATACTCCACAATCCAATTAAGAACTTAGCAAATTCTTATTAGAAATTAGTACCTTAATGTCATACTCGACAGTGGCCTTACTTAGGTTCTCAGCCCTGAGTTTTTCAGTGGTAGTAAGAGCATTCTTTTTCTCCACCTCAACCTGGAGCTCAGCCTGTCGAATCGAAACTGCCTGCTTAGCCTCAACCTCAGCAAGCTGCGCGGCCTTGGCCCACCCGGCCTTCTGGGCAGCAAGCTCAGCAGCTGCTTTTGCAACATCAGCCTCCTTTTGGTTCTCAAATATCTTAACCTCACTCCTAACCTGAACCTCTTCCTTCTTGCTTTCTCCATCTCTTTTTGTGGATATGATCAATAATCTGGGCTTTAGGAAATTCTATTAAAACAAGAGTTAGGTGTTGGGCTAAAAGATAGAAAACTGATTTGATTTATGTTGGGTTAATAACATATCCTATGGTTGCTATAACTAAGTTATGGACTTTTAACACTAACTAAATCACGTCATTTGAAAATGTAATGTTAATAGGAATTGTTAAGTTATTTAGTATACGCTCTTTAATAATCTTAGAAACTTAGTATGATATATGGATTATTAAATTAAAGAATTCTAATAACCTTAGTTAACTATGTAATATGAGCAGAAGCTATAACTATAATATATTACTTCACTAATACTCATGTTCACATATGATAACTAGTTAGCTTGCTTTATTAGTTTAAGGTGACTAAATAATATTATAATAATGTTAAGGGTTCTATTATAGCAACAAACTTAGTAATTCATAGTAGACGGTTAATTGATAATTAACTATGGACTCATATAAGTATAATAATTTATGAACATAATAATGTACTTCTATAATAAAATGAAATAGCATAAGTTGTTATGAGTTGTAATTGTTCAATAATTCTAAAGTATAACTAGAGGAGTTATTCCACTTATTAGTTGGATAAAGAGTCAGTTTAATAAATTAAAGACAACTTAGATAGTAATGACTTCTATTAAACCCTTCTATGAATATATGACGAAGTCTATGACTATAGTAAGCTATAACTAATACTTAGGCTTAAAAGCAAAATGATGAAACATATATTAATAAAACTATTCTTGAATAGATTAAAGAAGATAAAGGATATTACAAAGCCTCCCCCGGCTATATCAAGGTTGTTAAGCAGGAATTCAGGTGACGTCTACTGCTAACACCCGCATTCCCCTTCGAAGTATGTTTTACGATCATGACTAATATTATATTTTATATATGGATTGCGGGAAATGAAATGTTTTATGATGGTTATGATGATACGATGCTATGAAATGATGATGATGATGTTATGAATGAAATTAAAAGAATATAAATATTTATATGATGATGATGATGATATTATGGATGAAATGAAATAATATAATTATTTCATGATGACTATGATATGCTTAAAAGAAATAGAACATGATAAATTCAAGTGAAAGACGGTTCTTGGCAAGTATCCCGTTATCCTGGGTCGTGTACGTACCTCCCGACCGGTTAACCACCTCCCGTTTAGTGAGGGCTAATGTCCTCGGGTGGCACCGCGCACTACTATATTCTGGGCATTAACGCCACCTCCCGTTTAGTGAGGGCTATTGTCCTCGGGTGGCTGCCTCCCGTTTACGATGTTATGATGTTCTGGGGAGACGTCCCTTCTGTTGTACTAGCCAAGTTACCAAATAATATGAACTATGATGATGAACATGATAAAGAAGATATTGTAATATGATATGATAAGTTTGTGAAATAAGTTTTACTTATTCTCTCCTCCCTGTTTATAAATAAAATGAGTTGAAATGGATTTACGTTGTTAAAGTAGTATGTTACTGAGCCTCGGCTCACGACGTTTTGTTTTATGTTTTAGGTACTGGTGATGATAACGAGATGGCGTAGCAGTGAGGAGTAATAGAGTATCTAGACTTATGTTGACTTTTATGGTTTTTATTTAAGTTAATGTCAGACTCTATTAGTAACTAAGTTTTATTAATAATTGTTATATTTTCATGTTTATAATATGTTTAAGTTTATGAATTTGTGTTGCTTTGTATTTCCTAATGGAAAGTACGGCAGTAACGCGCCGACTATCTAGGTTCCGCTGCTAATAATTGATTAATTAACTTAATAATATTGATTAGAGGTCGGGGTGTTACAGATTGCCTTGGTTGATCCACGTTTCTTGTGATCCCCGAGAGTGGTTTTTTCTCCTCACTCCGCATTTCATTAGTTTCTTCATAAGTAATAACCATTTTTGTGAAAGGAAACTTTAGAGAAAAGTTTGGAGTAGTGGAAGTGGTGCATTTGGAAATGAAGAACTATGCCCCTTTTATAGATGGAGAAGATGATCATCCATGATTCATGCCATGGACAATAGGTTTGAGTATTGTCCATAGGATAATAAGGAGCATCCTTCACAATGGTTAATGACCAAGCATTTGTGGTATGACAATTTTTACTAAAGCTGAACATAAAAAAAACCGTGTCAATGATGAATCAAGAACGTTGATACAATCCCTTTTCCTAATGATCATCCAAAATAAATGACCTTGATCAATCTATTTTATATAGTGATCATCATTTTATGATAAAGCAAATAAGCATTATTTATGAAAAAATTTCTGAAAGATTTTGGAAAAAACAGATAAAATTTTGCCATATGAGGTTTGGTCCACCATAGAAGATAATAACCTTTGGTCAGCCCTTTTAGGTGACAAGATTTAACAATGCATCACTCTAAGGTGACATGACCTGACAATGTCCTAATTTAAGGTGACATGATAATACATGGAGTCATAAAAAGTAAGTAATGGTGCCTTGACAACTTATTTGTCATCAAGGCCATGGAAAACTGTAAAAATTAGAGTCGATCTGTTAATTGTCGGAATTTCTCACGTTAACAAAAGATGAATTTAGAAGACAAAAAGACGATAATGAAATCGCATTTTAGAAAGTTAATTGGGATTTTCTATTTAAAGACGACATTAAAGTCGCATTTAAAAATTTTGAGAAAATTAATTGGGATTTTCTACTTAAGACGACGATAAAGTCGCATTTTCAATGTTTAGAAAATTAATTGAGATTTTCTATCTAAGACGACAATAAAGTCGCATTTTCAATTTTAGAAAATTAATTGGGATTTTCTATCTAAAGACGACGTCAAAGTCGCATCTCCTATTTTAGAAAATTAACAGGGATTCTCTACTTAAAGCGTCAACAGAAGTCGCAAGTCGTGTTTTCAAAATAGCACTGATAATAACTATTTTCTATGAAGAATATGTTATCTCAAAAGAGATTTTCTGTCAAAATTTTGTGTCTTTTCAAACATTGGCCATCATTTTCTTCGAAATTCGACCAATGTGGGGCATTCAGTAGACACCAAATTTTGAACCCCTTTTTTCGGATAAATAAAAATTTTGAAAAATAAATATAACAAAATCGTCATGCATCATGGAGTGCGAGTTTCATTCCATCGCACGATTTTTCGTTTTGCGTATTAGTCATACAGTTTCGACTTAGAAGTATAATTTTCGTGAGTCGTAGTCAATGACTACAACCACCGTTTTAATAAAATGATTCATAGTATAATCATGCTTGTCTTTATTAATTTGACGAGTTTTCATTAATTGTCGTAAGTTAGTCTTTCGGAAAAATAAAAACGAGTCGCGATTAGGCGTCGGGATTTTAGTCGTATCCCAAAACCGGCATTAATTAGTTTTTCTTGATGGTCAAGTCCTTGTTCATAGGATAAAGAATAAGAATATATTTTTTATTCACTAAACACATCCTTTATCCATTAGTTAGAGAATAAGAATCATGAAAAGATGTGAGAATAAGAATCAAATCCCAAGTGTAAGAGGGGGAAATCCGGATTCTTTCCGGAAGAATCAAGTGTGCGCCAAGCACACAATCATGCGCTAGACGCATGATTGTGCACCTAGCGCACACAAGCTAGCTCTGCGCCAGACGCAAAGCCTTGCGCCTAGCGCAAGGTGCTGTGCCTAGCGCAGCTTCCTGTGCTAGGCGCAACACCCTAATTAGTTGGTTTTGCACGTTTTTCGATGCATTTTTTTTACGTATTAGGATGTTTAGGGAAGAATATTTTCTGAAAATCTGATTTTGCTTCATTTATGAGAAAATCTAAAATGAATAAGAATATTTGTGTTTCCAAAGAGATTTGATGATGTCATTAGGGTGATTAAGGATGAAGAAAATCAGATTTTTTTGGGTGAAAAATCTGATTTTCTACCTCTTTGAAACCCTAGTTCACCTCTTTCATTTCTCTATAAATACCTTCCTTTTTTCCACTTCAAAACCAAGTTGAAAAAAATACAATTCAACTTCACTCTCATCTTCTCTATTACTCTTCTCCTCCTTAATCTTTTCATCTAAGCAAAAGTCTTAATTAGTAAGTAAGGAAGTCGAAAAGAGTTCAACTTAAAATTCAACTTCACTCTCATCTTCTCTACTAGTATTCTCCTCCTTAATCTTTCCATCTAAGTAAAAGTCTTAATAAGTAAGTAAAAGAAGTTCATAACCAAAAATGTTTTCATAAAAAAATTCAAGATAAGTTGTGCATAAACATCTTATGTCTGCATTAACTAATTATTTAATTGGATTTAATATTTTTCCTATGAAGCGCAAGATGTTTTTAGAAACTGGGTTTTGGAATTTCTAAAAAACGATTTTTTTATAAATAATTAAAAATCATACAACTTAGTTGTGCAAAACTGATTTTGTCCAGTACCACCTAGGATTGTTCTATCAATAAAGTTTAAAATAAGATCCTTTATATAAAACTAAAAACATCAAGTTTGAAGAAAACATCAGTAGCTTTTCAAAAATATAAAAATCATGTTCATATGAATTTTATACAATTTTACATCATTTTTACAAAATCATTCATGTAAATCACTAAATTTCATAATACTGATTTTCTCTTTAGTTAAGAAAATAAATAAAAATGGTCTTACAAATGTTCAATTCAAGTAAAAACTTCCCGTCTAGTCTTTAAAAGTGTCTAGGATATTCATACCAAATTTAACTTCAAAATAAGTTGAATAAGTTGGATCTCAAAGAACAAATTGAATAAAGGTCCTGTTTTGACCAATTTGAGTATACAATTCACCATAATTCAAGTGGTCACTAAAAACATGTGACATTTTGATACAACATAAAAAAACTCACTGATCTAATTATAGATGTATCATATGCTCAGTTTAACACTTTGTACAGAAAGTTATGATTTTTGTAAGTCAGTACAAGAACAAAAAGGCAATCTGGAAAATGAAATAAAGTGATTAACTCAACTTTCATATAAAAAAATGTTTTCTTTTCATACGAAAATGTGAATAAAAAAATCATGAATTCCTTAAGTTTATCTTAAAATGACTCATTTTATCATGTAAATAAAATTAAATAAAAATTGTCATAAAAAATCAAAATCAAAAAGGTTAATTAATCTTTAATTTTTCACAAGTTCACAAATAAACATGAATTCCAAAGCCCATTCAAGGAGGTGAAGATCAAGGAGCATCATGGTGAAGAACAAGATTGAAGATTTGTATAGATCATAGTTTTTGTACATATTGTTGTAATAATAGTTTCTTTGTAAATAGTTATTGCATCACTCAATTAATAAAAAAAACATGGAGATGTTTATGCATAATTTTCATAAATAATTCCACAACTCTTTTTAAAATAAGCAACCAATGTTACAAATATTGCATGTTGGGCCAATACATCATAGTATATGAATCAAATGACCCAATCTCAATTAAGAGGAAATATTGCAAATCTAGCTAAGTTAAATTGTATGATGATCCATCTTACATTTTAAAATGTGTTTTCCATATTCAAATGGATTAATCATATAATTTGACATAATTAGATTGGTAATTATGACCTCCGAATTGATTTTAAGCCGTTTCATGTGTCTCACTTTAAATGGCCAAATTCCAATTAGCCAAACACAAATCTCCAAATTCAATCTCAAATTGATCATTTCTCTCCAAATGACCTAATAATCTTCAATTAAGATTATTTCTCAAAAGCCTTCAATTAGGAAGCAAACTTTCTAAGACCTCTCGAAAATCATACGTGATCACTATTAAGGTGGTTATTTCAATCCTCAATTAATCGCTAATTAGAGCGGTTAACTCAAACTTCCTTTAATCACTATTTAGGGTGATTATCTTCAATCTCATTTAATCACTGATTAGAGTGATTATCTTAAACCCTAATAATCGTTAAATAGGACGATTATTCTTCTCATTTAATCACTAATTAGAGTGATTATCTTAAACCTTGATTAACCACCAATTAGGGTGATTAGTTTAACCTTTCATATCAGAGTGATTATCGTAAACCTTAATAATAATCAATTAGGGTGATTATTTCCTAACCTTCATTATTAATCGCTAATCAAGGTGATTATCTTTCCTCTTAAGTTTAGTCACTAATTAGGGTGATTATCTTAACCTCCATTTTCAATCACTAATTAAGGTGATTGTCTTAATCCTTCATATTTAATCACTAATTAAAATGATTATCATAACCCCATTTTAATCACTAATTGGAGTGATTACCTCATTTCAAATAAATTTGTTTAATTCTAAAAGTGAGTTATTCATAATCTATTCCCCCCTCTTCTTTCCCCAGTGGAATTGGCCATTTAGGGTGAGACATACGCTCGAACTACGACGGTTTTGATCCATGAGTGGATTCCAATCCCGCAATGATTGGTACGTAGTGCAACTTCAGTGCTCAAACCTACTATGTACAAATGATATATTGGTCCTAAATAAAAATGGTTAATGTGTATATGTGTAAATTATGTGATTTTCTTTCTTTTTAATAGCCATGATTACTTTAAAATGGAAAATAACGCATTTAGTAAGAGCCCGTTCTTTAGAACGGAAGAGAAGACGAGTTACAGACGTTCACACCTCTTAACCTAAACTTCGAACCCTATCTCATGGTATGAAAGACCAATTTTCAATATCCATATGAAGTCATCGTCGTTTTAAATGATTTTTTCTTGAAATTGATTTTAAAACGATTTATTAAATAAATATATCCCTATTCAGATATTAATAGGGTGGCGACTTCCAAGTTTTCAAAAACTCAAAGTCCAATGAGAGACTTTCGTGGGATTCAGACCGTTAATTAAGACAGTCAAAAATCGGATACCACACTAACCAACAAAGATAAGGAACTGTAGGAGAGTCCGCTGAGTTCAAACCCCTACAGTTCCAAAACAAGAGCTTCATTGCTTCCCTTGAGGCTGTTTTAGCCCAGCCTCACGGCTTAACCTTTCCTCCCCAAATTTGACAGACTTGAACTCCCTGAACCTGTCTTCTATTTCCTGCACCCTTTCCGCATACCAGAGCTTATACTTATCATCCATATCATGCATTATTTTCTTCAATTCTGGAACAAACTCATCAAAATTTCTTTCTTTGACTACTTCCAAAGCCTGAACTACCACATATTTCTTCCTAGGAGGTCTACGCGCAACCGAACCCCTTGGCTTTTTAACCATGAACTCAACATCAGCAACATCAAAACTTACCTTTCTTTTGGGAACCCTTTTGCTTGGCTCACTGCTTCCTGGTAGGTCCTGCTGCTGGAAATTTGCTTCCACCATCTTTAAAGATTCAGTCTCCCTCTGAACATTTACCATTTGCGCCTCCCCTTCCAGCATCTTCTCAGCTTCCTTCTCACAGCTTTTGAACTCCTCAGCTCCTCCCACATTTTCCACGATATTCTTCATCATAGCCCCCCTCTACTGGTAACCCCTGAATTGCTGAGCCTAATCCTTGCACTTTCTGATTCCCATAAGAACACCTTGCCCAGAACTTTCCCAAAATGGAAAAATTTAAAGTTGGGCAAACTGCTCTGCAGGAATATTAGATACACTAGAATGAAACAAGCTAGAAGATCCAGACTGGAGGGATGAATTATACCCAGGGAGAGCAAGTGGAGTTTGAGGAGAATTTCTTCTCACACTAACTCCCTCACCCTAATATGAGTCCCAAAGGAGAATTTGATTCTGATCCAGTTAATGGGGTTATTGATATATTACGGGTGTTGTTCCACAATGATTGTTTCAAGAGCCCATCTTTCTATTTACCTATACGATGGTGTTGTGAGGCATTGCAAGCTACTACTAGTACTCAAGAAGCTCTAGTAGAAGAAATATTGTCATTTGTCACTAGGAGAAGTAGTTCCTAACACCCATGCGATTATAGCTGAAGTGTTGCGCCCTCCACAGTCCAAGACTAAAGGGCGTCCCAAAAAGAAGAGTGAGAAAGGTGAGAAAGAAATAGCTAAAAAGCAGACTAAGATTTGTTCCATTTGCAAGCAACCTGGTCATATGAAACCAACCTGTCCTTTCAAAGAAAATATATGTTCCATTGCTAATGCAAATGATGGTGTACCATAGAAAAAACAGAAGAAAACATTCGATGTTTAGGACTTAACCCCGTGTTTACTTTGAAGCTTTAAAGGTATTCTTCCACGTCTATATATGTACTTACTCTTACATTTTGCAAGGTGAAGATTGTAGAGCAAAACTAGGAAAAGAAAAGCTTTTTTTGGCCTGTTGTCATATTGAAGATAATATTTGTCATACATTTATTTTGGGTTTAAGAGATAAACTTTCATGATTGTTATTTTGTGTATTATAGCTGAGCTATGACTTTTGGATGTTTTTTACTATATTTTATTGGAAGAGAGATTGAATTTTACTCCGTATGAATTAGTTGAATTTGGTCTTGATGTTGCACTTTTGGTTTTTCCAACTAGCTAAGAGTATAAATTTAGTAAGTATACTTGTTTAGATATTATCTTCATCATCATAAGGATGGTTCAAAATTTTTGTTTCTATAAAGCGTTTATCATGAACAAACATTATTAGGGAAGAAACGCAAAAAAAAAAAAAAAAAGAAGAAGAAAAGCTTACCTTCCATTTATGCAAATACTGCACTATCATGGTTTGGTGGGAAGTGTTAATTGTAGTGGTATTTATTACAAAGATTGGTGGACAGCTAAAAAATAGTTTAAGAGAAGTATTTTAGAAGCATTTAATGACTCCACAATTAATTTGATATTATTGTTTTACTGGATTCCATAGAAGTAGCAAATATACATTAATGAATGGAATTTTGGTAGTTTTTATGCGTAGCCCTAAGGGCTGCATATAGCGGAACCGTAAATAAAACAGTAGCCTAAATTTTTCTATTAAATATACAAATGTTTATCATATAATAATAATAATGATTACCCTTAATACATAATATCCTAAATATCACGAATTATACAGAGTCACTTCAACATAATCCACCCAAAGTATCCATGTCATAACTGAACTTGAGCTATCTTCATAATGCCTGAACAATTACAGAAAATTAGAGAAAAGGAAAAACATAGAAAAATAACCTAAAATGAGTGGAAAACTCCGTAACTTTTACTCCAGGCTGTAAAAATTGTATTGGTAATTGTTTGGAAACACAATCAAAAGAATAGTCTGCTAGCAAGGACTATTTACGTGAATTGAGTTTATTGGCAAGTACATGTTTCGAACAAAGCATAATTTCGTCATTAACATCGATCTTTTTAAAGCCGGAGAATTTTCTCTCCCTTATAATGTAAGCCAGAAGAACCACAAATAAGAAACGAATGAAAAACTTAACGTTTATTTAACAGAGGGGTACAATATAGAACAAATAAAATTTTCAAAGCTACAATTTGAAAAGAAAAAAATATTCAGAATATAGCGTAGAAAATGGAAAAATACATGGGTACTTTATACAAAAATCCAAGAAGATTCTCTTTAAAATATGTGATTTTTAAAAGATTGAACCTTTTTATTCGGAATTAGGGAGTGTGATGTATTTATAATATAAAGAAAGGCAACTATAAATAGAATAAAATTTGTTGTAATATGAAGTATTCTTTAAATTTACAAGTGTAATTGTGGAAGATGGAAAAGATAGGGCATAGGGGAAATTAAAGAAAAAGGAAAAAAGAAAAAAGAAACAAGAAAAAAGAGAATGAACAAAAGTACATAACTAAAAACAAAAAAATGTTTCACAATGTGATTGAACCTAGACTTCCGTGTCTCTAGAAAAGTCAGCCTACCACTGCGGCAAGCGAACTGCATCAATAATACATAGCTAGATTTTGCTTATACTAGTTGTTGGTACGCGCGCTATCGCGCGTCCCCCCAAAGTAGCGAAAATGGTGATGGATAACTAAATGCAAATATTAGAATGATTGATTTAAGCAAAATCAAACATGTGAATTTGGTAGTTATGAAGATAAAGTAATTATATGGCATAGCATTTATGCATATAACCCTTGTTAGTGCAAGCTATTTTTGGTTGCAAAATACGTGGAGGGTTTTTCGCACCCTCGAGAATGTCCTTGTGTTATTGTTATATATGTTATAAGAACTCATTGATGCATAAATTTTATTTTAACTTGGGTATTTATTATTATCCCTCAACTAACGTTGTCTAAAACTATTGGCCTTAACTTATATGAACTTATCAACTTTACATATGACTTATCTAAACTTATTAGCTAGCAACTTAACTTATCTATGATATTTTTTCCTACAATAAGTGAACAAAGGGTGATAAAACTCAATTTGATTAGGAGGAAAAAAAATTCGCCTTAATTCCTTTATGAGAAAAATATAAGCCTATATTTCATATAAAGAAAAAATGAAAACATAAATTGGAGGATAGGGAGGCCATGGCCAACTCTACCCTGTTGGATGTTCAATACATGTAGTTCATGAAAGATGAACGTTATTGGGCAGATGCAAGAAAGTTATCGTACCTCTACAAACTACAGCTTATAAAGAAGGGGGAAAAAAGAAGAAACTATAACTATGTCATATGAGTATCACTTCCATTAGTCTTGATAATGGATAATTATTAATTTCGGTATGTATTAGCTTATGTGAATTTCTCATGTTAAATGTACCATAATCTTGAAATTTCTTAATAAAAACTGATGACAATTTTCTTTTTATTAAGGGTAATGATGAAACTCTATAACTAAGTTGTTGGCACGCGCGCGTCCCCCCAAGGTAGCGAAAATGATGGTGAATAACTAAATGCAAGTATTAGAATTATTGATTTAAACAAAATCAAAGCATGTGAATTTGGTAGTTAGGAAGATAAAGTAATTAGATAGCATAGCATATATGCATATAACCCTTGTTAGTGCAAGCTATTTTTGGGTTGCAAAACATGTGGAGGGTTTTTTCGCATCCTTTAGAATGTCCTTGAGTCATTGTTATATCTGTTATAAGAACTCATTCATGCGTATTAGAAAAAAGATATTAGTTCATATTATGCAGTGATTAACTATAAGGGCCATATTGTTAACATTAGACTTTACAAAAAAACAATAAGCAAAAGGGTTTTTTGGGTGGGTGATGTAGTAGCTTAATTTCTAGGCTTCGTAACATCTTCGGTGGTAAGTGCAGTCCCTCAAGGGGGCAAAATCTAATTAGCGTTACTCTAATGGCGTAAAAATCTTGATAATGTAATTTAAATTTTGTATTTGCGAGAACAAACTTAATTATTTCTTGCAAGTATACTTTTATTTATGTTATAATTCGCATAATCGAGTAACAATAAATAAAATGAAGGCATCTAAATTTAGTAGTTAAGAACATAAGCTAAGTAAATTGCATAACATATATTCCTATTGAAAATCTTACAATAGCTTTCTTCAAAAAAAGCTACCGTAAAGAATAAATAATAGCCACAAGTGCCTCCACATCGACAGTAGTTTACTTATGTTAATATACTTATGGATAAATCTTCCTCATTTTTTGTGTGTGTGTATATATATATATATATATATATATATATATATATATATATATATATATATATATATATATATATATATATTCTTAATTTATTTTCTGTATTTGTATTTGTAATTTAAGAACTTATAAAGTATATTTTTTTTAGTGTCACGATGTATACTTTTTTTAGAATCATAATGTATAATTTCATATATTATAAAGCTTGATTTCGTATATTATATATAAGGTTTAATTGTCATATTATTTGTCGTCCATATTTACCATATATCGTCCAGATTTATACGATATTTTTCCTTTTTTTTCCCTTCTCTACTTCTTCCTCCATAACACCACCACCTAGCCACCATTACCACCACACCGCCGATCAACCCACCCCCTACCAAACCTAACCCCAACCCCCCGCCAACCCCTACACCCCACCCCCCACAAACAACCCCACAACAAACAGCCCTCCCCACACACGCAGCCCCTCTCCTATCCTTTCGCGAGCGCCGCCGGTCCCACCCTCCCCTTCCCTTCGCGCCGCGCCGCCCGGTCCCCCCGTTCCCCTCCCATCGGGCGCGCCGCCCCCCCTTCTTCTTCCTTCACGCCGCAAAGATTCAACATAATCAGGACTTATATTATAGGACAGAGGGAGTAATATTGTGGCGGAAATATCTTGATAAATTTTAAAGCTTGACTAACCAAAATAGTAGAATTACACATTAAAGATAGCAAAAGAAGAAAAGACATTTAGCTAAGAGTAGGCAAAGGTTCAACATCCCACCTAAAGCCTCACAACTATTACAAATTTTCGCCAAAATCTTAGAAATTCCTCACATAAGAACACTGACAAAGAGTAAAGACAAATTGTTTGTACAACTGATACTAAACAAAAGGGAATGTCAAGTAGTTTAATTGCTAGGCTCAACATTAGCCTCACTTCTAGGCGCAGATGTAAATTGATTTGTAGGTTCTTTAGCATACTGATTTATGGCCTTAGAACCTAATCTTCAAGTACGACTCTATTGAGGACCCATTACATGACATTGCTCTAGGTAAGAGTTATCTTCTGGCCTACTTCAATCAGGAAATAAGACATGCACAACAGTCCTTCGACAACTTTCAAGCCTTGCGAGACATTGTTCCAGGTAAGAGTTATCTTCGGACTTACTTTGATCAAGAAATGGGACGTGCGCAGTATTTCCTGGCCAGCTTTAAAGCCTTCATTGAACGCTTGTTAATTTGGTCTAAACACCGACATAGAACTTATATGTATACTCTTAGATAAACACAAATATTTCTTGTTATTCTCTAAATATGTAAACCTCATATAATCATATTGGGAAGATATACAAATACAATATACGATTTCTATGTGTATGAGTTTTATACGTATCATAATTTCACATGGCGTATAATAATAATGGCATCACTTCTCAACTCCATATTTTTTTTAACACAAATTGAGAAATTAGATTAAAACAGCCTGAAGGCTACTGTCATATAAAAGTCGCTAATAATTAGAATATTACACACATACAACTTAATATAAACCACCATCAAAGATCTATTAATAATCCAAAGGAGCATGGATGGAGCTAAATTGGGTGGATTAAACATTCCTTACGATAATCATTCATCACACAAGCCGAAGGAGCAAAGTGTCGTCCCCCAAGGTAGTAAAATCTTATTAGAGAATTGATTGCCTAATTATCTTAATCATAGATTTTTTGAATTAACTCAATGCAATTTGATAAAGTATAAGCTATTTTCTCTTGCAAAACATATTTCAATAATGTCATTTCTTCCAATTTAGCCAAATTTCTTAACATCAATACCTCTTCATCATATGTTTTTATCTCTTCCTTTCTTCAGTTAATTATGTTCCCATACTAACATACCCATTATTAAGCAAAACAACATGGTAAAATATGACTCAACCAATATAAAAGGGTGCAATTGTCTCTAAGCTGACCCTCTCACTCGTTTACTATGGTTGAGTTAATCTGATAAAGACTTTCTTAATCAACAATGGAGATAAGAAAGCATTATTGATATAACTGAAACACATTATAAAATTGAACAAAATTCTCTCTAAGCTCTCACTCAGTCTTCCCCCCTCTTTTTGTCAGACTATCTCCTCTTCCCTACTTCATTCTTCATCTCTAACCTCTACTATTTTCTAATCCAAATCCAAATCCAAATCCAAATCCAAATGTAGTAAGTTGCCGCTTCTATGTTTATATTTACGGTTTTTTCACCATATACCCCTGACAAATTTTTTTTTGCACCATATACCTTTTCAACTTTTGAAATTCACCATATACCCTCGAAGTTTTAAAAAATATATCAACCAAACCTTATGACTAACGGCGTTAGACTTCCGTTAGTCATTAACCCCTAATCCCCCCTAACCCTAATTAACTAACCTAAGTCAAACCCTAACCCCTAATCCCCCCTAACCCTAATTAACTAACCTAAGTCAAACCCTAACCCCTAATCTAATATCCTAATCCTAACCACCCAACCACCACCCCTCCCCCACCCCTTACCCCCCTTCCCCCAGCGCCCCACCACCCTCCCCCACCCCTTGCCCCCTTTCCCCCACTTGCCCCACCCCTCCTCCCTGCCCCCGCGGCCGCGCCCCCACCTCCTCCTTCCCCGACAGCCGCGGCCCCCCTCCCCCTTCCCCGCAGTTGCGCGACGTTTGCGGGGAAGGGGATGGGAGGGGAGTTGCTCGGCGGTCTGCGGGAAAGGGAGGGGAGGGGGGGCAGCTTCGCGGCGCGGGGAAGGAGAGGGTGGGGGCTTCGCGATCAGGGGAAGGGGGAGGGTGGGGGCTTCAGAACCAAGGGGGGAGGGGGGTGGTGTGGGAAGGGGGTGGTAGGTTGGTAGGGTAGGGGAAGGGGTGGTGGGTGGTTGGTGGGGGAAATGGGTGGGGTGGGGGAGGAGTGGTGGGTGGGTGGTTAGTGTTAGGATATTAGATTAGGATTAGGGTTAGAGTTAGGTTTAGTTTAGGTTAGTTTAGTTAATTAGGGTTAGAGGGGGAATTAGGGGTTATGACTTCTGTTAGTCATAAGGGTAGGTTGATGTATTTTTTAAAACGTCGAGGGTATATGGTGAATTTCAAAAGTTTAAAGGGTATATGGTGCAAAAAAAAATTTGTCAGGGGTATATGGTGAAAAAACCGTTATATTTATCATAGCATCAACAATAATCAACAAATTTATACTACCTATGTATTTTTTTAGTTGCACCATTTGCCTTTTTAGCACTATTCATCAACCAATTTTATTGAGTTATCTCGTACCATTATATAACAAAAAACATAGTCAAGTGGGGACTTGTTAGATTCGTCTCAATGCGAGGATTCCAAATATCAAATTTTTATAATTTTTACATACACCCAATAAGAGATATTAACGTTAAAAAAAGCGTCTCGGCAAATGTGCAAAAGCAAATGGTGCAACTAAAAAAATACAGAGGTAGTATGTTACAACTTAAAATAATCTTACCCGAAATTTCAATTAATATTATAGGCCTGAAATGACTAATAACCCAATTCTCTTTCGCCACCTGTCACCTCTCCCCCTATTCTTTGTTCCCCTCTTAATCTCGTATTCAATATCGTAAATTTAGATCATCTCTTACTACTTTCTCTCTGTGCTCTCCCTAAAGCTCTATTTTCTTTCTCCTCTCACTCAACTTTTCTGATTTTGCAAATTTTAGAAAGTCTTTTCCACTTGCTCTCCCTCTCCCTTTCTGACCCGCTCACTCATTTACTATGGTTGAGTTGATGTGATAAAGACTTGCTTAATCAACAAGGGGGAACAAGAAAGCGTTAATGATATAACTGAAACACATTATAAAATTGAAAAAAATTCTCTCTTTAAGCTCACTCTCGGCCTTTCCCCCCTCTTTCTCTCAGTTTATCTCCTCTTCCGTGACTTCATTTTTCTTCTCTAACCTCTACTATTTTCTAATCCAAATCCAAATGTAGTAAGTTGCACGCTTCTATGTTTATATTTATCATAGCATCAACAATAATCAACTAATTTATATGTTACAACTTAAAATAATCTTACCCAAAATTTCAATGTGTTATAGGCCTCGAAAGACGAATAACCCAATTCCCTTTCTCTACCTCTCTCACCTTAACCTTCTCTCCCCCTGGTTCCCTCTTCCCCTCTTAGTCTTGTATACAATTTCGTAAATTTAGATCATCTATTACTACTTTTTTTCTCTCTGCTATCTCAAAAGCTCTCATTTCTCTCTCCTTTCTCTCAACTTTTCTGATTTTGCTGATTTTGCTTATAGTCCAGGATTAAAATTTCAGGATGGATAGTTGTGTGTCAAATAGATGAACACATTTTGACAGCAAAATAAGGAATGAATATGTGGGAAGCATCATTGTTAACTACTAAGTTAATCGGCATATGTAGTTTGGCAAGGAAGGATTCTAAGTAAAACAAACCTTTATATTAATGAGCAAAGAGGCAATAGTACTCTACACAAGTAAGCTATAACTTTTGTATTAATGCACTCACCTCTGGATTTAAATCATTAACTTTCTCAATCGCGTGTTCTACATTCCCACACTGCAAAGCTTTCTTCATTGCCACGCGATCTGTTATTGTTGCATAACTCCATGCAACTGTAGAAAATCATAGCAGTCTCAAACAATCAGCATCAAACAATGGAAAACAATGAAACTGTTTTTAAGAATATGTATAAGCCACATAGAGTGAAAAATGTAATAATAGATTCCTTGATTGTAAATGGTGAAACCATAAGGGAAGATTATGAGAACATAGCGTAAGTACACTGGACGCACCTGAAGCATTTTTCTCCTCAGACTTTTCTGAAAAGAGTATACATATATAGAACGCCAACAAACTAAATAGCACAAAACGAAGGCAACTTCCCCACATAACCAATTAAACACACCTACTCTTCCTACAGTGTCATGAGGATTGCCACTTTTAATTTTTCTTTTGTGGTTTTGTTAATCTTAAACAGATGTATCAGCTGAAAACTGATGCACATTTTTAAATCAACAAACCAAAACCAAGAGTAGGTGTGGCTGTTCGAATTAAAAAAGGAACTTTAAACATATGCTAATCAAAACAATTGTTATTTCAGAGGGTAAAAACATCAAAATCTTTATATGCTTTAAGCCTTTAATTGGAAATTGCGAGCCTTATATGAGAACGCTAACTGCAAACTGGAAAAGATTAACATGATAAGATTTTTCGGGAAGGCCTGCAAAGATTAATCAAAATTATACTTGATGAATTAAGTTTCTAGAAGACAAACTAAGGGGGTTTCGGAATGAATCAACAGAATTAGTATGGAATAGGGTTCCATCCCAACAATCGCATGATCAAAATTAAATTTTACCAGCTGTAGATGGGAATGGACCACCACTGATACATGAGCAAGAATTAACACTGAACCCATGGTTGCACGTGCAACTACTCCAACAGGGGGTAACTTTTCCAATGCTATGACCATCAAATAAAACAATGAATCTGCATCCTTATTCTGGAGGGAGAGAACAATCTAGGGATGTTTCATATGGAGGAAGCAACTAAGCAAGTCAGAACAGCTTGGACAAAGAGGACGACTACTTACCCCTTTTGCAATTTCGAGTAGGCAAGATTCAATTGAATTTTGTAGATGGATATTCAAGTTGATCTCTGGTTCTCCAATTGGACCAGCTATTGACTGGAGACTCTTCCTCAAGTGTCGCAACAAGTCACTAATGCAGCCAATGTCAGAAAGAGTTCCACCAGACCTAATCTGCCTTGCCACGTTTGCAGCAACTTAGACAACGCAAGACTTAACTACTGGGTCATGTGAAACTTTTTTGTGGTCCATGTGACGAATTATGCCATTTAAGATTATCTGCTGATTTTCAGATAGACAAGAAATTCAAGAATAAAGTACCAAGGAATTAGCAATGAAACACAAATGGATAAAGCAAGTCTGCCTGCTCAAATTCACAAAAGACTGAAATAGTAGAAACATAACCAATATACAAACAAATTATAAGGAACATCAAAACTATACATTTCAGCAACAAGGAACTAACTATTCGATTGTTATATATTGGAAGAAGAAAAAGAACGATAAAGTAGGTGTAAGAATGTTCTGATACAACACAACCAAGTAAAATGCAAACATCCGCTAATCTAAACTGTGAAGCAAGTATACCTGGAAGTTCCATGAAATAACACATACCACACAGAACGGTGACAGCCAAACCCTGCTGAGTAGGCAAAGTAAGGGCAGTGCAGTGGTTTTGAATTATAGCGGGGGCAAAGGTGGTATCTTACTGTTCCAATCAATCTGAATTTGAACCCTAGTCTCTCGCCCACTTATAAAAGCATCCAACTTAAATTAAACAAAAATATGATAATATAAATTGAAATTAAGGCTATATTCTTAGCTATTTTGATAATATAAGGAGTAGTCTATGGAACAATTTCAGATCTTCAAACTATAAGATAATAGCACAAAAATATAACCAAGAAGATGGATTTGCTTCTAAGTAACCAAATACCATACTGAAGATAAGGGCCACACAAATTCCTCAATGTTTATGAGGAACTATATTACAGATCTTCAACAAAATTGACTATGATAATGAGAAAGAAACCTGAAACACATAATTAAATAAATATATAATGAGAATTAGTATTAAGAAATGAGTAGTAGAAGATTATACCTAAAATCACACCTTTGAAATGGCAAAAGATGCAGGTTACATATATCCTCTACAGTGTTTCACCACTAAAAGAACACGTATTGCTTAACCTGTCACACCCTAAACTTTACCTACATAGAAAGAATAAGATCATCAAAGTATAAATTGAATAAAGCACTAAATAGATGAGTAAAACGAAATAAACAAATTTGCAACAAATCAAATTGAAAACCTGACCGTGAGTGTGTGTGAATAAAGAAAGTAGAACTAAACTTGAATATATCATTAAAGAAAGAAAGAAACATTAGAAAGAATGGAATAGAGTGATTACCCTGAAATCTGATATCAGAATTGAGGAACAAGAATTTGAGGATTCTCCTTGCTTTTAATAGGTTTAAAAATCACAATAAATTAAAGTGAAAAGTGAAGAGCATAGCTCCGGTAACTCAGAAATAAAAGGCAAATCAGTTCCATCTGAAATCATTGGAGAATCGGACGGCGATTGCCGATTAGGTAATGACACATGGATCTAAAGCTTTCACTCGTCGTCATCATCGTCGTGGACATCGAGTATGAGAAAGGAAGAAAAGGATAATGCAAAGTTTCTTCACTTTACACTCTTTTGTTGCTTAGTATTTTTAAAAGCAAACTTTGCGCTAGTTGATCACAGCAAAGTACCCATGTACTTAATTTGAACCCAACTCATATGAATTTATCAAATATACCACAAATAAAAAGGGAATGAGGAGAATTAACGATTAGCAAGCACAAAAGGACCGCGCGCTATTGCAATCATCTCTGTAAGCTAAGTGATCCAAGCCCTTTAAAAGAATTGCTCAAAACATAATAGCCTTTCCACTTTTTGGTGTACATTACCAAGTCTCTGTCAAATTTGTAGCTCCTTCCAAATCCCTAACCATCATTACACATAAACCCCTCACCAAGAGGGCCCTTCGCCATATATTCTCAGTAATTTTTGCAAATAACATGATCTCATCACACGAAACCTCGAACAAGAAAACCCTAATCAACAAACCGAAGCTACCTGGTGGCTGGTGCCTAATCACTCCAAAATCTAACCAGCATCATCCTCGGAATCACAATGCACTGAAAACGTTAAATAACTCCACCATAAAACTCCCAACACTTATCGACATATGAGCATATAATCATCCAATAAAAACACCTCATTGCTCAATACATAAACATCAAATTCATCAACTATCTACTAATTTACAGATTCTTCAACAAAAATCACAATGCCTTACAGTTACGAAAAAATGAACTTCAAATAACATTAATCATATAGATTAGAAAGAGGGGAAGGTGAGGCCATTAGACCAACACCTTTTCTGTTTCTAGTGTGTATGCATTAGGAGCTTAACTTGATATCTAACTTTTACACAGAATTCGAAAATATAGCAAACCCGTTCCTAATTTACAATCAAGAAAATAAGAAAACTTCACAACTAACACCATCAAAGAAAATAAAATTTAAAAGGGTTGAATCTAGGGCATAATCTCACTCTTAGTAATCTTCTCTAGCTGAACTTGCCAACAAGTACTTGGTCAACACATTTCACCGGCACATATGGGGAGTTTGCCTTTGGAGTATGTTGGAAAATTTGTAGTATTTTTTATTTGGTGTGGTGAAAAGCAAACTTTAAATCAGCATAGCCAAATTGAGAAACAGAGGCGAAATTGAGAAACCGAGCCAATCTCAAATTCGCCTCGCATTTCGGCTTCAAACTTGCTTAAAAGTTAAATCAGCCAAAGCAGGGTACCCAGTGCCCAGTGGTGAAGCCCACAACTGCAGCAGCTGCCAAGGCTGTGGAAACCCATGCTCTTAACATCTTTGAATCTACCTTACCACACAATTTAAATTAACTTTTCGGTGAATTCTATTTGATAATAAGTGTGAAAGTAGGAAAAAAAGCATAAATTTCTAAATCCACCAAGTACATTCTTGCGGTTTCTCGGTTCCAAATTCCAATTGACAAATACAAATCCCGCAAAATTCAAGCATCAAGATTTCCAAATAAAACATGCCAAAATAACAATCAAAATCATAAAAAAAAAAAAAAAAAAATAACAAACCTGTTGCTCCGCGACACTGTTGTTAAAACTCCCAGGATCAGTAGCACGACTAATCTGCAACCTTACCTTAAAGAGACGAAAATACAGAATTCGAAAAATCGAAAATACACACAATTTCCAACAATAGAAAAACAAAAATTAGGTTAAAATCCAAAGAAAACTGAACACCAGACCCAATAGAGACAAAAGCCAAACAAAATCATAAAATGCTACATTTCAACAGCTAAAATATGCACAAATAACGCAAGCAACAAAATGACGCAGTGATAATACCTCTTAATCAAGCTGTCTAGGACGAGAAAAATTAGGCTACCTTGCACAAGAACTCCCTGAAGATGGAGAAAGGTAATGGATTTTTCAATATCTTCCTCCATTACTCCAATTTTGCGTTTCTTCTTCATTCCTCGGTGAATCGATAAAAAAAAATCCCCAAAAATTAGGGTTAGCTCATCGTTATCACTTCTGCTTTTGATTAATCCGATTTCTGCTTTCTGCTCGCAAATCTCATTCCGATAAATCAGATGAGTATTTAGAGGAAATTGAAGAAATTTAGGCGATTTCAATCTGCCGTTAATGGAGGTGAGTGATGGACCTTTGTCGGAGAAGAGAGTATAGAAAGGATTCGGCAAAGGCAATGGTTTGATTTATGATCGATTTGGTTTTGAGGAGAGAGAATGTGGTGATGTAGTATGTCCTTTGATGTGGTAGTAAACTGCCGTTAATACAGCAAAAGGTCCATCACACAAGCTTCGAGTCTTCTACAAACAGACCTTTATGGCTTTATGCTTATCTCACTGCAAACCTTTATGCTTATCTCATTACAAACTCCGTCATTTGCTGATGTGGCAGTGATAATTGGTAGGGCAATAGGGGTATTCCGTATTTGTTTACCTTGAGAAAATCAAAGTATTATCTGTTTTATGTGAGTTGTGACCATTAATTTTGGTTTTTCTTGAGAATATGAAAGAATCATTGCCTTATCCATCATAATTAAAGCCGCCCTTTCTCTTAATCCTTCGTCCAAAGGAAAGCCCAAGTAATTAACTGAAGCGACAATATTGAAACTTGAAAGTCACAAGTAACAAATGCCTATATTTGTATCAAAGGAGTAATTAAATGTAGGATTTTAAACATAAACAAACATAACTATATTTGTGGATTTTTTTTATCAGATGAAGGACATGTTATTCTCCATTTATTTTAAATTTATTTTTACTTAATCGTACTTATCTGTGTGAACTTAATTTATTTTTTCCTAAACTAATCTTATTTTTATTTGCTGAATTTAACTTATTGTTTATAAACGTTACTTAATTTTTTAGTGAAACTGATTTATTTTTGCTCAAACTAATTTTAATAGGTTAAGGATAACAGAGTTAATGGTGCTTGTGAAATTGGTTGTCTCGGATGCCCTCCTCTCCTCTTAATCATCCGCTGATGTCAAGTAATGGTGCTTGTGATTGGCTGCCTCCTCCTCACTCATCTCTCAAATGGAATGTCGATGCCTCTTTAAAGGTTTCGGATTCTAAGTCGGCTATTGGTGGAGTGCTTAGATATCATGCATCTTGCGAAATTCTTATGCCTTTTCTCGAGTCCAGTTCCGTTCATGCAGATAAATCATGGTAAAGTGTTTGCCATCCACCGGGCTTTAAAAATCTCATCTACCCTTGAATGCTGTCTTCACAAGAGTATTATTGTGGAATCAGATTCGGTAAACGTTGTCAAATGGTGCAATGGTGAAGTTACGGGTCCATACTACATCAAGGGTACCTTAATGAGAAATCGCAGCATTAAAATCATATACAAAGAAAGAGAATCCAACATGGTGGCTTATTCTCTTGCAAAGCAAGGGCTCACTAGAAGAGATGAATTCATAGCGTGGCTTTAAAGCTGATGTTTGATGTATTTCATTCTCAAAAGTTTCGAAGATGCTGATGCCTTGTAACCGAATGTAGCTCTCAGTATTGCTCTTACTGATTGCTTCAATATTGAATAAAATAATACCAACTTATCAAAAAAAAAAAAAAAGGATAACAGAGTTAAAGTGTAAAAGTTGGCAACTATCTAGAGAGTGTATGACCAAGATATGATCATTGGCTTTTTATAAAATATGTACGTTGAAATCTAAATTTTTTATTTTTAAAAATGTAAAAGAACTATTTAGAAAATGTACAATCACAATCGCTGATAAATTTTCCTTTGTTTGGTTCATGAAAATTAGATGCGAAATGAAAGTTGGACAAAAGCAAGGAAAGAGGAAGGTAAGGAATATATAAAGAAAAACATGAGACATTTTTTGTCGCCTTTCGGAACATGTAAGCTATCTTTGAAAAATGATTTCCAAATTGAAATAAAGAAAAATAAGAAGTTCTTCTTGAATACTTTTTGCTCAACGATACTCTCTCCAAATGATCTTTTTGTGTTTTTTCTTTTAAAAACAATATGCAAGAAAGGAAAAAAGAACTTAATAAAGATTCAAAGAGTACACAATAATAGGAGAAAGCTTATATGTGTGAAAGTTTCCAACAATAAAAATATTTTACTGATTTTATAAAAGAGAATAAATTTTCAAATTTAAGATACTTTTCCTTTGAACTTTTTCTTTGGACGGGATCCTTTGAAAAAATTTAAGATAAAATTAAAATACGATTTTTTTTTCAAGGAATGGATATGATTTATTTTTAGAATGACATATTTTCTTCGAGATAAATAAATAAATCAAAACTATTAAAACACGCTAAAAGTAAAAAGTTAGATAAACAAGAAAGAATAAAAAAAAAAAGAACCACGCACTATTCAAAAACCGTGCTGACTGCTGAGTACTCTACTAGAGAGATTAACTAGACGAAGAAATCTCAAAAGCATAAATCCATTTAATTTATGCTCCCACTACTCTAACCCAGTAAGGCCCCGTTCTTTTGAACATATTTTGACTGAAATTAAATTAACTGAAATTAACTGAACTGAAATTAAATTAACTGAACTGAAATTAAATTAACTGAACTAAAATTAACTGAACTGAACAGAAATTAACTGAACTGAACTAAAATTAAATTAACTGAACTGAAATTAAATTAACTGAACTGAAATTAAATTAAATTAACTGAAATGAGAGAAACTGAACTGAATTGTATATTTAATTTTCTAAAATAATAATTATCGATAATAATCAATAAGTATTAACATAATATTATCAATACTTATTATTATTATTACTATTATTATTATTATTATTAAATACTTAATATTATTATTATTATTATTATTATTATTATTATTATTATTATTATTATTATTATTATTATTATTATTATTATTATTATTAAATACTTAATATTATCATTACTTATTATTATTATTATTATTATTATTATTATTATTATTATTGTTATTATTATTATTATTTATTATTATTATTGTTATTATTTATTATTATTATTATTGTTATTATTATTTATTATTATTATTATTATTGTTATTATTTATTATTATTATTATTATTATTATTATTGTTATTATTATTATTATTATTGTTATTATTTATTATTATTATTTAATTTAAGTTCAGTTAAGTTCAACTTAATAATAATAACAATAATAATAATAATAATAAATAATAAATAATAAATAATAAATAATAAATAATAAATAATAAATAATAAATAATAAATAATAAATAATAAATAATAAAGAATAAATAATAAATAATAAATAATAAATAATAAATAATAAATAATAAATAATAAATAATAAATAATAAAATAATAAATAACAATAATAATAATAATTAATAATAATAATAAATAATAATAATAAAAAAAAAATAAAAATAAAAAATAATGAATAAATAATAATAATAATAATAATAATAATAATAATAATAATAATAATAACAATAATAAACAATAATAAATAATAAATAATAAATAATAAATAATAATAATAATAATAATAATAATAATTAATAAATAATAAATAATAATAATAATAATAATAATAATAATAATGACAATAATAATAATAATAAATAATAATAATAAATAATAATAATAATAAATAATAATGAATAAATAATGATAATAATAATAAATAATAATAATAATAGTAATAAATAATAAATAATTAATAATTAATAATTAATAATAAATAACTAAATAATTAATAATTAATAATTAATCATTAATAATTAATAATTAATAATAATTAATAATTAATAAATAATAATTAATAAATAATAAATAATAATGATAAATAATAATTAATATATAATAATAATAATAACTAATAAATAATAATAATAACTAACGACTAATAAATAATAAATAGTAATAATAAACAATAATAATGATAAAAAATAATAAATAATAATAAAAATAATAATAATCATAATAATAATCGTAATAAATATTAAATAATAATAATTATTATTATCATAAATAATAATAATAATAATAATAATAATCATAATCATAATAAATAAAAAATAATAAGTAAAACATTAGATAAGATTAAACTAAACTGAAATTAACTGAATTAAAATTAAATTAACTAAACTGAAATTAAATTAAATTAACCGAACTAAAATTAAATTAACTGAACTAAAATTAATTAAAACTCCTATAAAAGCAACAACTCTCCCCCTAAAATTCCATCACTCTCATACTCTCTCTTTTTCTCTCCATCTTCCCTGCTATTTCGCTTCAATTTCCTCCTCTCTTTGTTTTACTTTCCACTTTCAGTCACATCTAACATTACCAATGTCGTACCGCGGTGGTAGCAGCGGCGGAGGTCGAGGAGGTTACGAATCCGGCGGAAGAGGACGCGGTGGATATTCCGGCAGTCGAGGCGGATATTCCGGTGAAACAGGCGGCAGAGGTCGGGGTGGAGATTTCGGCGGAAGAGGTGGTGGTGGTGGTGGTGGTGGAGGTCCTAATGTAGGAATTATGACGAAACAAACGTGGATTAATGCTGCTGAGGATAATAGTGGTGGTGATTTGAGTAAAAATATGGAAGGACTTGCTATTTCTTCTTCGTCTTCTAAAAGTGTGATGCCTCCTAAAAGACCTGGTTTTGGAAAAACTGGTGTTAAAACTGTTGTTAGAGCCAACCACTTCCTTGTTCAACTTGCTGAACGCGATTTTCATCATTATGATGTAAGCCTTCTTTTTCATTATTATTCCATTGATGATGATCATGTATGTGTTTTTGTTTTATGTGATTTTTTAAAAAATAATCCTAGTTTTATATTTTCATTCTGTTTGGATTGTAAAGAATCTAAGAATCAAGAAATGAATTCATTGAAATCAACAAAATCTAGAGAGAAGAATTATTACAGAAAAGGAAATGAAAGAAGTAAAACTCACAACTAACTAACAGAATGTTCAGCTAGCAGTATTTATACAAGAGTATGTAATAAACCTCTAACTACCTAGCTGACTAGGATAATACATAATTTAATGATATAATCTTATAGATTGTTATTCATTGGATGATGTATGTTGTTTTTTTTTTTACTGATGGTGACATTCTTCTTTGTTTCATTGTTTTTTCATGATTTTTTTTTTCAAAATAACTGTTAGTTTTTGTTAGGGTTTGATAGTAGATAAAGATCTTCATCAGTATGAATATATGATGATTTTCTTCTTTACCTTCCCTTAATCTGTCCTCGTATTTGCTTTTTTTTTCCCCGAATTTTTATTTTTGTTTTTTTGATGGTATTGGTAGATATATCACCATTTTTTTTGGCAATGATATATCACCATTTCATTGTTAGTGACGGAAACCGTCACGTGTTCGGTCATTTGGTGGGCTGCGTTTGAAATACATGAAATGATTTTTATGTTTTGGATGTTTTGGTTTTGAGAACGTTTTTTTGATTTTTTTCCTTATTGTGTTTATGGTTTTGCTTTGAGAATGGATAGATATATTAACCACCGTTTTTTCGGAATATTAAAATGAGTTTAAACTGTAACAATGTTAGTGTGTAACACCCCGACAATTCTCTCTTTTCTAAAATACCTTTTAATATA
Organism: Beta lomatogona; assembly: GCA_947646795.1. Taxonomy (NCBI): domain Eukaryota; kingdom Viridiplantae; phylum Streptophyta; class Magnoliopsida; order Caryophyllales; family Amaranthaceae; genus Beta; species Beta lomatogona. The sequence continues at coordinate 137,339 of CANSNZ010001006.1, read as the reverse complement.
AAACATAGAGAATTATCAAAGTATTATCGCCCGTGTGAAAACGTATCGGCTTATTCAGAATTTTGCAGCGGAAAACAATAATAATAAACTTTATAAATAAAACTTAATCAACAATAAAGGCAACTCCAAAATCAAATTAAACCAACTATAAAATGTATAATTCAAAAGTACTGAATATAAACTACACAAGCTCTCCAACATCCCGAACCCAATGATGCTCATCTTCAAACCTGTAGATAGACGATGCATTATTGATCCCTAGAGACTGCTCACCGAAATGCGTCATCACAGGATCAATAAGGCAAAGCCATGATCAACATACATAATAAAAGCACGTAATCAGCAAAGCTGAGTACTACATACTAACCAAGTAAACAATCCTAACATGATACTAATAAATAATAGACAAGAATAAATAATAACATAATAACTTGCACATAACTTTTACTGAACTAAATTTAAACAACATTCTTATTACTTTAAATGGAATAGTCAATGGATCGAGTTGTCTAACTAAAACCAGCCTTCCCTTTGGAAGACGAAATACGGGCGCGACTTCGTATTCCCAAGACCTACGATATCGAGGAACCTTTACGGTGATCAATCCGGCCCCAGGAAAAGCCATGGGATACCATCATGTACTCCAACTCCTAATTGTCCAATACTTCATACGTGCACAAGTCTAAAGCTATTGCTATCCAGTTTAACTTTACATGATTTACCATTTATTACTTGTTATGACTCACAAGTACAACAAACATCACAATCAAGCAACAATTACAAACTTTCATTTTTATCTTAGGATTAGATAAGTGATCACACAACCTAACAATCCAAGATTACTTTCAACTTTGATTCAATCCTTCTTATTTGTTGAATCTAGCCAACAACCAAATTACCTTTCATAGGTAGAAAATATCAACTTACCAAATAAGGCCCTCGGTCCTTATAAAGCAGTGAAATACTAAAAAGAGAACAATAATCAATATGATCCAATACTAGTAAATATATTAATTCCCCCATGTGAATTAATAAAATAAAGTTCCCAACCAACATGCTTGCATCAATCTTCCATACAAACATGATATATAAATCTCATAATCAACATGTTTACACAACAGCATAAAACATGCAAAATCCAACATAATAAATATCATATATGAACTCAACATAGTTCCTATACATGATACTACATAATTTTCCTTCCTTAAATCATGATGCTATCTCAATCAACACATAGGTATGTACGTACCTTGTGTAGATAAAATTCGAGGTTACTTTAACAAGCTTAAAAGTCGCCTAAAGAATATTCTCCGCCTAAAACAACCAATATAAATCCAAGATCAATCCCTTATGAATTTACAGCAATAATAAAATATTTTAAACTTTCTTAAAAGTGTTTAAAAACCTTTCTCATTAATAAAACTTAAGTATTAAAGCCTCCTAGTATAGTACAATTATACTAGTTGTCAAAAACTCTCAAAACTCATGTTTTAAAATCATAAACTCCAACATCAACACTCTTTTTAAATTTCCAGCAACATATAACATATTAAAACTCTTTTTAAACATGCTTAAACATATTTATAATCATAAGAATAATCAATTTCATAAACTATAATATACTACTGTGATTTTCCAACCTTTAAAACCTTAAAAATCCATGCTTTGATATTTTAAAACCCTACTTTAAATATAATAATCAAATCTGAATTTGTATTCTTTCAACACATACATTATATAACTTAGATTCAATAATAAATCGTCAACTTATAACCTTTAAACATAAACTAATTAAAACAAAACATAAAAATACAATCTTTGAATAAAACTTGAGGAGGAAGAAAAGAAACAAACCAAAGCAAGAAAAGAGAGCAAAGGCGCCGATAAAGGGTGGCGGCAACACGGTGGTTAGCACGGTGGTTTGATGATGAAGGGAGATTACTTGTTGAAGAAGAAATCGTTGCTTGGGAAAGAAGAAAGGAAACCCGTGAGAGAGAAAAAGAGGAGAGAGGGCGCCGACTTCTTTGAGTGAGGAGAGAGAAAATATTGTGTGGGGAAAAATAGGGGTTTAATGAATTTATATATGTTTTCCTTGTGGGCTTAGAATAAGGTAATTGGGTTTAAAAATAGAGTTTAATGATGAGTAAAATTGGTGTTTGGGTCTCCATATCCAACTGGAAGTCATTTTCCTAATCTAAGAGTGTTTGTGCTCCTCACACCCACTTAAAAATCCTTTTCCAAATCCAATAAGTATTTCAAACATTTCAAATACTTTCAAAGCATGACTTTAATAAAATATTTGACTTGAATAAATCATTAAAATATTTTCTTTGACTTTCAAATAGTCAACCTTTGAAGAAATAAATCATTAAAATGCTAAAATATATTTAAATATAAATAACTATATATTAAAATATATTTATAAAATTCATAAAATTATGGGGGATTACAGTCTTCCCCTCTTAAAAGAATTTTCGTCCCGAAACTTGACACGAAAACTCACACATTTTCAAAAGTTTTGAACTTAACTTTCAATGGAGAAATACTTGTGCCACTCATGTGCACTCTTTTGCCAACTTAAAATCACTTGTGTTACTCGTTAACACATTTTCTTATGCGCAGAATCTATTTATTTTGCACAAACATGTGCAAATCGCCAAAATAAGCATAAAAATGCATAAAAATACCATAAAAATAGGTAAAAAGCGCGAAATTCTATCGCATTCTACCCCCTTAAAGAAAATGAGTTACGCCCTCGTAACTCACCTCAGGGAATAAATTCGGATACTTCTTCTTCATTTCATCTTCAGCTTCCCACGTTGCCTATTTAGACTCATAGTTAGACCAAAGTACTTTCACAATATTGACATCCTTATTGCGTGTACTACGCACCTTCTTAGCAAGAATTCTCACAGGTCTTTCCTCATATGTGAGGCTACTATCGATTTGGATTCTTTCAGGCTTCAAAACATGACTCTCATCAGGAATATGTCTCTTGAGTTGGGATATATGAAACACATCATGCATCTTCTCGAACTCCACTGGCAAAGCCAACCTAGCCAACCTATACCTTCCCAATTCTTTGTAGAATCTCATATGGACCTACATATTTGGCACTTAATTTGCCCTTTTTCCCAAATCTCATCACACCCTTAGTTGGTGATATTTTGAAAAATACTTTATCACCTACTTCGAACTCATCTTCCCTTCGCTTCAAGTCGGCATAACTCTTTTGCCTATCTTGAGCAGCTTGAATTCTAGCCTGAATCAATTTTACATTCTTGACAGTCTCCTCAATGAACTCTGTCCCCAATACTATGTTCTCACTAAAATCATTCCAGTAAATGGGGCTTCTACACTTTCTTCCATATAATGCCTCAAAAGGTGTCATCTTAATACTCGCATGATAACTATCGTTGTATGAAAACTCAATCAAATCTAATTGGTCTTCCCAACTACCCTGAAAATAAATAGCACAAGCTCTCATCATATCTTCCATAGTTTGGTTAGTCCTCTCAGTCTGACCATTAGTCGCAGGGTGAAAGGCAGTACTCATTTTCAATGTTGTCCCAAGATTTAACTGAACCTTTTTGCCAAAATTTCGAGAGGAATCTCGAATCACGATCTGAAATAATATCGGTTGGAACCCCATGCAATCTCACTACATGCTTAACATACGTCTTCGTAAGTTGCGTCTTCTTCCATGTCTCTTTAATTGGAATGAACACGGCCGACTTCGTTAGACGGTCCACAATAACCCAAATAGTATTATTGCCATTCCTCGTTCTAGGCAAAGCAGTCACAAAATCCATCGATATGAAATCCCACTTCCATCCCGGAACCTCTAAGGATTGAACTTTTCCCATGGGTCGCTTATGATCTATCTTGACTTTCTGACAGGTTAGACACTTAGACACGAACTCGGCAACCTCATGTTTCATGTTTGGCCACCAATAGATCTGCTTAAGGTCCTTATACAGCTTGTCACCCCCCAGGGTGCACAGAGTACGGTGTATTATGGCCCTCATCCATAAGACGTCTCTTAAACTCATCACATTTTTGTGGTACACACCACCTCCCCTTGAACCTCAGACTACTATCATCATGGATCTTAAAATCAACTTTCTTACCTTGGCCCATCTTTTCCTTAATCTTCTCTAGGTGCTCATCCCCAACTTGACCCTCTTTGACCTCGTCGAAAATTGACAACCCCAATGATAAAGCACTCAATCTTGCCTCGATCTCCCCAGGATTCAAGATTTCTAGGCTAAGTCTTTGCATATCTCGACACAACTCCTCAGGAACTATCAAGGCATTCATGCTATGACTCGACTTTCTACTCAACGCATCAACAACTACATTTGCTTTCCCCTCATGATATTGGATGTCTAGGTCATAATCCTTTATCAACTCTAACCATCTTCTCTGCCTCATATTGAGGTCTTTCTGGGTGAAAATATACTTCAAACTTTTATGGTCGGTAAAGATCTTACAGGTTACCCCATACAAGTAGTGTCTCCAAATCTTCAAAGCGAACACAATAGCAGCTAACTCTAGATCATGGGTAGGGTAATTACTAATTAGCCTCATAAGGTTTCAACTGACGCGACGCATACGCAATCACCTTCCCATTCTGCTGTAAGACACATCCCAAACCATTCTTTGAAGCATCACTATACACCTCAAATCCCTCATTCCCATCAGGCAGGGTCAAAACAGGTGCGGAGGTCAAACGTTCTTTTAAAATCTGAAAAGCTTCCTCACACTTCTCACTCCACTCGAATTTTGACTCCTTTTTCATCAAATTGGTCATTGGCCTCGCTATCGAGAAATCTCTCACAAATCTTTTATAATAGCAAGCTAGACCTAGGAAACTTCGAATATCAGACACATTCTTTGGAGTTGGCCATTCACTCACAGCTTGAATCTTAGCAGGGTCTACGGAGACTCCTTCTTTAGACACATAGTGACCCAAAAATGCTACTTTCTCCAAACGAAACTCACACTTAGAGAACTTGGCATACAATTGATTTTTCCTAAGCGTCTCCAATATAATCCTCAAGTGTTCATCATGCTTTTTTTCATTCTTCGAATAAATCTTTAAACAATTTGGTACACATTATGACTTCCCCATCCTAAGGTTTATGAACTCCCAAGCCTTTTTGTTTTATCATAAAAGCAGGGTAAAATTTTCCTCTTAAGTAGCAATAAAGGAATCCCAACTAAACCCTTCCACAACACTAAGTCTATTTCCATTTTCTTTCCACCATAAGTCAGCCTCATCTTTCAAACACAATATAGCTTGACCTACTTTATAGCTCCAAAAATATTTTCAAACTCCCTAATCCAACTTTCTAAGAAGGTAGGGTCAGCTTACCCCTTAAAGTATGGTGGTTTAACTTTGGCTAATCTTTCAAACATGTCCCAATAGGATCGGGACGCTCAGCTCTTTCACGAGTCAAATTCTCCGCCAATAGGCGAATAGCAGAAGCTAAATCGTTATCCTTGTTAGCCATTTTACTGCGCGACCTAAAGTTTTAACGTAACTCTACTCTAGGTTTCGATACATAACTTACATGCCATTCTCTATGAAGGCAACATTTGATTTGACCATAAAAATCGCATCATACAATTTCTCATGAAGTTATAATAATATCACATAATAAATCATCATGGAACATATAATCATTCATGAAAATATTCACATCAAGAATAACACATGTGAGGATAAAATTCAATCACAACAATAAGATAAAATAAAATATTCTCATTCACGTGCCAAAAAAAATTCTTGCTCACTTGAGTAACTAAATCTTTATTTTTATTCCTCAAACGAATTTTTCCAATCCAAAATAACCAACTTATTCCTCGACCATATCAAGATGTTAAAGAAGGAAATTTAAACCATTGTAGCTTGGCTACTTATTCAACTACTAACCTTAGAGCATAAATAAATACTCTATGGAGTTACATTATCATTCCTATCCTTATTTTCTTTATACTTTTATGGAGTAAACATTTCATCCTTAAAGTCTCCAGGGTTTCCACTATAATAATAACCTGGATTTCTAGGTCTAGTAGATCTTCGAATCCTTTTGGGTCGATGACCATCCTCGTCCAATTTTGAATCACTCTCATCGCTCAGATAAGATCTCCAAGTAATACTATAAATGTCCTTTCAGGTTTGCCCTCTAGTACGATCAAACTCCTGAATGACCTCATCATTGCTATCAGGAATGCTTACTTTCAAAACACAACGCATAATGATCTCTAGGCCGGTGTAGCTCTCACTATCAGACTTTCCATCATACTCATCATCACTCAATACAATTGGGTTGTAGTAGCTCCCTACTCGAATATTCTCTATATCAGACATGTCTAGAGATCCCATAACAGATGAATACTACCTCTATAAACAAATGATACTCTCACTTAGCGTATATTCCCAACAATAATAAGCAATAAGCAAGAATAACAGAAACATAAAGCATAGGAATAACATAATAGTTAGCAGGGAAGAAAAATATAATCATGCTGAACTAACTATTTAATGTAGACATATAATGTTTCTATCTTATATGCCCATCCTAGACTACCCTTCTCTCACAAAATAATAAAATAATCAAAATAAACTAGAGTATTAAAATAATTTAAATAAATAATTTTGAATTTATAAAGGAATAAAAAAAATTAAACATTATAGTTCGAAATTTTGCGAACTCAATAAAAATAAAAATAAAAAATTTCAGACACAATAAAAAAATTCGGACCCTTTGAAAAAAATTAATTCAAAACGAAATACTACTTAAAATCTTGAAAAAGAACTTTCGAAAGTTGATTTGAACACAATGAATAAGTAGGGCTCAATTCTAAGAAATTCATTTTAAGTAACTAGCTAGTTAGGCGCCTAAAGACTTAAAGTTGGCACGAAAGGCCAATAAAAACTTAAAGCTCCCAGATACCACTTTGTAACACCCCGACAATTCTCTCTTTTCTAAAATACCTTTTAATATAAAACATAGAGAATTATCAAAGTATTATCGCCCGTGTGAAAACGTATCGGCTTATTCAGAATTTTGCAGCGGAAAACAATAATAATAAACTTTATAAATAAAACTTAATCAACAATAAAGGCAACTCCAAAATCAAATTAAACCAACTATAAAATGTATAATTCAAAAGTACTGAATATAAACTACACAAGCTCTCCAACATCCCGAACCCAATGATGCTCATCTTCAAACCTGTAGATAGACGATGCACTAATGATCCCTAGAGACTGCTCACCGAAATGCGTCATCACAGGATCAATAAGGCAAAGCCATGATCAACATACACAACAAAAGCACGTAATCAGCAAAGCTGAGTACTACATACTAACCAAGTAAACAATCCTAACATGATACTAATAAATAATAGTCAAGAATAAATAATAACATAATAACTTGCACATAACTTTTACTGAACTAAATTTAAACAACATTCTTATTACTTTAAATGGAATAGTCAATGGATCGAGTTGTCTAACTAAAACCAGCCTCCCCTTTGGAAGACGAAATACGGGCGCGACTCCGTATTCCCAAGACCTACGATATCGAGGAACCTTTGAAATAAAATATAGGACACGGTGATCAATCCGGCCCCAGGAAATGCCATGGGCTACCATCATGTACTCCAACTCCTAATTGTCCAATACTTCATACGTGCACAAGTCTAAAGCTATTGCTATCCAGTTTCACTTTACATGATTTACCAGTTATTACTTGTTATGACTCACAAGTACAACAAACATCGCAATCAAGCAACAATTACAAACTTTCATTTTTATCTTAGGATTAGATAAGTGATCACACAACCTAACAATTCAAGATTACTTTCAACTTTGATTCAATCCTTCTTATTTGTTGAACCTAGCCAACAACCAAATTACCTTTCATAGGTAGAAAATATCAACTTACCAAATAAGGCCCTCGGTCCTTATAAAGCAGTGAAATACTAAAAAGGAAATAATGATCAATATGATCCAATACTAGTAAATATATTAATTCCCCCATGTGAATTAATAAAATAAAGTTCCCAACCAACATGCTTGCATCAATCTTCCATACAAACATGATATATAAATCTCATAATCAACATGTTTACACAACAGCATAAAACATGCAAAATCCAACATAATAAATATCATATATGAACTCAACATAGTTCTTATACATGATACTACATAATTTTCCTTCCTTAAATTATGATGCTATCTCAATCAACACATAGGTATGTACGTACCTTGTGTAGACAAAATTCGAGGTTACTTTAACAAGCTTAAAAGTCGCTTAAAGAATATTCTCCGCCTAAAACAACCAATATAAATCCAAGACCAATCCCTTATGAATTTACAGCAATAATATAATACTTTAAACCCTTCTTAAAAGTGTTTAAAAACCTTTCCCATTAATAAAACTTAAGTATTAAAGCCTCCTAGTATAGTACTATTATACTAGTTGTCAAAAACTCTCAAAACTCATGTTTTACAATCATAAACTCCAACATCAAGACTCTTTTTAAATTTCCAGCAACATATAACATATTAAAACTCTTTTTAAACATGCTTAAACATATTTAAAATCATAAGAATAATCAATTTCATAAACTATAATATACTACTATGATTTTCCAACTTTTAAAACCTTAAAAATCCATGCTTTGATATTTTAAATCCCTACTTTAAATATAATAATCAAATCTGAATTCTTATTCTTTCAACACATACATTATATAACTTAGATTCAATAATTAATCGTCAACTTATAACCTTTAAACATAAACTAATTAAAACAAAACCTGAAAATACAATCTTTGAATAAAACTTGAGGAGTAAGAAAAGAAACAAACCAAAGCAAGAAAAGAGAGCAAAGGCGCCGATCAAGGGTAGCGGCAACACGGTGGTTGGCACGGTGGTTTCATGATGAGGGGAGATTACTTGTTGAAGAAGAAATCGTTGCTTGGGAAAGAAGAAAGGAAACCCATGAGAGAGAAAAAGAGGAAAGAGGGCGCCGGCTTCTTTGAGTAAGGAGGGAGAAAATATTGTGTGGGGAAAAATAGGGTTTTAATGAATTTATATATGTTTTCATTGTGGGCTTAGAAAAAGTTAATTGGGCTTAAAAATAGAGTTTAATGATGAGTAAAATTGGTGTTTGGGTCTCCATATCCAACTAGAAGTCCTTTTCCTAATCTAAGAGTGTTTGCGCTCCTTACACCCACTTAAAAATCCTTTTCCAAATCCTATAAGTATTTCAAACCTTTTAAATACTTTCAAAGCATGACTTTAATAAAAAATTTGACTTGAATAAATCATTAAAATATTTTTTTTTGACTTTCAAATAGTCAACCTTTGAAGAAATAAATCATTAAAATGCTAAAATATATTTAAATATAAATAACTATATATTAAAATATATTTATAAAATTCATAAAATTACGGGGATTACATAGTGGATCTTTTGGTTCTTAAATATTAAAAAAAAGTGGTAGGACGTGTTTTGGTTTGTTTATGTGGAGAAAATAGGAATGTTCTTTTGTTGGAACTTGTCTGATATAATATATGTGGGTTTTCCGATATGACATTAATCTTGTATAAGAATTACGGAGTAATATTTTTTATTTAGCAATTTGATGACATTTTGTGGTTCATGTAGAAATTATGCATTAATAGATGTGTAGCTTAAGACTGAAAATTATTTATGCAGCTTTGTGCAAAATGAAGATCTGAGTGTTGAGATTTGCATATTTTCGTGTCGTGCCTCGTAGAAATTTATGTTGTTGCTGCTGAAGTTAATCCAAGTGAAAGTGCCGTATCTATTTTACCTCTTGTAGTATCTTGTCATAATTTGATTTATATTTGGTCGTTGATGCTCTTTGAAGTTCTCCTAACAGTAATGTTTTATTTGTTTATATCTAATGCTCAACATGGACTTTCTGTGTTTGTACTTTTTCCTTTTTCTCGAGGCGATCCTTTGGTGGAGTATTATTGTAAAATGAGAGGTGTGAGTTGAGAAATAGAAGGTGAATAAATTTAAATTGTGTGGAAGAAATGGAGGAAATATGATCCATGTTTCTTTTGCTCTTGTAAGTTGTAACTTAGTAAACTGTGAAGTCTTATGGATTACTGTTTCCCTTGTGTACCCAAGCTATAGAGGTTTTGTCGGAAGCACTGAAGAGTTTCATGATCCAAAGTTTTTAAAATAATTTTATTGTCTAATCGTTGTTATAACACAGTCAATAGCTTTCTTCCGGATTTGAGTTTGCAGTGTCAAAAATCTAGGCTTAAGGAGTACTTAGCGGTTGCTATTATGTCCTTTTAGGGTCTCAATGTAAGGGACATACTGATTACTGATTACTGATGATGTGTTCTTTCCGAGAACAGGTTGCAATTACTCCTGAAATTTCTAGTAAGAATTTCAGCCGAGAGATACTGAACAAGTTAGTCCAGGATCACAAGGCATTCTTGGGGAAACGGATTCCGGCGTATGATGGCAACAAGAGCCTCTATACTGCAGGTCCTTTGCCGTTCACATCAAAGGAATTTGTTGTTGACATCGTACGAGAAAGAAGAGGCGAGAGGTAAAACATGTTCCTATCTCTTTGAAATTGTAGATATTCCATCTCATGGAAATATCAATGTTCTTACAATTTTTAATTGACTAGATTTATGTATGATTTGTCAGTGAGGTTCAGAAATTTCAGGTAGCCATCAAATGGGCTGCTAAGGTTGATATACATGATTTGCAAGAGTATCTTTCTGGTCGGGTATCAGAGTCTGCACAAGATGTCATCCAAGTGCTTGATATTGTTCTACGTGCAGCTAAGCCTCTCCAGGAGTAATCATTTTTTTTTTCCCAATGCTTCATATGTGTTTAACTTTGTGCTGTTGAGATGCTTAGTTTTTGCATTTGGTTTGTACTATGTAGCTATGTTATGATTGGGAGATCATTCTTCTCTGTTTCGCTTGGTACGGGGCGCCTTGCTGATGGTTTAGAATTCTGGAGGGGTTACTATCAAAGCATTCGGCCGACTCAGATGGGCCTCTCTCTGAATATAGGTATACTCGTGCCCTTTCCTTTTCCCTTTCTAACAACCCCTTGTCATTGACTCATTGTTGGTCTCTCCTGCAAGTGGTGTGTTCATATGCTGTGTCAATTTGATTTATTTAGTATTTTAATTGTAGATCCTTCTACTCAGCCATTCTATGAGTCGTTAATGGTTCATGAGTATGTTCAAGAGTACTTGAACTTGGGAGACCTCTCCCAGCCACTTTCTTATGATCAACGTGTGGAGGTACTTGTCATGTGCTCTGTGATGGGTAAATTTTCATATATACATGACATGTGAAGATACGACCTTGAATTTGTGCAATTATTTCAGGTCAAGAGGGTATTGAAAGGTATCACTGTGGAAACAAGTCATTTGAGTTACAAAAAATGCTACAAAGTCATTGGTCTGTCAAATGAACCAGCAAACCAGCTGAAGTATGTTCCCAATCACACCTTTTTGGCTTGTTTTGCCTTGATCTGCACTTAATATCATGCTTTGCTTACTCCCTCCCTCCCCCCTTTTTCCCCTCCATAACATTTGTTCTTACTTTTCTTGAGGTGCAGGTTCAACCAGAAATTCGAATTTGTCTTACGTACTGTTTGGGGGCTTTTATAATGTGGTTGTGATTTTTCATGTGAATCTCAAACAATATTTGCCTTTCATTTATCTTGCAAACAATATTTGCAATCAAATGTCTCTTCATGCATTATTCTGCCTTTAAAAACTTCTTATATGCAATTACTAAATTAGATAGCAGTAATAGTTTCTAAGAGTAATACCTATTGGGAATAGTAAGTATTGAACATTATCTGTTTCTGAGTTTACAGGTTTTCATTTGACAATATACAGCTGTCTGTTTCCCAGTATTTCAAAGACAAGTACAGTATCCCGCTTCGGTATCCTTCTTTACCATGCATCCAAATTCGGCAGCCCAAGAGGGCTATCTATGTCCCTATGGAGGTCTTGATTTGATACCCGCACATTTTCTTTCTGTTTTATGCTGTATGATACCAGGCATTAATGTATTTCTCAATACAGGTCTGCTTGATTGCTCGAGGACAGAAGTATCTTAAGAAGTTGAATAAGGGGCAGGTGTCTGCTCTTCTTAAGGCAACCTGCCAACGACCTCATGAAAAGGAAAATAATATCAAGAAGGTAAAACTTCTCTGAGTTTTCTGTGTTACTGTCCGCAATAAAGGTCGTTATAATTCTATAAAGCATTCAATTAAATAACTCCAGAGTCCAGACTCTTATCTTTGCTACCCTTTCTGAAGATGGTGAAGGACAATCGGTACTCTGAAAGTCAGATGGTCAAGCAGGAGTTTGGAATGAATATTTCTGAAGCGTGTACAACTATTGATGCTCTAGTGTTGCCTCCACCAATGGTATATATTTTTTTATCACAGCTGTCTATTGCGTATCCAGTTGTGAAGCTGACATGCTGTTATTTGTTCTATGAAGCTTAAGTATCATGACAGTGGGAAGGTCCGAGAAGTTGCTCCTGGGGTGGGCCAATGGAACATGATCAACAAAGTAAGTATTTTGGCTGTTGTCTTCTTCATCCTATTGCTGAACTCGTTAAAGTTCTCACTGTTCATTTTGGATTTCTAGAAAATGTATACTGGTGCTGCTGTGAATCGTTGGGCATGCCTGAATTTGTCGAGCCTGGATCTAGGTTCAGTGCAATATTTCTGCAAGGATCTGGTTGCCATGTGCGCTAGCAAGGGAATGGTTTGTTTTCTTGCCTTGGAAGTTGGAAGTTCGACTTTCTTTTTTGCTTCTGTACTTGACTACTTGATGTCAAATGTTTTTCTTGTTGATTTTCCATTCTGTTTCTGCCAGACCTTCTGTCAGAGCCCATGTATCCCTATACGCTCAGCACATCCAACCCAGATTGAGAAAACTCTTACAGAAGTATTTTCCAACGCCCAAAATAAGTTAGACCTGCTGATCATAGTCTTGCCGGATGATACTGGATCTTATGGTATGTGGCCATGGGTATTGTCTAGATTTGATACTTGTTGATTGCTATTAACTAAGATTGGCGTGGGCTTGTAGGAACAATCAAAAGAATATGCGAAACTGAGTTGGGGATAGTCTCCCAGTGCTGTAAGCCTGACGAGGCTGTAAGGAATAGCAAGCGATACCTGGAGAACGTTGCATTAAAAATCAATGTGAAGGTAAACTACGGCAGTCGTGAATATCATCTATCCAGTATTTTTTTTTTTTTTTTTTGAAAGGAATCTATCCAGTATTCTAATTACCCATTCATGCATTCATTTATGGTCCTCTATGCTTAAAATGTCTAGGCTGGTGGAAGGAATACTGTTTTGATTGATGCTATTCAAAGAAATATTCCTCTCTTGACCGATCGTCCTACAATCATTTTTGGCGCTGATGTTACACATGCTTCACCTGGGGAGGATTCTAGTGCCTCAATTGCAGCGGTATGTTCATCTGCGTGGTTAATGTCTTCTGTACTCGCCTTCCCTATGCTCATTAATGCAGAAGTAGTTATTCAAGAGTGTTGCTGTTTGGACAGGTGGTTGCTTCCATGGACTGGCCAGAAGTGACAAAGTACAAGGGGCTTGTTTGTGCCCAGGGTCATAGAGAAGAAATTATCCAGGATCTGTACAAAATTGGTGATGATCCACAGAGGGGAAAAGTACATAGTGGGATGATCAGGTAATCAAGTTATGAACTTTGTCTCGTAGGTCTCCGAGATCTGAGCTGGAAGTCTTTTGACTGGTTTTTTCTGCTTGTTAGAGAACTGCTGATATCTTTCTTGAGATCAACTGGACATAAACCACATAGGATCATCTTCTACAGGTATAGTTTGCTACTTAATTTGTGTGTTGATCTCCTTGTATTCTTGTTTTGTCTCCTTTACTCAGTTTTTCATTTGGTAGGGACGGAGTTAGTGAAGGGCAATTCTCTCAGGTTCTGCTGCATGAGATGGTTGCTATACGGAAGGTATAATTTTATCTTGTAGGTAATGAGGATAGAGATTACTTCAATGTTTGTTAGCTGTTGTTGGCAGCAGCTAGCAGATGATATTGAAGCAATGTCAATTTTCTGATTGAAAATATTATTTTCACATTAAACGGTTTTGTGTATTATACTGGATGTTTTTTTGGTTGGTTAATGTTGTATAATCGTTCATACAAGAAGGATTACACAAATTAAAGATAGAACAAGCTAGGGAAGAACCGAATGGTTTTCCTAACTTGGGCGATTAATCTAGCTACTTAGAGATACAGCTGCACCACTCTAAATAATTAGACCTTCCTAAGATCACAATTTAACTTAGCCAAAGTTAAACAAGCAAAGGACAAGCTCACTTAATTCCAATCCAAGAATTAAAGCTAACTCACAATTTCACACACTTTGTGTTGGACAAAAACTCACTGCTTTTTTTCCATTTCATTCATTCGGTATTTATACAAGAATTCAAGTCCTATTTTCTGATTTTTTAACATAAAAAAAAAGAAATAAAATTGCCTAAATTAGCTACCACTAATCCACTAAGTACATGGGATAAAACATGCAAGAGAACATGTCCTAAGGAGAACTACTTAGCCGTTTGATGCTGCTCCAATTAGCTCCACTACTTGCTGCACATTCTCCTTGATTATAGGCATGTCTAAGCATCATTCAAATTCCTTCCAACAAGCAGCTACACACGGCCAAGTAAAGGGGAAAGTGGGGAAATGAGGTGCCACAAAAATAGGAACAAACTCTCAAAGAGTTGTACTGAAGTTAGGCGCCACATTTGTAGGAACAACTTTCCTCTTTTCTTGTGCTTCTCTTGCTTGCTGCTTGCTGCTTGCTGGACGTGTCTTCATCATTTCTCATCACACGTTCCATGTTCCATTACATGACTCAATACTAACAAAGTGTTTAAACTAAAACAGCAACAATCAACAGAAAATAATAACAAAGATAAAATGACTCCTAAGCATACTAGGACTGTTATACTTACTTAGAATCAATGACTCTTAGTAGTACAACTTTAGGGAATGGAAAATACAACTCAAACAACTAAGGACATGATTCAAACACACGAGTTAAAAGACTCCTAATTAACATGGACTCTAATGACTCGGCATTGTTGGATTAAAAACAAAGCTTACATAACCATAGTAACCATGGAACCTTGAATAATCCAGGCATTGCAATGAAAACCTTGTGATTAAGCTTCGAACCATATGCTGCCATGGGCGTACCTACATCAGCTAATCTTTCTCATATTACCTTTTTGTTTGATGAAGGCATGTGAATCCTTGGAATCGGGTTATGCACCACGTGTTACATTTGTGGTCGTGCAAAAACGACATCACACCCGTCTTTTTGCAGCTGATCAAAGTATGACGGACAGAAGCGGCAACATCTTGCCAGGTTTAATTACTTCTTGAAATTTTCCACTTTATTGAAATTGTAATGTAATTTAGGCTGATTTGCCTGAGACCTTTGTTAATTATAATTTGTTTTCTTGTATTATGTCACAGGTACGGTGGTTGACACAAAAATTTGCCATCCGTCAGAGTTTGATTTCTATCTATGCAGTCATGCGGGGATACAGGTATGCTGTTTTGGTTGGTGTTGAGCGCTTTAATTTGCATGTGTGTTTAGCTGGCCATGTCCGTTAATTTCACATACCAGCAACCCAAACTCATACTAGTTACTGAAACATTGTGAATGACTTGTGTAGGGGACGAGCCGGCCCACTCATTATCATGTCTTATATGACGAGAACAATTTCACAGCAGACCTACTGCAGCTGCTGACAAATAGCTTGTGCTACACGTAAATATTCTCGCTTGTACTTGGTTGTGTATGACTGTAAGCTTAAAAAGATGTATGATTTTCCGTTTATTAAACTGGGGTGTTTGACTTCTTTTAATCAGGTATGCTAGGTGCACACGCTCAGTCTCTGTTGGTAAGTTTCGTGCAAGTAGTGTCCTATTTAAGAATCTTTTTGCGACGTGTCTGGCAATTTTTAACGTTCCATATTTCTGTTGAGAGACTAACGTGAGGTTTTAAATTTGATTGTCAGTCCCTCCAGCTTACTATGCGCACCTTGCAGCATTTCGTGCTCGTTATTATGTTGAAAGCTTGCCAATGTCGGATAGTGGATCAACTGGTGTAAAGGATATGACCAAGGACGGTATTGCAAAGGTTGCTGCTCTTCCGCAGATCAAGGAGAATGTGAAGCAGGTCATGTTCTATTGCTAAACAAAGAATCGCATCATTCAAAGATCGAATCAACTCTTAAGGTCCTAATTAAATTTTGGGGGAATATGAAGTTTGAGTTTTGGGGGAATATGAAGTTTCTTTAACTTATGCACTTCCTCCGTTTCATTTTACTTGCTACACTTCTCAATTCACGGACTCCTAGGCAATTTTTGGAGAAGAGAGAGGTAGAGAGTAAAAAGAAAAGGGACCCATGTGAGAGGAGAGAGATAGAGAGAGTTTATTGCCCAAAAAGGAAGTGTAGCAAGTAATATGAAACTTCCCTATATGGAAAGTGTAGCGAGTAATTTGAAACGGAGGAAGTATTAGGGATCTGATTTTGGTGGTTTTGGTTGCTTTCTGGCAATGGAAAAATTTTAACACTTTTGTATACGTGCGCGGCACCCCAAAATATTGGCATTGTGATATTCGTAATTTGTTGGGTGTAATCAGTACGATGCCATTTTTGCAATTGGTTTCAAATAGGTGGTAAGCTCAATCTTTGTTTGAACTGCATTAGGCAAACCACAAAGGGTAGGTACCCGTACTAAAACTGGCTACACGTCCATATAACGTTGAAAAGAAAATCATATTATTGGTTGTTTAAAGTACAAGTTGGAGGTCTCATCTAGCAATTTCCGATAGTAATAAAATGTGGAACTGGTTCCAACACACTGGTTAAAATGTGGAATTTTTGTTTTTAGAATTATGCCAAGGATAACACGTTTTCTAAGTTAGTGGGCTGCTGTTTAGGATATATATTGTAAATGAATTGATAAAAAAGTGCGCATAGATAAGTGACTACTGCTTACATATTCTAGTGGAACAATATATGTTTGGCAGCTTGTTTACAATGCAAATTAAAGATTAAGCTAACAATTTCTAAGAGATTGATAAATTAAAACTTGTTGCTAACTCGTACAGCTCTTCGTAGAGTTGCTGAAACGAAGTAGTAGCTTACTCACGGATAATGGATATAAGCTCCCACATGTTCTCTAAGTTGGTGGTTTTCCTTGCTAGTTTTAGAAAGTGTTGGTTAGCATTCTGCGTGTTTTATTTAAAGGTGGAAGAGAATTAAAGCCATACAACCGACTATAGATATTCATTTGATAGCATAACATAGGCTATTTAGAATCATTACAAATTCTCTGGTTTTTTTGGTGCTCAGACATAATGTTTTTACAAAACCAGGGGCAAAATGAAGCTTAAAGTGGGTAGTTAACAGAGAGTTAGGCCTTGCCTTTTGCAAACAAAAAAAAGCTATTAAATGGCAAGTAGTAGGGATGTCGCACAGGAACACGAAGCTTGGTTTTGTTTACAGACAGCACAAAAGGTTGGTGTTCCTGTTAGAAGCCCATCTAAATCCAAAAGGTGTCAATTGCAGAAATCAACCGATTTGTTCCAGCGTATTGCTTTTGGGACCCAGCTTAGAATCTTGCTCCTTGCAAGTGAAGTTGCTGAGCCAATTTTGCAATAGGAAGTAGTTTGTGCCCAAGTCATTTGCTGTTAATTTTGGTGATTGGACTCCATTAATGGAGTTTAGAGAGAAGAACTGAAGAAACAGTAGAGAGAGGAAGAAGAGGATAGAGAGAAGGATGAGAGGAGACAAAACAAGGGACTACATTGTATTATCTTGATTGAAACATAAAATGAAGTACAAGAAACTATTTATACTTAAACTAATTAGATCTAACTAAAACTAATTTTAAAGTAAGATACAAAGCTCAAAGATGTTTGAGAACGTAATTGGTGTTCTGCCTTTTTCATATACTGTGAAGCTGTTATATACAACAATGAGAGGAGCGTAATGCTCGAAAAAGATACAAACAAATCTCCTAAGTTAGGTAAACTTCCTAGTAATGAGCCTAGAATAAAGCTGTCAACAACATTATCCTAAAATAACAAGATATACAAAATATACAGCTAATACCCCCCCTCAAGTTGGAGCATGAAGAGTCGAAATGCCCAACTTGGCAAGTAGAGACTGAAACTGCTTACGACCCAGTGCTTTAGTGAGAATATCAGCAAGTTGAGAAGTTGTGTGAACGTAAGAGGGGGCAATAGTACCTCGGAGGATCTCATCACGCACGAAATGGCAGTCAATCTCGATATGTTTCGTACGTTCATGAAAAACAGGATTATGAGCAATATGTAAAGCTGCTTGACTATCACAATGTAAAGAAACGGGCGCAGTTTGCTCAACACCAAGACACATAAGTAAACCTTTTAACCATATAATCTCACAAGTAGCGAAAGCCATAGCACGATATTCTGCTTCAGCAGAAGAACGAGATATTGTCGCTTGTTTCTTTGTTTTCCAAGAGATTGGGGAACCCCCGAGGAAAACAAAGTAAGCAGTAAGAGAACGACGACTAATAGGACAGCTTGCCCAGTCGGCATCACAATAAGCTTCTAAGGCCATATTGGAATCAGCACGAAGTAAGATACCTTGTCCAGGGCTACACTTTAAGTAACGAACAACTCGCAGAGCAGCTTCCCATTGAGATTGAGTTGGATGCTGCATAAATTGAGCTAAAACATGAACAGAATAACAGAGCTCGGGTCGTGTGATAGTGAGATAAATCAGTCTCCCGACCAAACGCCTATACCGCGCTGGGTCTGTCATAGGTGTATCTGATGCAAGGGCTAGTTGATGATTCTCCTCCATTGGAACACTGGCCGGTTTTGAACCAAGAAGACTTGTCTCTGTCAAGATGTCAAGAGCATATTTGCGTTGACAAAGAAAAATCCCGCTAGAGCTGCGAGCTACTTCAATACCAAGAAAATACATGAGTTTTCCCAAGTCCTTCATATGAAAGCAATTATTGAGATAAGCTTTGAAATCTGCAATGGCAACAGCATTATTGCCAGCAATAACAAGATCGTCCGCATACACAAGAATATTCAAAACCACATCCTTCTTGCGATACACAAATAAAGAGTGATCAGAAGCACTGGCACAAAAACCATATGCACGCAAAGCTGTTGCAAACTTTGCATACCAACAACAAGGAGCCTGACGCAAACGATACAAGGACTTGCGAAGTCGACACACCTTACCAGACAACCCGTGACTAAATCCAGGCGGGAGACGCATATATACCTCTTCAGCCAAGTCACCATGAAGAAATGCGTTGTGTACATCCATTTGATGTAACTCCCAATTATTAATGGCGGCAACAGTAAGAAAAGCACGTACAGTGACCATTTTGACAGTGGGGGCAAAAGTCTCAACAAAATCAATTCCTTCTCTTTGATGATTGCCAAAGACAACTAACCTGGCCTTGTATCGTTCAACCGTGCCATCAGATCTATGTTTAACTCGAAACACCCACATGCATCCAATCGCAGTTTTATCTGGAGGAAGGTCTTCTATAGTCCAAGTTCCATTGGCTTCCAAGGCTGTAATTTCCTCCTCCATTGCCTTTCTCCAACGTGGATCACTCATTGCCTCCTTAAAAGAGGTAGGCTCCACATCAGCAGAGATAGCTGCAAGAAACTGACGATGTGTAATAGAAAAAGCATTACAATTCACATAATGTGCTATAGGATAGGAAGTACCTGAGACTTGGACTGGTGTGAGTGAAGCTTCGGGGGAAACCAATGTCGTGTTAGCCTGCGCGCCGAGATTGGACAATCGTACATAATCCTTATGCCGAACATTATCAAATTTCTCTCGTTTGCCACGACCAAGCTCATTCAAGACATTCCCACCTGCATCATCCCACACTGTATTCTCTTCAGCCTCAACAAAGCCATGACGAGCTGATTCACCCAAAACCATGGCAACATCATCGGGATACTGATCACCACTTGTGGCCTGCTCCCCCAGTTACTGTTGAGGGATTGCATCGTGTACAATAGGCTGCAACTCGTCTGGTTGGTGCGGTGCATCAGGATTATGCATCTCGACAAACTCATCAGTAAGAACTCCAACATTGCGGTCAGGTGCAGCCTCATCCACTTCACATGCAACATCATCAAAGACCCTACTAAATTCATCCGGATACAAGGAATGCAAGTGCTTCAATTCTGCGGGATCGGCTAAAGGAAATATATCCTCATAAAATTGAACATCCCGTGACTGAAAATAATCCCCTGTCTCAAGATCAAACAAATGCCAACCCTTCTTTCCAAAGGGATACCCAAGAAAATACAACGACGACTTCTACTATCAAACTTATCTCGACAATTAAGGTTCTTCGCATAGCACAAGCACCCAAAAACTCTAATAGAGCTAAGATTAGGAACTTGCCCATATAGCAACTCATAGGGTGTCTTTCCCTCAAGCACACGGGAGGGAGTTCTATTTATCAAATATGCAGCTGTCAACGCACATTCACCCCAAAAATCAATAGGCAAACAACCTTGAAAACGCAAAGCACGAGCAACATTAAGAATGTGGCGATGTTTGCGTTCTATTCTGGCATTCTGCTGAGGAGTTTTAACATTAGAGGTTTGATGAATTATACCATTCTCTCGGAAATAATTACCAAGACCATTAAACTCCGTCCCATTATCACTACGCATGATTTTAACCCTTTTTCCAAACTGACGTTCAATCAAGGCAAAGAATTTTAGCATTAAACTAGGCACTTCATCTTTGGTCTTCATCAAATAGACCCATACACATCTAGAGAAATCATCCACAATAGTAAAAAAATATCGAGATTGACAAGCACGATTTTCACGATAAGGACCCCAAACATTACAATGTATCAACTCAAATAAATCATTAGCTTTATTTTCAGTTAATGGAAAAACATTATGAGTCTGCTTGGCTCTATGACATATATCACAAACTTTATTATCTAAATTACTCTTCTTGCTACTAACTTGAGGAAGAAACTCCATTGCTTGTAGTGACGGATGTCCCAGCCGTTTGTGCCACAGTGCCATAGAATCTTTTGCAGTCACGACATTAACATGAGTTGGTTCCCCCATTGTCAAGTAATAGAGCCCATCAGTTAGCTTACCCACACCAATCTTCGTCCTCAAGGTATGGTCCTGTACAACACATTCATTGTTAGTGAATTGTATGCTTAATTGTTGTGTATGTAAAAGTTGAGAAACTGATAACAAATTGCAATTGAATGTGGGTACAAGCAAAACATTCGACAAAACAAGATCATCATTCAACTTCACACTCCCTACTTTGGTAGCCTCTATACTAGCACCATTAGGCAAACCAACTTGAATAGGACGAATAGACTGACAAGAATAAAACAAAGTCTCATCACAACAAACGTGATTCGACGCACCAGTGTTGACGATCCAAGTGTGAATACCCTTGCCATTCAATCGAACATGGTTTGTAGTGACTGAAACCTCACCGAGGACGGCATTAGCTTTCACTGGTTGTGCGGTGTTTGATGACCCTGACTGGTTTCTGCATCGATTTTCGCAGCATTTTGTGCAGTTTGTCCTAGCCTTAGCTTTGCTCCTACCTCTCCCTTCATCTTGGCCTCTGCAACATCCACCTTAGGATTTGAACATATACTCAAATTAGTTCAATCTTAATTTTCAAAGAAGATAATATAAACAATGCATGAAAAATCAATAAAATTTGTCACCTAGGCTAATGAATCTCTTGCATAACATATGATAGGAAACATGATTGTTGCAGGGAGATTCTAAACCTTTACATTCCCCCAAATCTTCATCCAGACTTCAATTTTGTCACATTATTCTCAAAACAAAACAAATTAAAAAAATAAAATTGAAAGTTTCCTATACAAAAATTACAATGTTATACAAAATCTGAACTTTAGCTAGGGTACATAAAAATTTACATTAAGTGCTACGTCGGCTTCCAATCTAAAAATTGTTATGTAATTAAAAGAAGAAAAGAACTAAAGTTGATTATAAATTTTTCAATCTGGGTCAAAATTAATTTGAAAATTAAAAAGACCCAAGAAAAAAAAAGGTGACCCACAAATAAACCAAATTATGAAGAACCCTAGATTTTCGGAATTTTTTTTTTAAAAAAATGAGAAGAAACAACAAAACCCAAAAAAAATCAGTATTATACAATACTTAGATCTTGGCATTACAGTAAAAATTATCGAAAAAAAAAACCTTATCAAAAACTTCCTTTTTAAAATCTTTAGTCCCCTTAAAGATTTCTTCCATTGTCATGGAGGCAGCAAGAACACGAGTTTCGCCCTCGATAATACCCTGTATAAGTTCATTAACAAGGTTAGAGGACATGTCATGTGGTGCCATGAGCTTAGCATACAGCACAAGGCTATCATCGTCGTCGACGCGGGGGCCAATAGTGAACACAGCAGGCAGCAAGAATGGCAGCTTCTCAGTTCTCAGCACTCATGGCTTGCACCTCGAAGGTGTAGTTAACGGGTGAGACATTCACACGTACGTAACGTTGGCCGGGGAGAATTAGAGATTTTTTGGCTAGTTTTATGTCTGTAATGTTCCATCCTGTTATGGCTAGATATTCAGATGGACCAGCTACTCTGTATAATGGAATTATCATGCTTCTAAATCTAATGCTTCTGTGTGTTTTTCTATGGCTTAGTTTTTGTGTTAATAGTGAAGGTTTAATTTTTAAGCTAAAGGTGAGTTGTTTTGGTGGTTATGATCATGCATTAATATAGGAGGATTAAGTGGGTTTAGATCCGATAAATATGTATATGTTCCTGAGTTTAATGGTAATTTATCTTTCTTAATGGGGTTTTTATGATGGGTGAGATTGTGTTAATTATTTAGAGGGTGAAAGATTGAGATACGGTACATACTTGAAAATTAATACTGAGATTGATTGATATATTTCCTATGAAAGTGAAACTAATTGTCATCAATAGAATAAAAAAACGACTCACTTTGGCTTAAAATTGAAACTTATATAGTTTGGTAATTATAATAAGTGATCTAAATTGGTAAAAAACTTATATGGACTTGGTCCACATTAAATTAGTGTGGACCTAATGCTTATTCATGTGATTGATGAAAAAAAAGGTCACTGTATAAAAAAAAAATACATATAAAAGATGAGTAGATATAAATTGTGAAGTTTGACTATGTGAAAGAAAAGGTTACTATGTCACAAAATGAAAATTTCATCATGATAAACTAATGTGAAAAAGAGTGACTATATTAAAAAAAACAGTCACTATGGTAGATATTAACTGTATAAGAGTATAACTTAAGATTTTAAAAGGTTACAATATGGGAAAAAATGGCCACTATATTCAATAAGTGTTTTTTGGTCCACAATAATATTATTGTGGACCAGGTCCACGCAAGACTAACTCTCTAAATTGAGCCTAACTCAAACAACTAAATTTTTTTTAGCTCAATTAGTAGTTTTTGAGACATACAAAAGTATATGTTATAGTTTTGAGACGGAGTAATTTAACAAGTTCAATTAGTAGTCTTCCATCATGAATTGACATTTAATTTTGTAGTAGATTCATATTATAAGAATGTCATCCCATAATTTTTTTTGGTTAGAAAATTTTCAAACACAAATCTTTTGTATAGTTTTTTTATCAAAATAAATTCGACATTATTATTGATCAAAGATTATATATAGAACTTTTGATTTTCTTTTGTATACATATATAGGCGTTAGAGTTGAATTTTGGAGAGGCGTCCAAGATTTAGGTTATGTTCTAGTCAAGTCTAGTCTCGTATGAATATCGTTTAGTCTGGTCTCCAATTTTGACAAAACTTTGCCCATCTTTCGTGCTAAAATTTATCAAAAAACACATTAATTTGGGATCTTGTCAGATACATCTACTTGTGTATTTTTTAAAAATCTAATTTTCAAAAACACAAAACTGAACATATTCCGTAAGAATTATAAGTCATTCATCATACACCCGGGTGTACCATGCACATGGTATAGGTGTACCATGTTCACGGTACACCCGGGTGTATGATAAAATTTGTAGCATTAGTAGCTAGAAACTTTATAAGGCATTAAGGCATCTTACAAAATCAAATGCAATTTCTAATGTCACTTGATAGTATCAAGGTAAAAATTTAATCCAGTTCTTTGGTAGGTACGTTCTCTATCAGCAAAGCTAGAGAAATTGGCTGCGATGAAATGGAGATACGAGTAAGAATGAATAAAGCAAGGGCTATGGAGCATATTGATTGTATGTAATCACATTTTGGGAACTAAGAAACTAAATCTTCATCCTTCACAAGTCACTTTGAGCATGCAAGTAGCTTATATGTACTGGAGAATGCATTGATAGAAAAGAGCACACAAATGAATTGCAGGTTCATATTTAGAACATGAAAAGTATTGCTCTTAAGACAAAGTAGTAAGTTTCTACTGGTGAATGCATTCACAGAAAAGAGCACACAAAAAAAATTGCAGGTTCATACTCAAAACATGAAAAGTATTGCTCTTAAGGCATAGTAGTGAGTTTTTAGTAGCATATTAACAAGAAATCAGAGATTAATACGATATCGATATCTAATTACTAGAAAATACTACATATAAACTTGTCACCCTTTATCAATCAGTTCAATCAATCTGAGGTTAGTTCACTTGGCAATTGCAGCAACAGAACCACTGCCAGTGCCATCAGTGTCAGTCAGAGTGGCAAGCCAAGCAGGTGGCAGCATCCCAGTTTGCTCGTGGACCGTCTTCAGAAGTGGAGGCAGCATGCTATAGACCTCGGCAACATCTCTCATGGACCCACCAGATCCACTTCCACCCTCCAAGGTTGCGCCACCTGACGACCAGATACTGATCTTTGGCTGCAAACCCTGAACAGCTTGAGCATTGATCCTAGCCATCTCTTGGAACACTCCAGAATTGATCATCATGTAGTCTCTCAGTTTAGCGTAATCTCCATCAAGAGACTTGAGAAGGGTACTAATGTAAACTCCTTGAGCTTGAGCGAGGGCGATGATTCCCTCAGCCTCTTTCTTCTTTCCATAAATGTCTGCATCAGCTGCTTGCTGACGAGTATAGAAGGCAGCATCTGCTGCTGCCTTCTCTCCCTCGGCTTGCTTTTGCTTCTTGTATAGACTTGCATCTGCTTCTCTTTGGTGGTTGTACAGGTTCCGATTTGCTTCTTGGACCTGTTGATTATAAATTTGCGTGTTAATAATTCAAAGCAGTAACTTTCATTAGAATATAAGATAGAACAGAAAAATGTTGCTTGTCACTTTCAATTCCTAGAATTAGTATCCACTGTCATGTAAAGTTATAACCCAAGAATAGCAAATTCTTACCCTATACTCAATGTAAATCATTAACTTTATGCTAAAAAAATCCTACACGTTGAACGGTTAAAGAATTGTTCACCTTGGCACTTCCTACATGTCTATGACCTACCTAGCTCCCTCATCACATTATGAGTCATCAATCCAGAGAAGTTCCATAAAGCCAATCATTATGATCAGTATAAAAAATTACCATTAAAACCATTTGCAGTATTAGCAATCTTTTCACAGCATGATAAATTGGAAAGAAACCAGTAACCAGCTAGAAACTAATTTATGCAAAATTACTTGTCAAAAGAGCCAACTTAAAGAGTGAAAGGAAAAAGAAAGCATCCAGGTAAAGGAATTTCTTTGTGTGTGTGTGTGCAGCCAGGGAAAATTATTACTTGTCATCTTCTATTTGCTACATACGCCTTTGAGGATCAAGGTTCACAATTCACAAACTTCAATATTATATTATGATCAATGTGTTTTATATCTAATATCAAACTTTTATATGCATAATTGAAAATATCAATTATCACATATTGGTCTTGGAGAACATAAAAAACCGAATGTTGCAAGTAAAGAGACAGAAGAGTCAGTAAATAATTAGTCTACAAGCTATACATAAGATCATAAGAGGTTAAAATCAATTGCAGCATTAGCAGTATATTATAGCCTCACAGTGAAGCAAACTAAAGTAAACAGAAAAAACATAATGTTCAATCATACTCCACAATCCAATTAAGAACTTAGCAAATTCTTATTAGAAATTAGTACCTTAATGTCATACTCGACAGTGGCCTTACTTAGGTTCTCAGCCCTGAGTTTTTCAGTGGTAGTAAGAGCATTCTTTTTCTCCACCTCAACCTGGAGCTCAGCCTGTCGAATCGAAACTGCCTGCTTAGCCTCAACCTCAGCAAGCTGCGCGGCCTTGGCCCACCCGGCCTTCTGGGCAGCAAGCTCAGCAGCTGCTTTTGCAACATCAGCCTCCTTTTGGTTCTCAAATATCTTAACCTCACTCCTAACCTGAACCTCTTCCTTCTTGCTTTCTCCATCTCTTTTTGTGGATATGATCTTGGTTTCTGCATCGATTTTCGCAGCATTTTGTGCAGTTTGTCCTAGCCTTAGCTTTGCTCCTACCTCTCCCTTCATCTTGGCCTCTGCAACATCCACCTTAGGATTTGAACAGATACTCAAATTAGTTCAATCTTAATTTTCAAAGAAGATAATATAAACAATGCATGAAAAATCAATAAAATTTGTCACCTAGGCTAATGAATCTCTTGCATAACATAGGAAACATAATTGTTGCAGGGAATTTCACAACCTTTACATTCCCCCCAAATCTTCATCCAGACTTCTATTTTGTCACATTATTCTCAAAACAAAACAAAAAAAATAAAATTGAAAATTCCCTATACAATTTTTTAATGTTATACAGAATCTGAACTTTAGCTAGGATACATAAAAGTTAACATTAAGTGGTGCGTCGGTTTCCAATCTGAAAAGAACTAAAGTTGATTAAAAAAAAATTAATCTGGGTCTAAATTAATTTGAAAATTAAAAAGACCCAAAAAAAAAAAAAAGTGACCCACAAATAAACAAAATTATGAAGACCCCTAGATTTTCGGAAAAAAAAAAAAAAAAAAAAAACGAATAAACCCAAAATTTCCGGTATAATACAATACTTAAATCTTGGCTTACAGTAAAAATTATCAAAAACAAAATCTTACATTAAAGTATTAAACTCGTAAAAAAGCCAACACCCTTAAAAATAAGTTAAAGATTAAATTTTACAAAATAATAATTTCATCAATAGCTTAGTCCAGACGAGAATAAAAAGAATCAAACACCAACACTCTAAATTAATAAGAAATCAAGAACCCTAAAACCCCAAAATTCCGGTATTATACAATACAGTCAATACTTCAATCAATTTTTCATTACAGCATAAATCATCAAAAGACATACATCGAAAGAAATCCAATGAAACCCATTAAAAAAAATTCAATAAATTTACACAAAAAAAATAACAAGAATGAAGAAAAAAAAAGATGGGTACCTTAGCCTGATTAGCAGCCTCCATTTGAGTCTTCTGACCCAAGTAAGAAAAATACTCATGACCTTGAACATCCACAAGTTGTTTAATATTAGCATTATATATAACAAGTCCAAATTGATTCAACTCCAACTGAACTTTATCAAAGATTTCTTTCTTAAACTCTTTAGTCCCTTTAAAAACTTCTTCCATTGTCATGGAAGCAGCAAGAACACGAGTTTCGCCCTCAATGATACCCTGCACAAGTTCATTAACATGGTTAGAGGACATGTTATGGGGTGCCATCAGCTTAGCATACAGCACAAGGCTATCATCGTCGTCGACGCGGGGGCCGATAGTGAACACGGCAGGCAGCAAGAATGGCAGCTTCTCAGCACTCATGGCTTGCACCTCGAAGGTGTAATTAACGGGTGAGACATTCACGCGCACGTAACGTTGGCCTGGAAGAATTAGAGATTTTTTGGCGAGTTTGATGTCTTTGATGTGGAAACCTGTTATGGCTAGGTACTCAGATGGACCAGCTACTTTGTATACTGGGATTATCATGGCTTCTTCCTTTTTTATAGATTCTTCTCCTTGAGGAGGATGAATATAGGTAAGAGTGGGAAATATGAAGTGTGATCATGCATGCAACATTATCTCTATTATATATGGGAACTCCTCACCTTTTGGTGTCCACCTTTTTTACCCAAAATACCCCTAATAACTAAACAAAACTACTAATTGTTTTCTCTCATTTAAAAAAAAAAATCCCTACAATTGCAAAGCAGTTACATCTTACATCTGCACAAGTAAAAACAAAAATAGAACAATATTACTTGAATGACGATTAAATTAAAACTTCCACAAAATCACTTACACACGATATCACGCACGCATCGCGTGCAACATATACTAGTTATATATATAGGAGCCGTCGAGCCGAGGAGGAATTTATTAAGTCGGCTAGGATATTGTTAGGACTTAGGAGATAGAATTATATATTAGGGAAAATTTCTTGAAACTATCTTTTATAATCAAACTTTTTCAAAAAACTACCTTTTTAAAATTTTCTTTCAGAAAACTACCTTATATAACAAATTTGTTTCAATGTACTACTCCCTCCGCCTCATAATATAGTGCTTACATTCCTTTTTGGGTGTCCCAAAATATTGTGCCTATTTTCTTTTTTATCAATTTGTTTGGACTCAATTGCCCTTCATTTCTACATAAACTTTCCTAAATACCCCTACTTTCCTTTCAAAATATGTGCCCCTATTTATTGTTTTACACCATTCCAATAAACATTTATTGCATTTTCATTTTATTTTAAAGAAAAAAGAAGAAGAAAAAAACTAGTTCCAAGACAAAAGTACCCAAAATATATTTATTTAAATAGATGTTTTTAGAAAATCCTAAAACTTTTTCCATTTTCCTTAATTCTCGTGAAAAATGAAAAGTGAGCACTATATAATGGGACGGAGGGAGTACCATTTTACCATAAATGGGGTTTAATCACTAATAATTGAGTCACCGTAAATTGCTATTCTTTCCTCCCCTATCGTTTCTTTCTTCTTTTCTTGCTACTCCATCGGTAGTAACACCTACGGCGATTGTCATTTATTGATTAGTATTAAATATAAGCGTAACATGGTAGTATATTGAAAGGAATATGTTATATAAGGTAGTTTTTTGAAAGAAAATTTTTAAAAGGTAGTTTTTTGAAAAAAGTTGGTTATAAAAGGTAGTTTTTTGAAATTTTCCCTATATATTAAGATATTATTTATCTTGTTAGATTCAGATTAGCACACTATAAGGTACAGTTGTATTTGAACCATATATTTCAAAATCAATGGCTTATATTAGTGGGAAGGGGAAAATAAGGGGGTGGATTTTGGTGAGAAAAAATAGAGGGGGTTTTGAAAAGATAATATATGAGTTATTAATTTTTATTCAATGATTGATATTGCTCAAACTCTAGGTTGTAGAGTTTTTATAGAACTCTAAATGATCCAAACACTAGGTTGTATATGTTACTTCTCATATTAATAAAATCAATAACAAAACTTGACCAAATTTATTAGCGTATTATGTTGATAATTAAAACAATATTTTATGATTTAATATTATTTTAAACAATAAGGTCATTTGTTATAGTGAACGATTGATTTTTAATTAAATGAAGTCGATTTAGTTGAATAATGTTTTAGTAAGATGGTTTGGCAATACGACATTATGTACCCTTTAGAAGTCAGTGAATAGTGCACGAATTCATCTAACCACACTGCTTTTTGATGTTTTTTATTTATTTATATAATTACACTGCTTTTTGATGTTTGAGGAAAATTAACTTCCTAGCAAGTCCAAATTTATGTGCCCACTAAAGTACCAAACACTACATACCCAGAGGCCAGATACAACCTTATTGCGATTACAATTTGCGAGGGGCTGCATATCACCAAATTACTGTACCCAGATATCGACAGAAGCTAATGTTGAACAAAAATAATAACACAAACAGCCTCACCAAAGGCAGAATGCAGACTATCAAGAATATACAGTGTTTACAAGAGTCATCGACAACTCATGACAGTGATGAATACTATCTTGCTCAATATTGCTAATTGCGTATTTCATGATCCAGATATACCAGGACACACAACAATAATTACAAACTCTTTTTCACCCATTTACAATATGAATCATAATATTAACAAACCCAAGTTCCTATTCAAGCTACGCTTGCCATAAATTGTACTTAGTTCTTTCAACTCTTCTTCCGGTTCTTGGATTTGGTGGTTGTGGTAGTAGAGGATTCACCTCCTAACTTCAAAACAGCACCATCACTAACTTCATTAGACATGGATAGTTGCTCTACTGCTTGCCCTGCTTCAAGTTGCAACATCAAGTCTTTGAGCTGCAAATTTCAGAAGATTGCAATGGAGTTCTCATCAGTTGTTCAAGCGAAGAGGCCAAAACAAAAGAAGCATCCAGGCTCCAGCCTATGAGAAATTTATCAGATTCACAAACCTGTTCTTCAAGGTCTTGTAGTTTGGTATCCTTCAGCCTAACAGCTTTCTCTTCCCTGCAGCAAAATGGAATTAGAATATACTCATTGTAGATATTACCTTTTGTGTTAACATAAGTTTCATCATTCCACATGCAAAAGGAATAACTATTCATCATATTGATATAAGAAGCACAAATGAGATGCATCCATTATAGTGTAGAAAAAACTCAACCCCTTGTCGGAGGTAATACAACTCAATCTTGGTGAGTGGAGAACCTACCTAATTTCAGTAAAGTAAAATATAAAAATTACTCCACCAACTCCTATCACATCTACTTAACCACACTACAACTTATCACCTTTTACTTGGGCATGTACCTGTGTTTGATACGAGTACCTACGTCCGAGAAACACAGCTATAGTAGCAAACCGACAACTTCCTAGGCTTTATTCATAAATCCTCCCACTAATAGCTACAAAGCACTTTTAAATAAGCCCATCAATGAGGGAAATCATTCAGTAGTCCCTTCTACAGAATGAAAACTTGGGAACTCAACAATCAGGTTATCAGTTGTCATACTAGATCAGAGAAGCACTGTTCTGTAGTTTTTAGTATAACTTCAAACAAACAACATCCAAATAAAAATCTTCACAACCAGTTACCCTAAAAAAAGACCAGCTATTCAAGCAGCCACCCCCATCAGTATCCTACACTCCTACTAGTGTTCTTTATTAATTGCAAATAAATTACACAAGCTGCACCATCTTGAAACCAACCTAGAGAACATAAACTGTTTCTTTGTTTCAAACTCAAAGGACTTCGGGGTTTGGTGTAGATTTTTGACGTAACCAAGGGTAAGAGCTCAGGAGAACCATGAGCAGTATGACCAGCAAAGTTGAACCATATTACCAAGCTGCAAAAGCGGGCTTCAAACTGACTCCGACAATTGATAAATGCACACACATGTTCTAACAATCAACTAAAACCCAGTCAGACACAACTTGACCCATGGCTTAATTAGTCTTATTTCTGGTCAGGTTGCAAAATTGTGTTCAACAAACATCAGAACAAATAAGGATTTTGATTGGATGAAATTTGAACAAGTTTGCAAAAGTCAACAATAAGGATTGAGATCATATGTCCCCATGTATGTCTCGTCTTGTGTCCATCTCTTAAAAATTTAACACATCAACTAGTACTTCCTCTGTTCTTCTTTAATTGTAACATATCTTTCTATGGTCAAACTTGACAAACTTTGACCGTATATATATTCAAATGTAGTCAATATTAATTATCAAGTGATAGATTGTTAGATTCGTCTCAATGTGTATTTTCGCAAATATCAACGTTTTATAATTTTTACTTATATGTACTTAACGAAATTAATGGTCAAAATTTGCATTGGAGTTCGTGAAAAGATATGTTGCAAGTAAAAAAGAATATAGAAAGTACATATTATTTTGGTGTTAGTGGTTGATGCAAGTGGTGTGGACAGTGTGGTATATTGAGAGGACATGCGATGGGACCAAAGGGGTGCAGAATAGTAAAGAAGATATTGCTGCAACAAAATGTGGAGGGGTTCTACAATCATAGAATACGTGAAATCTAAGCTAAAGTTTGACCTTACCTTTTCTCAGTCTCCTGTATCTTGGCCTTCCAGA
Source organism: Beta lomatogona (assembly GCA_947646795.1). Taxonomy (NCBI): domain Eukaryota; kingdom Viridiplantae; phylum Streptophyta; class Magnoliopsida; order Caryophyllales; family Amaranthaceae; genus Beta; species Beta lomatogona. The sequence continues at coordinate 105,117 of CANSNZ010001006.1, read as the reverse complement.
TCTCTTGATTTTTCAGCAGATTTTCATTGATCTGCAGCCAAACATTGAAAATGAGAAACTAAGTGTTGCCAAACAAGCCAAGAAATCTACACGAACCATCAATAGACAACAGAGAGATAGCACAAGAAATCAAGAGTTGTAATATAACAACTGAATTCCAAAGAGCCACTTCAAGAAGAAGCCGACTCAGACACATACATCATCTAGAAATTTCTTTTCTTTCATGCATCTATCCAATTTTGCTTGCAATTTCTGCAATTTCAAGCTCACAGCTTTCTCCACAGCTTCAGCTATTTCCCTTTCAGTCTCTTCTTTAACTTCTTGCAACAAAGATTCAAAATACTGCAAATGCACATTGATTAAATAATCATTCCAAATAAAGAAGACAGTTAAAAAATATTGCAGGTTCCAATTCCATATCTAGATGTGAATGTATCACTCTTTAACAAGTCTTTATTTCTGTATATGACCTCACCAATTTTTGATTCTCAAGCTGTGTGGAGAGAAGTTCATTGTATTCGCTTACAATCTGGTAAGACAAATAACGTGCATAGGAAATTCAATCTCTGCAATTTACAGAAACAAACCATCCTCTAACTGATAGAAAAAGAAGAGAATCATACAGCTTCGACTTTACTATTTAAGATAGCGTCATTAATCCCAGGATCCTCACTGCACTCGCAACTGCCACAGCCATGCATGGCATGTGAACATGGAGCATTTAGCTCAACCAACTTCCCATCCGTTTTTGACTGTATTAGACGGTGGACATAGTTGTCACCGACATAATCCCAAACACGGCGAGTTTCCAAGTCCAGGGAATAGCAGTGCTGTGTTTCTTTCCAATGCACTATAGCATGGCCCTCCTTATACCTGGATCAAACGCTTCCTGGTCAGGAAATTAGACAATTAGAATATCTAACATTTTTAACACGTATGTTAATCATGTCTGTAAGTTTTGTTTTACATCATAATTTACTCAAAGAGCTATGGACCTCAATGATGTTACTCCCTTAGCAGTTTGATCAATTGGAACAGATTTTACATCACAAAAGTACTTTAACCCTTGTGGCCAAACTACAATGGCATAAATGCTTTATCCATAAAAATTAAAATTTATAGAGAGTATTACCTTCCACAACCCACAAAACCACATATTACACATATCCACAGATTCTCTGAGGTTTGACATATGAAACAGGTTGATTTCTCAGGCTGCTGCTGACAATAACGACAAACCTGGATAAGGATGACAGCCACAACTACAAGTCAATACATAAAACATTAATAGCTTAGCAGCATGTAACAGGGAGAAGGAAACTTAGCTAGTATACAGATTAAGAAAATTAGCAAATCACAATTAGTCAACCGTCACTCTTGGGATTAGGGAGGGAGGGGTTCAAATGTAATTCATAGCACCAAATATTTCAATTAACACAAATATATGCTTGGTAGAAGGAAAAATAAATATACTTCCTCCGTTTTTTTTTTTTACATGTGACACTTTTGAATTTCACAGTTACCTAGAAAAAATTGGAGGGGGATTAAGTAAAAGTAAGGTAGGGGATTAAAGGGAGTAGGGACCACCCCTTCCCCAGCAGCCCAACCACTTCCCCCACCCCTTCCCCCCACCCCCTCCCTCTCCCCTCCACTCCACCGCTGCCATCCCCTCCCCGTCGATTTCCCCTTCCCCTTCCACTGTCGCATCCCCCCCCTTCCACCGCCTCATCCCCTCCCCACCCCCTCCCCGTCGATTTGCTCTGCAGCCCTAACCTCGACAAACCCTTCCATTGGATAAGCTATAGGAATCGCACCTCCATCATCGTCGTAGTTTCCCTCCGAGTCGAATCGCACCTCCTCCAGCCTTAAAAATCGCCGATTGAAGCAAATCCTCGGCTCGATCCAACACAACCAACGAGCCGCTTATTCTCGCGAGCCAAAGGAGTAAAGTCGCGAATAGTAGCGATCAATTCGTCGAGAATTTCAAGGAAGGCGGAAGAATCGGCGGAGTCAAACCAAAGCGGACGGTCAAAGGAGAGATACTGCGGTGGGTGGGGTTGGGGAATTCGAAGGGAGGGGCTGCGGCAGTGGAAGGGGAGGGGGAAAGCGACGGGGAAGGGCGGTGTGGTGGAGTGGGTGGAGGGGGAGAGGGAGAGGGAGGGGGTGGGGGTGGGGGTGGGGGTGGGGGGCTGGGGGTGGGCTGGATGGGAGAGGGAAGGGTTGGGGTCAGCTGGGGTGGGTGGGGGAGGGGGTGGTGGTTAATTGTTAATTGTTAATTTTGGTTAAATTAGGTTAAATTAAGTAGGTTTAATTTTGGTTAATTGTGATAAGTAAGGTAATATGGTAATTTCATAGGCTAAAACTTACTACTTTAGGAAAGAAAAAAAGTGTCACATGTAATTGCACCATTCCGTTTTAGGAAAGTGTCACATGTAAAAAAAACGGAGGAAGTATTATATATATATTTCTTATTAGTTCGCAAAAAATAGATATATCATATAAACCAAGAGGTTGCACAAATTGAGAACGAAATAAACAACAAGATAAGTCACAATACTTTTAATTAGTTAAGAAGTCTGAACTCTAAGTATGTGATCCCAAATTCTATATTTTCAGTTCCAAAGAATGTACTCCAGAAATAAGCAAACAAAGAACAGAAGAATGAAAGCACACTTGAAAAACTTACCGGACAAGAAGAATCTGTCCATCTTGAGATGCAGGAGGAGTGGAAAGAATGGTTGCAGATTGTTGTGAGGATCCCACTGGTCTCTTGATCCAATCTCTCTGCATATAAGCACAATCAGTACCGTCAAAGCCAAGGGAAGAATACAAGTATGATGATCTTATGGCCATTTCTATATTAAAATTCTATGTTATTTACGTGTAACTGTGTGCATGACATACATGCACTTGTATGTTTGTGTGTAAGCAGATCATAACAACATATACTAGGTCTTTTTCAGCATTGCCTCTTCTCTTCAAACCTGAAAGACTAGTCAAAGCTTCCAGGTCTCTCTGAACACCATCAATTCAGGCCCTCTTCCTTCATGGAAATGTTTCAGGTCAGAAGATACTTCATAATCTGCTATTTTTGCAGTCACTTGTAGTATCTGTATGGAACATTCTAGAAGCATCCTCTGTTTTTCGGTGTTGGTATTAGATAAAGCAGTTGATCTAGCCTCACATGGTCTTTGCCAGTAAAGTCTTCCTTAGCATATTAATGACTGATTTACTACGCAACCTAAAGCCTAAAGGCTTTGTTGACTGTTCTAGTGATCTTGTACTTCCAAGAATATTTAATTGTGTTATTGTGTTGTCCAACACTCCAACTACATCTACTTGATCATTTTTCTAAAGTAAATTTCTTTTTCTGTGACGGACCCTACTCCCCCTTACTCTTCCCAGCTCCTTCCCCCTAGAACAAAGATTAGTTTTTCCACTTACAGACATGGCAACTAGGCTTCCATAGAAAGCAAAGCTACTATAGCTCCTCTTTAACAGCACAACTTATACAAAAATCTTCTGCAGTGATTATGATAAAACAAAAAAAAAGAGCTACTAGCCAACCATCGGCAGGGCAAGCTACTTCTATCTGCTGAGTTTCTATTGAATAGTAGCAGAAAGATTAGCATCTTGAACCAAAACAAAAAACATTTACAAAATTGCAACAAGGTAGAAAAATTTTTGTTGGGTATTTCGTTAACTTCTCATCCATCAAATGCTCCTTTCTACACCATGGGAGCACTAGTTCCATTATAGTTTTCTTTAAGGAAACAAGATATTGATTAGAGAAACAAGCTGCTAAAGAAGAAGATTCAATAAATCAATACAATAGTTATACCAAATTTACAACTGTTGTGAAATGAAATGAAACACATAAGCTATGAATTACATACCTAAGCAAACTGGACATGTACTCTGCTCAGTTGAAATCATGAGAGAAGCTTGTCCATGTTCAATAGATCCCGTGTATTGCACATCAATGATAAAAAGTACATGACAAGCCTCTGGCTAGCAACTATATAGTCAGACTTTCAATAAAACTGAAAAGGTAAAAAGATACAGAAAATGTTGCATATACTTGAGGTTTCGAATGATCAACTCAAGCAATATATTAAGAAAGCTACCTCAAGAGATGAAAATCTTTTCCCATTAAAATGTTTGAAGAATCCATCTGCCGAATTCTGACTGTCAAATCTTATCAGAGCAATATATCTATCTGCTGTTTCATCATCCCTTGACACAGCAAAGAACAGTCAGAATATCATAAAGTACATACCAATAATCTTAATATCCCACACGAGAAGCCATTAAGATATAAACTTCTCACCTGACAATTCGCATTTCAAGCATATGTTGAACAAATGAACCGCAAAACCGACAAAAATCTGCATAAGTCATGTGATTCGGAACTCCAAGAACACATACAAGAGCTTTCCTCTCCACCTAATCATCATCATATGCAGGTTAGGAAAAATACATATAGGAGAGGAGTGTGCTCAAAATAGCATCATCTATATTTCTAAAAGAACACTTCCAACAGGGAAAAAGATCAACGCACTAGAGCTGGCCACTCATATTGGAGATCGATAAGGAAGCTTTTAACAATCATTACAGCATGTACCCATAGAAAATCCAGAAGACCAAACAAGCTAAAGTGCTTGTGTAATTTACCTTGAAACACCCTACCATCTGCCCAAATAAACCCTAAATCATAGCATAAAAGATGCACTTCCAATTATGGATATACTCCTTCAATTTTCCAAACACTACTTCATCTTATAATTTGGATTGTCCTTCAGTATTATACAAAACCAACTGATGCAAACATTCCCAATGACACCAATTGTTCAGTATTATAGCCTCTCATTTCTTTTGAGAGGTTCGGTACTCGCGCCACTCCTATGGTCCATGCCTAAACTCAAGCAGCACCATCCTTATACCTCCAATTATTGCGTTGAACTAACTCCACAAACCCCAACATACCAAACGGGCTGTAAAAGAACTCTGACTAAAGACAGGGCAACGAGGAGTGAGATGATGCACACAGCCCTAATCTTACAACAGCAGAACTCCCTTCTACTTACCCCTAGAATTGCAAAGACATTTTGATATCATATTCACATGACAATTTCGATACCAAGTATTATAAACTAAATTAACCATCCATACATATTCAATTTGTATAAATCTCTTCTTTCTAAGACCAAATTTCACTTTCAGCTCTAACGTAGAGCTGTATGAATCAATAACTTTGAATCGACAAACTTCAAACATCAAATTAGCTCAAACAAAATCAACCGACCAATTAAACCCTAAAAATAACATTTTCCGCAATCAATTCTCATAAAAATAACATACCGGGAGGTGAGAGATGGAGGGAGAAGAAACGACGTCGTGGGAATAAAAATGCATGACACCGCAAGTTTCTTCGATTCTAGGGTTTCCAGATGAGAACGCCAAAGTTTTAGTTGAAAAAGGCAAAGATGAGTCGCCGAAAACCATGGCGGACGAAGGAGAGGATATGTTGTTGTTTTCCGACGAGTGGGCGATCGGTGATGTGCTCGCACTTGCTGCTGGGGTTGTTTCTGACATTTTTGAAATCAAAGTTTAGGAGAGAGAAAATGGGAGAGGTACACGATGAGTATTTATAAGGTACTGGTACTGGTGGTGGACCATCTGCTGATAAGCTTTTCCACCCCAAGACAAATAGTATAATGTTGGTTGATGAATAGTGCTCAATTGAGAAACTAAACTTCTATTAGTTGCCCCCATGTTCGGGCCATGGGTGGAACGTCCAGGCGGGACGTTCGCCCCCATGGTCCCCAAAAAAAGTTCGATTTTGTTACGAGGTGGGTGGTGGAGGAGGTGGCGGGTGGCATGGGGAGGTAAGTAATGGCGTGTGTCAGGGGTAGGTGATGGCGGGGGTGGCGGGGTGGTGGGTGGTGGAAAAAAGAGAACTTGTAAAATAGTAAAATAAAAGTGGTCTCGGGGCGATTTGAAGTAATTTGGGGCGATGTTTAACAATCCCCTTGAGAAATAGTGTATGTATCGTAAAACGAAAGTACTTACTACAAGATTATTAAGAGTTTGTCCCAAATTTTCAAGGAGATATGTGGATAGTAGTATATATAATTTTGAGAAAAAATAGGGATATGTTAAAGGATTTTTTAGAATTAAGCGCGTGTTTTGGGTAAATTTTTCTATATTTTATTTTCTTACAAATTACAAAATTGTCATAACGATCATATTGTTTTTCTTTTTTTATGCGCATTTTATAAGGATAAACTTTAATATCTAAATTATAGAGATCCTAGTACCTTTTCCTAAACTATGGTTAAGAAGATATTCAAAAAAAATTGATTAAGGAAATAATCTTCAAAAATATTATAGAAAAAAAATGTGACTATAAACTTAAGTTAAGGGTGTCTTCTTATAGTAATCGCTAAATTTGATTTAATTCTAAATGATTCTAAATTTGTTGATACCCTTCCTATACTGGTTTGAATTGAATATAGATCAATTTTTTACAAACAAAACTTATCCACATAACTTGCTTCAATTACCCATATTCAGCCAAATGAGTGGAAAGAAGAAAGGTGATGATGAAGAAAAATTAAAATTAACATGTGAAATATGGCTATAAGTCACCAGGGTCAAATTCGGTAGGAGTATCACTAAACTTATTGGGATTATCTATAGATAAATTAAATTTGGAATTAATATGGAAAAACACCCCGAAATATGGAATTTATGGGCGGTAAATTTCCCCAATATATGATGTACTTATTAACTTTTGACTATTTTATATAGCATTAAACTTTTTTTATTATATATGGTACTTGATTTTTTACTCTATTTGTGTGCACTAACTATGTAAGTCTACTAGTACACAAAATTGAAAATTTGCTTACAAATATATAGGAAATTATATATGTTACATTTGTACTATTAATTTTCACATGATACGCATTCTCAATCACTAACCATAATTTTGGTTCAATATGTGAACTTTATATTCAACTCGTCTACTTGAAGATTTCCTTCGTTCACCTATTGTGTGTTGTGCCCCTTGACGATCTCCAAAGTTACTAGTAATGATCATACTTATGATATGTGATGCAATATATTAATTTATCATATCATTGGAAATAGCTAGAGAATAAAAGTTGGCTTGAGAGGAGATTGATACATCGACCCACTAAGAATAGAAAATAAAAAAATTATTAAGATTGTTGAATAGTGCTCCACTAATTATTAATGTCTACCTATAGTGGATAGATTACTCACTAAGTAGACAAAGTTATTTCCTCTTAGAGAGGATTTGTAGTTATATTTGAGATTGAAGGTGATGAAATGAAAAAACTGGTCAATGAAGGTTGTTGTTGAGTGGGTAGCACCGTAGCAAGGTGGGAGGGACTAGGGAGTTGAAAATAATGTGAAAGGGGAAAAGATGGCATTAGAGAAAAAGATTAATATTTTAAAATGTAACACAAAAACAAACTTTCAATCAACTTAATGGAGTTGTACATTTTGGTTAAAGGTGGGCTATAAATTGAGGAAGGTTGTAGAAGAAGACTTTCAAGTGGGTGGGTAAAAAAATTCAAATATTGCTCCAGGATTATGATTAATGATCATTTTTGGTGTATCATAAGGACACAATCATATAAAGGATTAAAGGTTCTATATAAGAGTTTAAGACTCTATTTTCCCTCTTTCTCGATAGTAAATATTTATTAGATCGTGGAGTGTAAATAAAACCATGTCTGAATTGAAATTGAGATAATGATGCAAGTTCTCATGTATATATTTTAAATTGAGTCAATGAAATATAAGCGTGGACTTTCAAAAGTGTAGTGTTGACTTAAAATGATATAAAATTGTGGATTCAATGATAAAAAAAATGTCATTCTAACACGAGGATCGTATTGAACTGGTGAAAATGTAAAGTAGAACTGGAACAGCCATGTGGCAAAAAATCGTAAGTTTTTCATAGGACACGTGGAGAAGCCACGCTAATAGTATGTAAATGACGGCCTAATAATGATTGTGGAATGAAAATTGTAACTTTTATTTAGTTGTTTGGTTCAATCAAAGAATGCATTTAGAATCCATTATTAAAGGTGATGTATGAAAATCACTCCATAGGAGGTGGTGTGCGTAGGTATGAGAATATATGGTAATATTATCCACAAGCTACGCTAATCAAACAACATTTACATATAGTATCAAATGCATCATCTATTATTCCATTATATTCCAATCTAAAACCTTTAAGCAAATTATATTGATAATAATCTTATAATTAACAGGTTGCCAGTACCAACCAATTACTATAGAACTTGTTAGGACAACCTACTAACCTAAATGGTTTCAATTATTAAGAATGTGTTTGGTTTGATGGAAAAATTTGCCATGAAAAACATTTGCCGGTGGAAAATGCAACTAAATACTTCCTCTGTATTTTAATTGCACCATTTGCTTTTTGGCACTATTTATCAACCAACTTTGTTAAGCTATCTGACATCATTATGTAAGAAAAAATATAATTAAGTGGGGTCCTGCTAGATTCGTCTCAATGCAAGGATTCCAAATATCAAATTTTTATAATTTTTACTCATACACAATTAGCTAGAGATATTAACGTTCATAAAAACGTCTCGGCAAACGTGAAAAAGCAAATGGTGCAATAAAAAACAGAGGAAGAATTAGTTTCCCTTTGTTTGGTTTGATGGAGAACTATTAAGCTAAGAAGGAAAGATAGAGATGTTGGGAACGAGAGAGTGGAGGAGAATTGGTCTCTTTCAAATTGTAGATGAAAATGTATATAAAGGGATGGAAAACTCCTTTCCACCTAAATTTTTTCCTTTAAAATTCTTTGTCCAACCAAACAACGGAAAATAGAGAAAGTACATTTTCCTCCAAAACGAGCCTAACACTAATATGCTAATTTTAGGTCGGGTTCGAGTGATACTTCCTCCGTTCCGAATTAAATGCAACAAATCCACTTTTTCACTTTTCACTTTGGCAAGATTTGTGATTTATACATAATGAAAAACATACTCAAGTGGGATATTGTTAGATTCGTCGTGACGTACTTTCATAAAGGCCATGTTTGGTAAATGGCTTTTTCATTGGCTTTTGGCTTTTAAATTTGGTCAAACAGCCAAAAAAAGTGTTTGATTATTGGCTGTTTGGTTGGCTGAAAAGCTGACTTTTAAGCCAAAATAAAAAAGCTACATCGAGTAGCTTTTTGGATTGGCTTTTGACTTGTTGGCCCACAAACTCTCTAATAAACAGTCAACAGCCACAATTAATTTTGCCAAACACTTTTGCAAACAACTGACTTGAACAACCAACTTAAAAAGCCAATACATACCGCCAATGCTTCCAACCAGTCAAACAAGCCAACTAAACCAGTCAAAAGCCAACAGCCAAGCGCCGATTGTCAAACAACACAAAAATATAATTTTTATAATTTTTACTTATATGTAATTGTAGATTTTTGTGGTCAAAATAATACATCGATATGCGTAAAAGTAGATTTGTTGCATTTAATCCGGAACTGGGAAGTATTACCTATTAGGGCCAACTCTAATTGAGTTATGATTGCTTCTTCGGTAGGAAATGCCAAAATCCCAGGACGCACCAAACGAGGCAACGACTACAAAGTTGACTATTGATTGATTCATTCATCGCCAGTTCTTTTGTTCGTCGCTCAATCAACTTAGGTATATAATTATGTTTATTACTTCGATTTCTTTTTCCTATCTATCTGCTCTTGAAATTCAATTGTGTTTACTTACAAAGTTACAATTTTTGCGGTTATTGCTGTGAATAATCTAAGCAAAGTATTTATTGGGTTGTAATGGTTTATTCGTTTGCTGAATTCACAACATGTGAAATGAAATGGATGCAAAACAAAATTCCACCTTGCTTTCTTTTAACTGAATAGTTTTCCGAAATCAGCTTCCCACAATAATTAAATTAAGAGAGCTTTGAATTTTTCCCTTTTCAGCTTCTAGTGGTGGGTAGAAAGTGAAAATTTGGTTCAATATTGATTGGTGACTTTCAGGCATATAAGTTGAGCACTTCACTCTGAATTTGGACTAGATTTTTTAAGGGTTAGGAGCTTATACCGTAGTTAAGGTTTCGGATTTGGACGTGAAATGATTTTGCTTAGATGAAGACAACACATACTTTGTCCTATAATTCATGAAGACAACACATACTTTGTCCTATAATGGTTTTGCTGATGTTTGGAATATAATTTTATTTAGTGATTGCTACTGTTATGTGATGTTAGAGGTGTGGGTGTTAAGGAAAAGTATAATTTTGATTGATTCGATTATTTACTTAATTGTGTAGTGAAGTGAATTGTTTGTTGGTACCATGTTGTTTCTGTTGTTTGGAGTTAGGTATGGAGATCAAACCAGAAGATATCAAAGCGTTTCTGACTGAGCGACCACTAGGTAGGGAAGATAAATTTGGGAAAACATTCCTTGGTCGCATTCCTTCAACCAATCCTTATGGACTCGACGAGATGGATGTGGCAATCAGAGTGTCGCACCCTAGAAAAGAAGACCAAGAAGAGAATTTTCAGATGCAGTTTAAAGTATGTGTTGTCTTCATCAATTGTTTTGGATCGTTTTCTGTCTAAATCCTTTATATGACTAGCTGCAAGCCTGCAATTGTTCTTAACTACTATAGTAATGTTTACTTCCAAAAGAGGGTCGTTTCAGCTAGTTATTAGCTGGATAGGCACAGACTATGATATGTTTCAATTTTACAATGGTTGAGGAAGACTTTAAGAAAATGGTTTTTCCGATATACTTATTAGTTATTACTCATGTTTCTTAGTCCGCGTATGTGTTTTTCCGTGAGAAACTATCTCCAATTCTCCATGTTAGTTGAAGACTGGAGTTTGGTGATCACATTCTGCTACCAGTGTCCCTGTCTACCTGCAACCATTCTCTTTTACCACCCTCCTCACCAGCAACATCACACTACTCTTCTGATCGTGCACCCTTCCTGCTCTTTAATATATATATCTATCTAGTTATTTACTCTTCGTCTCGCCTTTCTGATGTATTCTTCTATCTTCTCTGACAACAAGATCTGCATGGATCTGATTTTCCTTTCTGCATCAGAAAGTTCAGTTTGTGTGTCTTTTAGACTTTGTGGCATATTTTATCATGCCTTAGTGTCTCTAGAGGCAGTTAGCCTTGTAAAGACAATTAATTGTCACAAGAGTACTAAAAGGGATGAGAGGTGAAGAAAGAGATTGGAATAGAAGCGCTGTTGATGGAAAAAGTGAAACTGGGTTTGCCAGCTTTCAGTTGTAAGTAAATAATATATTAGCAAATTATCTATTCCTGAAGTATAGTAGAAAACAGCTTGTGCTTATTAACCACGACCAACTTTTAGACAGTTCTGCTTGTAGCTTCAGATCTTTCTCGTTGTTTGGACATCACTTCTCACTTTCTCAGTATATAATTCATGCTTTTGGCAATTGAAAGCATGCTGAAGTTGATAATCTCATTTATTTGAGCTTCTCTTTTTGTTACCCATTATTGTCATCAAGCGTCTAGGTTTATTAAAAGTTAGATTACAGACACCCTCCCCCTCCCCCCCCCCGCCCCCGGGGGGAAAAATAAGAGAAACATAACATGAGTGCTTGAACGAGGATACTGGGCTAGGGAGATGAGAGTACAACACAAGCTAACTTTTTAATTAGCCTCTTGAGTGTCAACTTGGTCCCTAATAATTGAAACTTGAAAATATGCGTTCTTTCTTCGCCCTGCAACTTAACTGAAACTTCATGCTATGAGTTCAGTTAAGATGGAATATAATGAAAGTGAAGGATTTTCTCTTATTGTTCAACTACATAGGAACAATTAAACTAACACTTATGAAGAATGATAGGCTCATTTGTTCATTCAAATTACTTTCTTAGAGATTTTTCTCGCACTATACTATTTCAGATTTCCTTTTTTTCAAGATTATCATTCTGAGCTTTTTATAATATACTCTCTATGTACCTCTTTATAGTTTGATATGACCCTTATTGCTTCACAATACTTGTCACTTAATAATGGCAATGCTATACTGAATGTAAATTTTAAGGAAGTCTAGAGTAATACTCCTAGAAGTTTACTTATGCTGAATGATGAATAGAAGGAAAGGAGATCATAAAGATAGGCGGACGACTTGACTTATCGGTGATCGGAACTTCTCTTTTACTTTTAGAACGAAGATGACTTATCAGAATAGATCGAATGGGAAGCTCTCCTCGATGTTCGCTAGTGGGGAGAGTAGCAGATTCAATTTAGAATATTAATGCAGTTTTGCTCGTCACTTTTGCTCGTCACTTTAGAATATTAATGCAGTTTTGCTCGTCACTTTAGAATGCAAATTCAATGTTGAGCAAATCCTTAATACATGTGTTGAAAAGAAATGAAGTGGGCATTTGATTTCTACATATGTTTAATTTATTTATGTTGAAACTTGAAAGTTGGCATTTGGTTTCTTCTTTCACTAAACTGCGGGCAATGATGCTGATATTTTATTTCTTGGTACTGTGAACTGCAGAATGAAATGAAATTGGGCACTCTTCGACATAGGAATATTATTGCTTTGGTTGGATTTTCTGAGACGAAGGAGAACTTTTACCTTGTATATGAAATGGTTCTAGCCAGGCCATTATCAGAAGTTATTGAAGGTCAGCTGCTTGTTTGCTTTCACCTAATTCTTTATGCTTGTATCTTTAGACTAGTTTTATGGTTTAGGGCACTGGTTAGCTATATGCACGATTGCACGTCCTTTTCATTTTTGGTTCACTGATGAAAATGATGATCTCCCTTTTCCCCAGAAAATCATCATTATTCCCCAGAAGCTCCTGGCCTCTGTAACTAGTTCTTCTATCTTGCTCTCTGTTTTCTCTCCATTTCCCTTCTATCGGGTTATGAATATGATCTATGGGTTCATTTTAAACAGGAACGTTGGGTAATTTCTGTAGATCACATCTTGAATCATGAGTATGATATGTTTGATGTGATTTAAGCTTAGCAAACGCAAGAACAAAAGGAAATTAGTTAGAGTTCATCTTCTCCTTTGAGGTTGATTTACTCTCTTTGTTTATTTGTTTTGATAAATGACAAAGTTAACCTAATCTGTCTACCACAAATATATTTGTACCAACGAAATATTTATTTGAAATGAATTTTTGCAAGCAGGCTTAACATGGGAGCAAGCATTGAAGATTCTAAAAGGAACTGTTTCCGGGTTGGCTTTTCTTCATAGCCATCCCGAAGGACCATTTGTGCATTCCAACATCTGTACAAACAACATTCTTGTTAGTAAGGTATCATCTTTTGGGATATGAATTTGAATAATTTGTACGTGGTACTTCTGTGGCTTTTTGTATGTTTTGAACCTTGATATGCTAATGCAGTGTGCATTTTACTTTTTTTAACTGCCATCCACCTTTTTTCAACTAACTAGGCTCTTGTCTACCAATTTTCAGGACTTCATGCCTAAAATTGTTGATTTTAGGTATTGCGTAGTAGAAGGGCAAAGAACCACCTATGATAATCCTAGATATTATCCTTCAAAGCAAGAAGGTATGTCTATTAATTTATTTAGGGTGATGAAATGAAGTGTAGAACTAGAACCTATGTTTTTCAATTCTCATCACTCATCTCTCTTTTATGTCGACAAAAAGGGATCGCTACTGTCAAGGCGGATATATTTGCATTTGGACTTCTTGCCCTACAGCTGATTACCAAGGACGGCAGGACAGCTTACGCGGTTGAGGAAGGTCTAGACATTTCTCTTCACCATATTCTTGATTTATATGTCCCCATGTTTAGAGAAAAGGGGAATCTTGTGCATGTGTCATATGGACAAGAGAAGGAATCAAGAAAATTAACAGAAATGATCTTCAATTGTTTGAAGAAAGATTCCGAGCTTGATTTGAAGAGTTTCCACAGAGATTTGGTTTTATTAAGCTTAGCTAAACAATGTTAATCATTGTTAACCGTAAGTCAACTGTCTGTATATTCTTTTTCATCAGCGGAGTATATGTAAAATTGCCATTAGGAATGAGCAGCAATATACTGGTATGTACACGATAATTCAGCTGTAGCAATAAAATTTACTCGACATGCAAATATTGATCTTTTTGTGGCTCATCTATCACTTATCGTAGACATCTCTGAAATTAGTTACATTGTTTGCTGACTTTTAGCTGACTAGTATCCGTTGCACGCAATGCGTGCATGACATCGTGTGTAAGTGATTTTGTGGAAGTTTTAATTTTAATCGTCATTCAAGTAATATTGCTCTATATTTGTTTTTACTTGTGCAGATGTAAGATGTAACTGTTTTGCAATTGTAGGGATTTTTTTTTGTTTTTTAAAAAAATGAGAGAAAGCAAATAGTAGTTTTGTTTAGTTATTAGGGGTATTTTGGGTAAAAAGGGTGGACACCAAAAGGTGAGGAGTTCCCATATATAATAGAGATAAGCTTAGGTGAGCCTACTTGGCTAATGAGACACTAATAAGAAAGTAGCGAGAAACGGGTCGGGTTCGGACTTGATTTTTATATTCGGGTTTCATTGAATTCATTTTTCATTTAGGTCAACAGGAGATATTGAATTATGGATATAGTTGAGGAAACTTGCATAAGAAAATCAAGTACAGACTAGTTTCCTAGGTCTTTTTGACATTGGTCATAAATTCATAATGATGAACCTTGTATTTCCAAATGTAACAAATAACAAAAACAACACTGGGAAAAAATTCATAAGAAAAAGAATTCATCATGTTCTTATTATTGCACTATGATTTAGCTTTACAAGAATGAACAACGGATTTTAAGGCAAAATCTTCTTAGATAGGACTATGGGAGTACAAAACTATTGTAAAGTAATACAATTGTGGTCAATAGAAAGCAATAAACTAGTACAAAATTATCACATATGACATTTACTTGGAACGCTCCAATGAAAAGGTTGTAAATTTGTGTGATTTGCTGAGATATAACTCTTCCAATTCTCTAATGTAGTATTTAAGTCGGCTATTTTTCTATTTAACCCCACACAACAATTAGCATGCATGGTACATACCTTGTTAAAATCTCTGCTTGGTGAACAAAACCCACTAAAATGATTGGTATCCAAAAACCTTACTTTAACTCCAAGTTGTGTGAAATAAGGGTCATGTTTAATTTTGTTAAAAGCATCTTGCTCATGTAAATGGGGATATGTGTGTCTTGAGGATACCCAGAAATCATAGAGTTTGACAGTCCGATTATTAGACCTGACAAACATAAATCCGACGTTGGGGAAATTATTCAAGTCATACTGTTTGCCATTAAATCGATCACATGAAGTTTGGAAGTCTGAATCAGATATAAAATGGGGGAATGGATCTCGAAACCATACAATATCAGTATCCTGCATTTGAAGGGAAAAAAAACATGTAGTTCAGTATTAACTTTTGATTATAAAAAAAATTAACATAATTGATACCAATGTTTTTTAATTTGGTCTTGTTAGAGTAATTCGGAATAATAATCTCAAATAGGTGGTTTGCCTTGCAAGAGGTATTTTCGTATTTTCTTTAGGTTAATAATTTCACCACTAGTTAATGGTCGTCGATTGGGGCGAGATTTGATTTGGGTGGTGGGGAGGAGACAATGGGGGTAATATTTTCTCTAACTTGATAAACAAGTTATCAGTCACCTAGAATACAAAGCATTTATCAGTGAGAGTTGAGATTATAACAAGATGAATATAAATGGGTTTTGATATATGTAACCCTTAGAGTGGCATATGAGCATCAAATATGTTTTCTACAGTATAACTAATTTAGAGGAACTTTTGACATAATCACGCGTCGATTGATGTAATTAATTAATGATTATTTATTACTAAATATCTCCCATTTTAACTTCTTACAAAGGGTTGCATGCCATTTAGTTATTCTTTTGTGTTACTTTAACGAGTTTACTTAATTGTTTTAGTGGCCCAATAGTAATAACTTTGACTCTTAATTAAGTCAAGACCTCCTTCAAAGAAAAAGAAAGTCAAGACCTAGGACCACTCAAAAAGAGTCAAGCCCTAGGAGACAGTTCATCCTTATACAGCCATACAGGGGCCATTTCTTATATATCAACCAAAAAAGCAAAAATTCCTAATAGCATTACGTAAGGAATTAAATAGATAAGATTGCCGTGATAAGGAAGTTATATTCCAAAGTCAAAATGGTTTGCAAGAAGGCAAGTCTTCTCCACACCATATCCAAGTAAAGGGGTGTCATGAAGTTAGCTTGATGAGCCATTGTTGATGATGCATTAGACTTGAGAAGATAACAATGGGAGACTAATGTCTGGCACCGTCTGTACGCGTCGTCGTCGACTGCTATAACTAACAAATGGTTAAGAAGATAGGCTGTATTATTACCAATTCTAAAACTCTCAAGGAAGATATCAAATATGGAGTTTGGCTGCCCATGCCTCATTTAGATATGTCAAGATCACTGTATTGTCCTTTGTTGAAGCTGCCTTTAGAACCTTTCTTAGTTCATAATATTCATCATGGACCTTCAAATTAAATTGAATTTACATATTGTTAAATGTACAAAACATTAGTTGTCTTAGCTTACTATTCTTTCAATAATGATAATAATAATGCACGAAAATGTCTAGAAACTTTTGGTGTTACAGTAACATACTAACTCAATAATATATAATGTTACCTTCTACCTAAAACAAAGCTACGATGAAGTTCTATAAAATCCAAAATGAGGAAAAAGAATTAATTCTACTAGAAAAATAGTATTTATGACCTTTCTTATAATTATAATGATGTGTGTTAGAAACATTTTGGTGTTATATGTAGTAACATATCAAATCAGTAATGTTGCCTTACTTCTTATTACAAAGACCTACAACATAGTTACAATGAAGTTTAGAAAATGCATTATGAGGAACAACATTCATTTTCTGTTAGTAAATAGTGTTATGGCAACACTATCTCATCCATGTGATCATGATGCATGAAAAAAGTTTTAGTAGAAAATTATGGTTATATTATTCAAGGTAAATATATAGGTTGAAAACATGCATTATATTATTGACTTAATATTGTGTTGGATTAATAACTAGCTAGAGACTCACTGGTTCATCAATTGACGAAATGTATTGGAACGATGGAGAAAAGAGAATCGGCTCAAACTAGGAAGAGACTCCCCAAAGTTGTTGCATGAAGCACAATATAGGATCAACATACCAAAAGCTAGTGTTGATATTAACAACACAGTATTTGGCAACATTGCAGAAGGCCATGGCTTTTTTTGATGGTGAGTTCTTCATCCCCTCGTTCTTTGAGTAAACGTCAATTGATTAATGAGTATTAGGAAATTGACCTTTCAAATTTATGTTACTAAGTTAGCTTCTTTACGTGATTAATAATCTAATTATTTCATCGACGCATGCACATGGTACGCTAAGACTGCATTAGCTTGTTATAGACCTCAACATATAGTTAGGGGTGTCAGAAACAGACCTGACCGCTGGGTCAACCTGATTCTGACTTGACTTGAACCTGGTTCGACCTGTGAGGGTCAGTCCCCAGACCTGACCGAAACCTGACCTGGGATTACCCAGACCTGACCGGCACCTGACAAGATTATATTCTGACCTGACCAGACAGACCTGCATTCAAACCCGAACCCGACCGTACTCAACCAGATATTACTAAAATTCAATTATTTTTTTATATCTACAAAATCATTTAAATATATTAATTTATAAAATTGCTTACATTTAATAATTAATTCAATAAAAAATTTAATTACATTTAATTTAAGGGTTAAAGTTTGAATATCATGTACTTGTTTATATTTTTATTTTCATTTATTTTTGAATTATTTGTATACATTACTCTCTTGTTTTGATTTAACATCTATTGATGTATATATCATATAGGCTACAGCTCAAAAGTCACATGTATGTATATACGTAGTATTTTAACAATTTTCTAAAGTATCGGCTTGAACGGTCGGTTAACATTGGATTTTTTTTCTGTTTCACCACTTTATTTTTTTTATGCGTTTCTTTCAAATTTAAAGTTTAAAAAGTCCAAATATTAGAAATTCCAAACAAGTGAATAACCGGATAGGATGAACTAAATGAAGAATAGATGAGCAGTGAGAATTACAATTTCAATTTTTTTCAATAATGGTACCACTGATATCAAACTTGGAATACAAAATGCAAAAACCAGAAAGATTGAGGCTGGAAACTTTACAAACAGACTAAATCAAAGAAAGAGATGAAGGAATATTTTATAACTTCCACCATCTAGTCTCTAGATGTATTACAAGGATGAACAAACCCCAATTGAACCGGCTACAAAAATTAAGATAGACTAATTCCACATTAAAGCATATGCATAATGAAGTAAAAGTTATAGCAAATTCGAATTTATTGTTTAACTTTACATCCAGGAAATTAAAGAAATGAATCTACAATTAAGTAATTTACAGAAATTTTGGCCAAAAAAAAAAAAACAATTCAGTGCTTGAAACAAGTTGCGTCTTGATTCTTCACTTAAAAATTTGCAAGGAAGATGTTTCTTCAACTTCTAGCTCAAATCTTCTACATAATTCTTTAGATCTGGAAAATTAGAAAAAAAATAAAGAAAATCAAAATTCTCAAAACCAAAGTAAATTCTCCATAATTAACGAGAGCTAAGAGATTAGCTCACCTCAAGAAAAATGGAGAGATTGATGAATGACGACAATGACGAAGATTCCCTTACCTGCGGTGGTTCCTCGGACCACCAATCGCTCAGCCGCTACAGATTCATTTAATCTCCAACCCCGTATTTCTCTAACCCCCGTTCTTGTTCGTTGTTCTTTGCTCTGCCGCCGCTTTGCCGCTAGACGTCGGTGCTTCTGCCTTCGCCGGTGATGCGCCATCTTGAATTCGATCGCTGCCCTTGCTTTGGCATCTTTGTTCCGGTCCATTGAGAGAAGTAGAAACTAGGAAGGGAGGGTGGGCGGGGAAATTGAGAGGTTTGGAGGAGAGATTGTGGGTCACTCATACATCAAATTTTTGATGCCCCGTTTTATTCAATAAAAACCGAAGAGAGAGATTGTAATCGGTGGACTTGGGAGAAGCTGATGTTGGGACTTGGGAGAAGCTGCCGGAGAAGAAATAGAGGAAAGGTGAGGGTTCTGAAAAGAAGGGGGATTAGGGTTCCATTTTTTATTTGAAGTTTGAGATTGAGTGAGAGTCGTTAGATCATATTGGACGGTTGAGATTAATGAAGATTTGGATGGTTTGGTAAGCAACTTTGTTATTTTTTTTTTTATCTTTTTTTATCCCAACTTAATAAATGGTTGGATTTTGATCTTTTTCAAATCAATGGTCCTAATTTGTAATCCATGACATTATTTTTTGACCAATGAGAATTGAGAGTGGCCAAGCACATGGATTGCTAACTTAATCAATGGTTGGATTTTCATCTTTCTAAAATCAATGGCCTAAATTACTAATAAACTAGTATTGTATTTTGATATTATTTTGATTTGAGTTTTCTTAATTTCCAATTCTAATATTATTAGTTTAGTAACTTTAGAAATTTGTAGTATTATTAGAAATTTATAGAAATTATAAACTTTCGAAATTAAATTAGTATTATTGATTTTTAAGAAATTATTATTCTAAATTTATAAATTACAAATATGTAAGCATGTTACATACGGTGATTAGGGATTAATTTAATGCTAACATGTACGACGTAACACAATACAGTTAGCCGATTATTGTCGATGGTCCGATATTAGGAATTAGGACTTCAGGACTTAAAAATTACATTTACAGTTTGACTTATGCCTTATTGTTGATACTTGTTATCGCGTTAACTTTGTAATATCACTAATATGTTATCACTTCATCAATTATCTATTAATTAGTGTTTTTGTACTTAGTAACAATTAACAACTAACAAGTTAGTGAATTATTGAGTTAATAGGTCTAAGTGAGTGACTGACTAAGTGCTAAGTTACTATATGGTTGTTAACAAGTTATTATGAAGTAAGTACTTATTAACTTATTGGCTTATGGTAGATTAACATTGTTAACAGTTAACTTCTTGATTTTGATTTTTAACAAGTTGGAATTTTAGAAAGAATTGATTATAGAAAGAATTGAAGAAGTTGGTATTTTAGTAAGATAAACATTGCTAGTTATATTGCTCTAAGGTCATTACTTATGAAACTAAACTTCTTGGAAAATTACTTATACAACTATTAGTTGCTCAATTAATGTTTTGATTATAGTCATTTACGTGAACTATAGACATAGTATTGCAATAAGATATAGTAATTTAACAAACCTCCCTATATGTTATAATAAACTATGTTATTCAATGTCCCCTATTAAGGAAAGCTCTAAAACTCTATAGTGATTTACTTCTTAAGGTAGTATTCTTATAGTGTTACGTTACGTATGCAAATAGCACTCAATTATGTAATTGTTTGTTTATAATATCTATTTAGTGAACTTATAGTGTAACAATATAACTTATATATATGAATTTCATTGAGTTGATAGTGATTGTTTGTTATATTATCAAAATAGAGATGATGAACTTAAATGGAGTATTGTTATCTTGAACTATCGACTTACATTCATACATTCATTATATTGATCTTATCTAATAATAACAACTTGTTTTAATCCAACTATATAGTAACTAGCAAGTACTTGTTATAATCACTTAAACCTCATATGAACCATCATTGTAAACATATGAATGTATGATTGTCATTTGTTAATGTATGAATCGTCGTTGTAAGGAAATCCTTGTAGGATTCTAAGTACTCTAAGCGGAATTTCATGAATCATATAAGCACTTAAAACAGGATCTCATGCATATACATTCAAGGATCACATAATAGTTAAGAATTTACCTTTGAAGCGTGAATTCCACAAAGCTTGTATGACCCGGATAAAGAACCTCAATTGTGATTCCTCTACTTGGTCCACCAACCCGGATCAACACTCCACCAATGCTAGTTGGAAGGAAGAAATTCTTCTTCTACTTTAATGGAGTTTTGTGACTTTAGGAAAGAATATGTGAGAGAAGAATAATAAGACATATCTTGTATATTCATTTTAGCTTATTGCCTAACCAAATATATAAATATATTTAGGTTAGAAAGAGAATCACTTCTCCTCTCCCCTCCTCTTGGTCGGCCACCCCTAGGGCCCTTACGGGCTCTAGGTTTCTTTTGTTGATCCAAGTATATTGTGTGACCTAATAGGATCCATTATATTGGGCTTCGGGTTTATAATTTCCTAACCCAAAGTTCTATAGCATTCTCTAGCAAGACGTATAAACGACCTAATAGAACGAATTTATTATCTCCATAATACGATCCATAATATAATTAGTAATTGCATTAATTAAGTCGAGGACATAAATCCTTCAATCTCCCACTTGTCCGAGACGAGTGTGCAATGTTTGAATTCCTCAAGTCTCTTAATGTCTTAATTTGATAGTATGATCATATTTCTATATCATCCATATTAGTTTTCAAATTAATCCTTGAAATGAGTTCGAATTGACAAACAAATGATCATCGAATGATCCATTTGAGCACGACCATGCATTTTTCAATTTTCGCTCTTCAAGGGGCCTAGACACCTATCCTATCTCATATAGGAGGACCTTTTCAATCTTATGGTAATCAATACTCCCACTCAATTTTTAGCACATCCTGAATGCTGCCTTTATAGTCCCCTTTTACGGCATGACGTTTGACAGTATCAAAGTTATACCAATCATTGGGCTAAGTAATGTTCCACTCATGTCTAAGGAATCTACTAATATAATTTCGAAGTTATAAAACTTCTAAGTAGGTCTAGTTCGACTATGTATCAACTATACATATCCATATGATTGATTAAACATCTCTATGTTTCCATAGCCCATGAAACGGCGCTATCAATCAATCTTATATGCTAATCCTTTTAACAAGTCATTTATGTCCAGTTTAATGACTTAGATTAGGAACTTTAATATTCTATGAATTCTGTTCACTTATGGTGTTTCATTTATCAAATCACATATTTGACAAAACCATAGAATTCAAGATATATTTTGGACATTTTATTTAATACCAAACCAATAATTAAATAAGATAAAATTTATTCTCATAAACATAAATAGCAAAACCATGTCTTTACATTGTAACAAGTTTCTCTAAACCTAGTACAATCTAAAGCCACTCTAACATTTGCTTCAAGCCTATAGCCCTAGCGTGACACTCATGCTTGGGTTGAGGTAGTGGTTTAGTGAGCGGATCGGCCACATTCTCATCCGTGTGAACTTTGCGGATCCCGACATCCTTCCTCGTCAACAATCTCCCTAATGAGGTGATACTTCCTCATTACATGTTTGGATTTGTTATGTGATCTCAGTTCTTTTGCTTGCACAATAGCACCATTGTTATCACAGAACAACTCAATCCCTTCCAGAGCACTAGGTATGATATCCAGCTCTGTCAAGAACTTCTTGATCCAAACTGCTTCTTTTAGCTGCTTCAACCGCTGCTAAATATTCTGATTCTGTCGTAGAGTCTGCTACAGTGATTTGCTTTGAGTTCTTCCAGTTCACTGCTCCTCCATTTAGACGAAAGACATACCCTGACTGAGAACGGTAATCATCTCTGTCGGTTTGGAAGCTTGCATCCGTGTAACCTTCAACAACCAACTCACTTTGTCCCCCATAGACCAAGAACATGCCTTTAGTCCTCCTTAAGTACTTAAGGATGCTCTTAGCTGCAGTCCAGTGTGCTTCTCCTGGATTTGCTTGGAACCTGCTACACATGCTCAAGGCATATTCAACATCTGGTCGAGTACTTATCATGGCATACATGATAGATCCTATAGCCAAAGCATAAGGAATGCTACTCATACTCATTCGCTTTAACTCATAAGCCTCAGTCGGGCACTGGCTCTTGCTAAGCGATATGCCATGTGACATGGGAACGAAACCTCTCTTCGAGTTTTCCATGTTGAACCTTGCAAGAACCTTATCAATATAAGTTTCTTGACTTAGCCCAATCATCCTTCGAGACCTATCTTTATGGATTTTGATTCCCAATATGTACTCAGCTTCTCCCAGGTCCTTCATAGAGAAACAACTTTTTAACCATTCCTTGACTGACTCAAGCATTGGTATGTCATTTCCCATGAGTAGTATGTCATCTACATACAATACCAAGAAGACTAACCTGCTCCCACTAAACTTCTTGTAGACACAAGATTCTTCTTCGCTTTTGATGAAATCAAATTTCTTGATTGCCTCATCAAATCGAAGATTCCAGCTCCGAGATGCCTGCTTTAATCCATAAATGGATCTCTGAAGCTTGCAAACCCTTTTAGAATTTTCTGGATCCTCAAAACCCTCAAGTTGTGTCATGTACACATCCTCATTCAAGAACCCATTCAAGAACGCTGTTTTGACATCCATCTGCCAAATTTCATAATCATAAAATGCGGCAATCGCTAAAAGTATCCGAATTGACTTAAGCATTGCTACTGGAGAAAAGGTCTCATCATAGTCTATACCATGAATTTGTCTGAATCCTTTTGCAACCAGTCTTGCTTTATATACATAGACATTCCCATCTTTGTCTGTTTTCAACTTGAACACCCACTTGCATCCAATAGGGTTAACCCCATCAGGCAAGTCGACCAGGGTCCAAACTTTATTCTCAGACATGGAGTCTAACTCGGACTTCATGGCCTCAAGCCATTTCTCAGAGTCTGGGCTCGTCAAAGCTTGTTTGTAGTAGTAGGCTCTGAATTCTCCAAAATCATAATTTCAGAGTTTTCAGTTAACAGGAAATCAACCAACCTTTTGTTTGGAATCCTTTCTCTACTAGACCTACGCGGGGCCTGAGCATCAAGAGAAATGTTCTCTTCAACTTCTTGAAGATCTTCACTTGATTCAAGTGGGACGGTAAGATGTTCATGTGTTGAATACGTCATCTCCTGAACTAGACTTTCGTCTTGTCGGGCCGTCTCTGACATGGTGTGAACCACGTCCAATTGTTGCTCATCTCGAATTTCTTCGTGAATTATTTTACTCCCACTTGTCTTTCTAGAAACAAATTCCTTTTCAAGAAAGACACCATCACGAGCAACAAACACTTTGTTCTCTTGACGGTTATAGAAGTAATAACCCTTTGTCTCTTTTGGGTATCCCACAAAGAGACATTTATCTGACTTGGGTGCAAGCTTGTCTGATAGTAACCGCTTTACATATACCTCACATCCCCAGATCTTAAGAAAAGACAAGTTTGGAGGTTTTCCATTCCATAACTCATATGGAGTCTTTTCTACAGCCTTTGATGGGCTCCTATTTAGTGTGTGTGCAGCAGTTTCGAGAGCGTATCCCCAAAAAAAAAAAATCGGAAGATCGAGCAAGACTCATCATTGATCGAACCATATCTAGCAAGGTTCGGTTCCTCCTTTCAGATACACCATTCAACTGTGGTGTTCCTGGTGGAGTTAATTGTGAAAGAATTCCACAACCCTTTAGATGATCATCAAATTCTTGGCTCAAATACTCACCACCATGATCGGATCGTAGTGCTTTTATTGTCTTACCAAGTTGATTTTGTACTTCACTTTGTAACTCTTTGAATCTATCAAAAGATTCCAACTTATGTTTCATTAAGTATATATATCCATATCTACTCAAATCATCAGTGAAGGTAATGAAGTAGTTAAACCCTCCCCTTGCCTTCGTGCTCATAGGACCACACACATCTGTATGTATGAGTCCTAAAAGATCGCTGGCCCTTTCACCTTTTCCAGTATATGGTGATTTTGTCATCTTCCCCATTAAGCATGATTCACATACATCAAATGATTCGAAATCAAATGATGGAATTATACCATCTTTTTGTAACTTGTGAATACGCTTTTGGTTTATATGACCCATTCGACAATGCCAAATGTAGGTTAGGTTGGAATCATTTGATTTTTGTTTCTTGCTATCTATGTTATAGTTTTGTAATGACCTATCAAGCACATATAAGCCATTTATCAATTTAGCATTGGCATAGAACAATTATTGTAAGAAATGGAACAACACTTGTTCTTTATTTCAAAACAAAACCCTTCAGGATCCAAAACTGAAACAGAAATTATGTTCTTCGTTATTGAAGGAACAAAATAGCAATTATTTAGTTCTAAAATAAGCCCAGATGGCAAGTGTAGACTATAGCTCCTAATGGCAAGTGCAGCAACTCGTGCTCCATTTCCAACGCGTAGCTCTACCTCGCCTTTTGCCAGCTTCCTACTTCTTTTTAGTCCTTGCACATCATTAACTATGTGAGAACCACAACCGGTATCAAATACCCATAAAGAAGCAGAAGTCAAATTGATTTCTATAACATATATACCTGAAGTGGAAGCCCCAGACTTCTTTTCTTCCAAGTATACCGGGCAGTTCCTCTTCCAGTGTCCTATCTTGTGACAGTGGAAGCACTTGCTTTCCGCAGTGACCTTTGGCTTGGCGGTTGGCTTAGGTTTTTCAAAGAACAATGGCAACTTGCTTGCCTTTGTCCTTCTTTCCTGCCCATTTCTTCTTGAAACCCTTTCCCTTTTGAACCATCAAAACCTCTTTCTTTGGTTCAACCTTAGGGATGTTCCTTTCAGCATTGACCGACAATCCATGCAACTCTTGCAAAGTCTTTTCAGACTCATTCATATTGTAGGTCATTCTGAACTGATTGAAACTGTCAGGTAATGAGTGGAAAATAATGTCAGTAGCCAACTCAATCCTACAAGGGAATCCAAGTCGTTCCATGTTTTCGAAAAGACCCATCATTGCGAAAACATGGGGGCCAACAGCTTGACCCGACTTCATGTGACATTCAAGAATTTCCCTATTAGTCTCATACCGCTCAACTCGGGCTTGTGTTTGAAACATAGCCCGCAGCTCTTGCATGATGGTATAAGCATCCTTGGTTTCGAACCTCTTTTGGAGGTTCGGCTCCATGGCTGCTATCATCAAACAAGTGATTGGTATAGACTTATTAATAGCCTGTTTAGCACGACGTTTGTCTGCCTCAGTTGATTCATCAGTTACAACAGGAAGTGGGGTATCTAAGACGTCCTCTCGACCCTCAAACCTCAGAACAAGTCTTAAGGTCCTTTCCCAATTAAGGAAATTTTCACCATTCAATCTGTCCTTTTCCAGAAAAGGACGAATGTTGAAACCGGAGTTGTTGTTGTTGTTATTAGACATGGTATCTACAGACAGAAAAATAAAGCAAAGTTCAATTTTATGTTTATAAAGTGACCTAAAACATGCAAAGGTTTCTAGGTTGATCACTTATTCAATTTTAATGTCCCATTTGAATAAGTGTTTTACAAGATCCTATCAACATGCAACACTAAGCAGACGGAGGCCTTATCTTTAACGTTACATTATCAAGGTAAGTAAACTCTTTTACTAATTATAACAAATTATAACTCTTGTTTAGATGGATAAACATCGCATGTTCAACTATCTCTTGCTTCAAAATTCAAAACGCTCTTGATAATTTTGTTAAGGACAACCAAACTAAGTTGTAAATTCGCAATTTTACCTTATATCCCAAAATTAATGATAACACCCTGCGGAGGCATGACCTATTACTATTAATTAAGGGTTTGATAAGTACTTTATGTTTGGTAAAGCAACCTTAATATTTACGGGACTTAAGTTTATTATGTTGTTATGAATTAGTGAACTCTAGCGCATCAACAACCAACATACAATAAACTTATAAGCATTTTAAAGAATAATAAAATGCGAAAATAAAATGATCTAGTATGGCCCCTAATCCTAAGAACTAAGCATCAATGGCTCAATCTTGGACTCTTCATGGATCTCCATCCACCTTAGCCATGGGCCTTCTCTTGATGGACTCGTCTTTGGATTACATAAGTATCAAAATAATTTAAAGAATAACTAAATTAAATAAATTACAAAAATACTTAAAGATACGCAGATCGTATTTTAAAAATTACAAGAATACATCACGATACGCAGATCGTATTTTCTAACTTAATTTGGGCCATACTAGTCATACATAGCAATTATATCAAAATATATAAAAGCCACATCATAATATCACATATTATACTTGCCATCAATCAAAATATCAAATATTCTTAATTATAGCAAGTTGATAAAATATTTAAGTAATTCCTAACCACCTAAAGATTATATCCTGTAATACTTTCCTACTAATTTTAATTAGATTAAAGAATAAAATTATGGAATTATTTAACTGAAAATCTGCTTAATATTCTGAAAATCTATTTTAATAATTTTTTTTTTTCAAAAAATTACGGCTGGGTAGCAGCACAGCCCACCAAGGATCACCTGGAGCAGCCACCTTAAATTCATATAAAACTCCTTTTACATGAATTAATTTATCATACATAAACAATTTAAATATGAAAATTCAGATTAATTATATGAGTTGAATATTCGAAATTAACATAAAATCTCTATTTTAATTTAATTTTATCATTATTCGTATGTATTAATCTCTAATTCACACAAAACTCTTTTCACATGAATTAATTTTCATACATAAACAATTTAAATATGAAAAACAGATTAATAATATAAATCTAACTCTCGAAATTTTCGAAAAATTTGAGATCTAAAATTGAATTTTAATTTCGAAAATCAGGATTTTATTTTCTTAAAAATTCGGCCAAACAAAAAATATTTCGAATAATAAAAAAAAAAAATTTAGGTCGAATTTTCGAAATTAAAATCGTTCATTAGGCAGATTAAATCAAATTTAATTAATCCAATTAAATAAAACATCCATAATTCAATTCCTCCCCTTAATCAATTAAAATTAGTCAAGAACACATCAAAATAAATTTAATTATTATGACCAAAAATTATATGCAAGAGGCTAAAACTGATACCACTGTAGGATTCTAAGTACTCTAAGCGGAATTTCATGAATCATATTTATAAGCACTTAAAACAGGATCTCATGCATACATTCAAGGATCACATAATAGTTAAGAATTTACCTTTGAAGCGTGAATTCCACAAAGCTTCTATAACCCGGATAAAGAACCTCAATTGTGATTCCTCTACTTGGTCCACCAACCCGGATCAACACTCCACCAATGCTAGTTGGAAGGAAGAAATTATTCTTCTACTTTAATGGAGTTTTTGTGACTTTAGAAAAGAATATGTGAGAGAAGAATAATAAGAGATATCTTGTATATTCTCCTTAGCTTATTGCCTAACCAAATATATATATATATATATATATATATATATATATATATATATATATATATATATATATATATTTAGGTTAGAAGGAGAATCACTTCTCCTCTCCCCTCCTCTTGGCCGGCCACCCCTAGGGCCCTTACGGGCCCTAGGTTTCTTTTGTTGATCCAAGTATATTGTGTGACCTAATGGGATCCATTATATTGGGCTTCGGGTTTATAATTTCCTAACCCAAAGTTCTATAGCATTCTCTAGCAAGACGTATAAACGACCCAATAGAACGAATTTATTATCTCCATAATACGATCCATTCCATAATATAATTAGTCATTGCATTTAAGTCGAGGACATAAATCCTTCAATCCTACTACTCCTTCCACTTACCATTCCCGTGAAAAATGAGAAGTAAGCACTATATTATGGGACGGAGGGAGTAATAAATAAGAATTCTAATTACCCGGGGCCTAGCCCTGGCCTAAAAACTAGTTATGAAAATGAATAGTTGATATTCTGTCTTTTCCAGCTATAACAAGAGATAAGACTTTGTTACCGAGGTTTATATAATGCTACCTGTGTTTTTTTTATGTACTATTTGTCTTTTCTTGTTCTTCACCATGTCTCTATAATCATTATATCTCTGATAATTGTGTATAAGTAAAAATTATAAAAAGTTGAGATGGGCTTAACAAGATCTCACTTGCATGATTATGTTTTTCTTAAAAGATAGTGTCCTTCAAATACAAAAATACAATAGTGATATAATACATTCAAGTTGATTGATGATTAATTCCTAAATGTCAAATGGTACGGTGCATCTAAAAATGATACAGATGAAGTATGTCGACCTTCTATCTCTATTATCTATCTCTATTATATAAGTGAAGGGGGGAGCAATGGTGTCCCCCTATTAAATTACCACATTACCCTTAATAATGAGAGATAATAACACCATACACCATAATCATATACAAAACATTCCAAAATAAATTCTCAATCAACTCAAAACCTTCCTCAATCAATGCAAAGGCATATTGGACATCAGGTTTGACAAATAAAATTAAATTGGGAAGTTACCATGTAGTAAACCCAAACACAATATACAAAATATGGAATAATACATTGATAACTACAAGCTCAAGAATATTTTTATCTCAAAAAAATCTCATTTTCACTTACAAGCACTTAAGAAAAAAAAACTCAAGAGGCTTGGAACATAACAACTTTTACGATTTGCGAGCACGTTATATACTTTCAATTAAGTATGCAATTTTTTCTTCTTGGTATATAGCACATGCTCCCCTACTAAATTTAAAAAAAAACAAATCGAGTTAGATAAATATAAGTAGTAAATTTTTTTCAAAAGAATGAGTATTACTCACAACCGTAAATACACATAGTTTTTAAAAGACAATGCAAAATTACAATAAAAAATTCGCACTTTTGATTATAAAATAATCGTCAATTAAAAAATGTACATAATGCGTAGAGAAAAAGACACTAGAATTTTACGAAAAATGTTACGTAAGTGCAATTTCTATCAAAAATAATACAAATCAATGTAACTTTTAAAATCTAAAATAAAATTAAACATTCTTAAAACCACAATTAAAGTGGGTGAAATCATACGTGCCTATGATAATGATTAAATTAAAATAATAACCAACCAATCGATTTTATGGTATTTTGTGAATAATAGCAACAAATAAAAAACGTCACCGCACGCAAAGCGTGCACATAAGGCTAGTATTACATAAGGGAAGGGGTGAGCAACGGTGTCCTCTTTTGAACTGACTATTATGCCCCTCTTCCATTTCTAAATTACAAAAGGAATCTCAATACCAAAATGGGGGTCAAACAAAGCCACTGGAAATTAATTTTCAACAATCACTCAGAAATCACTTATATGAGGAAACTTTACAAATCACTCATAGAATTGAGAAAATCACGTTGTAAAAATCACGCAAATCACTCAAATGATCAGGAAACTATACAAAAACTAAAAATTAACTTACAAACTAAAACTAATATACTAGGACGTCAATACATACAAAAACATTCACAAAATTCACTTATAAATCATTGTTCTCAATAACCATTCACAATTACATACTCACAAAAATTACCTATAAACACAAATATGAGAAAAACATAAGATTTTGACAGTGATATCACACATTCGTCGATCGGCGATTTGCGAAATTTCAAACAGGTACATAATTCTTTTAATCTTTAAAGTTATTTCACATTAGTCGACTGTTATGTAGTTGAAAAAATGGAGATAATAGCAATTAGTTGAAAAGGCTTTTATATAATTAGACTTAAATTTGATTTATTTTCATATAAAATCAGAAAACAAGTGTGTATGAAATTTGATTCATTTATGACACTGATGAAAAAGTTGCAAATTTAGTTCTTTTTTTAAAAAATTCCAATATAAAATTTTTGCCCAAAACTTTTGCAAAGTATCCATGTTTAGACATAAATTTTGAAAAACAAAACAATATCAAACCTTTTTGCGAACAACTTTTGCAAAAATCCATTTTTAGAAAAAAAAAATTATATTAATTAGCGAAAACCATTTAATGTGAAATCAGATTGTGTATGAAAAATTTAAATTTTCATTTCAAATATAATTGAAACTCAAAGTGTTCAAATTTAGAAAAGGAGAAAAATTAAAAATGATCATTTCATGCGAAATCAGATTGTGTATGAAAAACTTAAAATTTCATTTCAAATATAATTGAAACTCAAAGTGTTAAAATCTACAAAAGGAGAAAAATTAAAATGACCATTTCATGCAAAATCAGATTGTGTATGAAAAATTTAAAATTTCATTTTAAATATAATTGAAACTCAAAGTGTGAACATTTAGAAAAGGAGAAAAATTAAAATGATGAAATTTTTTAAATATCAATTTGTGAAATCATAATTTAGAAGTTAGACAAGGAAAAAAAACTGAAATTGTATTATACTTTTCGGTTACAATTTGGGATCATAGAGAAATTACTGAAATCCATGATTTAAGAAATTAGCTTTCTTTGTTACAAAATCGACCCAATTAGATCTACTGTTGCTTAAGACTTGAATTGAAATGCTTGATTTTTTGATGTTGTTCTTTGACGTTGACTTGAAAATCTACTGTTGCATGTATTTCTTTGATGTTGTTCGCAAATTAGATTTACTGCTTAAGACTTGAAACGTCTGATTTTGTTATTGTATATTGCATACTTGGATGAACTGGGTCCTTCAAATATGAATTAGGTTCCTTCAAAATATAAGTTGTAGATTTGTAGTGAGAGGAGAGAGAGAATGAATAGTTAGAAAAGTACTGAAATTATACACTGAGAGGAGAGAGAGAATGAATAGTTGGAGAAATGTTTTTTGTTGGTCTGATGGGTCTTCACTCTTCACCGATTTAAGTGGCAAATAAGTATATGGACCAACTGTTCCCGGTTAACAAGCAAGATTTTTTTTAAATAAATCCTCCTAAATTAAATCAGACAGGCAGTGCACAAGTTTTATTGCTCAAAATAAAAATAACCCAAACCAACCCATCATGATTCATTTGGATGGAATTTCAACCTTAACTACTAACGCATCATGTGGATAAAAAAAGAAACTACTCTTATCTAAATCAAAGAATTACTATCACAATTTTCCACTAACAAACCACTTTTCACCAATTATGTAAAAAAGTATATTGCAAGTTAAATTATAATATAATATTTATATGAAAAGAACACTACATAAGTAATTAGTAAAGGAACATATTACTCCCTTAAGAAAAAGGATAATATGTGAAAACAAAATTTTTATGTACTATTTTTTTTGTGGGAAACAATCTTTTATAATTTTTCTCACAACTTAGAACTTTGCAACATTTTGTATTTTTCTGCGAGAAATCAAAAACTATTATAAATTACAAAAATGAATAAAACCAAAAAAAAGAACATGACGATATTTAGTAAAGAACATCATAACGATTATAAAAGAACATGCGCATATAAGACTTGAGAAACAAAAAACTATTCAAAATCACAAAAATGAATAACAACATAAAAAGAACATGGAAGAATCTTATTCACAAAATAGAGGTGAACTTAAATACTAACATGCATTTTCAGTTTGTTTACTACTTAGTATTAGGCCTAAAAATATCATCGCACGCATCGCGTGCACAAAAGGCTAGTACTATATATAAGGGAAGGGGGGGAGCTATGGTGTCCCCATTTGAAGATATTGTTTTACCCCCATTCCCTTTCTAAATTATAAAACTAATTTCAACCAAAACTAGGCTTCAAAAAAACTGCCGAAAATACAATTATAACAATCAATCACAAGTCAACTGAAATAAATAGAATTGCATAATTCACGTTATACAAATCACTCAAATGATGAAACTTTAAAATTCAATTACAAACTATAACCCATTAGCAATTACATACTTCGTTCTCAAGAACAATTTACAATTACATACTCAGAAAAATTACCAATACACTACAACGTCAATACAAATTACAAAGTAAGAAAAACATACGATTTCGACAGAGAGATCACACATTTGTCCATTGGCGATTTGCGAACTTCTAAAAAAGATACATAATTCTTTTTAATCTTGCAAGTTATTTCAAATTAGTTGGAAAAAGACTAGCAACTCTTATATTCGAATTACCTGAATAATTTAAATCTGTATTGTATGGTATAAATTTCGAAATAATTATTAAAAAATCAGTACAGGTTTGTAACAAAAAAAAGGCATTATAAAATATAAATCAATTTCATATACAATAACAATGACACAAAAATCAAACTAAAAATAAAATTTCATTAATTTGCCAAAACAAATAGAGAAATCGAAAACCGATGAAAACGATTGATTTTACTGAAATTTCTTATGAATAATTAAAAACCCAGAAAAAGGAGTAGAAGAAGTATGAATAATTAAAAATCCAGAAAAAGGAGTAGAAGAAGTCTTGAAATTAAACAAAGGGAAAGAAAAAGGAAAAGTGGATGATTCAAGAACTTCAGCCACAAATTTCTTAAAAAAATCATCTTCAGAAATAAAAGTTCAAACAAAATGTAACCAAATCTTTGAGAAATTTAGTTGAAAATTACATTTTTGGGACGAAATCGGGAACATCAAGCGTAACGAATTACCTTCAAATTTGATGCCCCCCATTTAATTCGTCAACCAAATAAACTCCAATTTCAACCCCATTCCGACGAACGTTCTTCAACATTACAACTTGATCGAAATGAAAACCCAAAAAGACACACAAAAAAGGACACCAAAATTACCCTAAATATTAATGGAGCATTGATGGGGTTAATTTTGACACCAGAATTGGCTTATTAACATGGTGTTTGCTGTGAATATGAATATCAAATCCCAATCTTTTTAAGTGAGATATGAAAGGTAGTGAGGATGAGGAGATGAGTCGTTATAATCTTTTTAGGGAAGGGAAGATATAAGGTTGTAGGTGGGAAGATGAAAATGTGGAGGATTAGATGAAAAAAAACGTGATCGATACATCATTCATATGGGTATGTGGGGTGGATAGTTATACAGGTAGGTGGGATTGATAGTCATATGGGTAGGTGGAAAAAATTATATGGGTCTGTTACTTGCATACAGGTGGCTTTGTGGCTTTTGGCTACAATTTTTTTTTGACTATTAACAAACAACTAACGTTAATCATACTCAGTTAGCTACAAGTGAATGAACAATATTACATAAAATCATGAAAACAAATTATATTTGTCTTGGCTCCTCTTTACATGATTTGGCATGAACCTCAATCCATATCAATCTTGATTAGCAAGTATTTATTTCCTCTTTACATGGATTGTTTCACTATTGAGTAACAATTATGCCCAAAAATATAGTCGCACGCATCGCGTGCATAAAAAGCTAGTTAGTATATATTGCTCCCTATATACTAATTACTACTATAAGTCAACATTTTATGTGATCACATGTTAAAACTTAGGCTGTAATCCAGCATCCATCTATTGACATTACACAGGGACATCACAAATATTTGGCGCTTCTTTATTTACCAAAAAAATGAAAATGTGCGCTATGGTAACTTCAAAAGAGGAGAAAAGACGCACTTATCAAATTTAAGTATAAACTTTGAAAACGTTAACATAAATTATATAACAAAAAACATTATCATGCGAAACTAGATTTATTTCAATGTGTATTATAAAAACTCAACTTTTCATAATTTTTATTAATATGTAATTAAAGATAATTAAACAGCTAAAAGAATACATCAAAGGACATGAAAAGCTATGAGGGAATAATAGATTTTAGAATAGCAAGAGTGTTTTTTTTTTAATGTAAGAAAGAATATTGTACATTTGTACTACCTCTAGTTTTTATTATAGTATGAATATAGCTTATAGAATATGAATTAGGAATTTTTTTTATTACTTTGATGCCTTAATGTTTAGTGAAATTCTATATTACTACTTTGCTACCTCATGAATTTTCTCTGATTTCATTTTGATGGCTGGGGTTGTAGAAACTCTCCCCTTTGTTTCCCAAAAGGTATACTTTGATGACCTATAGCTTCATTAATTTTATTTTATTTGGTACCACGAGGTTATAGAAAAATTTTCACTGTAGTGGCCTTCTGTGGTTTCAATAATTCTGTTTTGGTGCCTTGAGAATCAGATTATAGTTACTTTAGTAACGCACAATTTGATGGAGATTTGGCTCTGTTAGAAATTTGGCTTTTTGGAAACTTTGGCTGATGGTTTGGACGATTTGGTGTATTAGGAGTAGGATGTTTTATTTGGAAAAAGGAGGAGAGAGAGTTAGTGGCACACTTAGGATTGTTGCAAATTGTTGTATATTATTCATCTCAAGGAACATGGCTATATATACATATTGATGTCGGCGATGTTTCCCAACCGACTTTACAAAGTCTTCATCTAGATTTGTCTTATTTTAGCTAGATAATTCTAGTATCTATGCATGTGATTACAACCAATTAACTTTCTCTAGATTTCTCTAGGTAGTCTAGCTAAACTAGATAAGTTTATAGATTATTCTAGATTAGTTTTTAACACTCCCCCTAATCTAGAAAATCTTGTACTCCGAGTTGTCTTCTGAATTGGATGAACTTCTCTGTTGGAATTGCTTTAGTGAATATGTCCGCGAGCTGCTCCCCCGACTTGCAGAATTGTAGCTCGATCTCTTGTTTGTCGACCAACTCTCAAATGAAATGATGTCGTATCTCGATGTGCTTTGTGCGGCTGTGAAAGACTGGATTCTTTGTCATGGCTATTGCAGACATGTTGTCGCAGTAGATATTTGTTGGTTCTTCTGATGTCTGTTGTAGATCATCGAGAATTCTTCTAAGCCATACTGCTTCACATGCTGCACTTGTTGCTGCTATGTATTCTGCTTCTGCTGATGACAGAGCTACTGTTGCTTGTTTCTTTGATGACCAAGATATGGCCTTGGTTCCTAGCTGGAACACGTAGCCGCTCGTAATTTTTTGTCGTCAATACTTCCGGCCCAATCGCCGTCCTGTGTATCCTGTAAGCTTGTGATTCTCCTCTGTCTCGTACAGAATACCATAACCTTTTGTTCCCTTGACGTACCTGAGAATCCTTTTTGCTGCTGCCATGTGAGCTTTACTTGGCTCACTCATGAACATGGATACGATGCTGACAACATGTACTATGTCGGGCCTTGTATGTATAAGATAGATGAGAGAGTCGACCAAACTTCGATATATTGATGCATCGACCTTCTCTTTGCCATCATTCTTAGATAGCTTTTCCTTAATTGTCATTGGTGTAGCCAATGGCTTGCGTTCACTCATGTTGAATTTCTTGAGCCAAATCTCCATCAGTGGTATCAGAGCCACTATAATCCAAAGCCTTCAACAATTAAACACATTCATCCCTCAACTTCAAACCCCACATATTCAACTTTTTTTAAACAAAATCAAACCACATAAATTAAAATGACTTCTTCAAACACATTTAACTATCCCCAAGTAAATTGGGTACCCTCATTTAAGGGAGAAAAATATCAACAATGGTCTATCCAAATGAAATCCATATTTATCTCACAAGATTTGTGGGAGTTAATACAAAATGGTTATGAACAACCAAATGATTTAATCCAAGAAGCTACTTGGGATGAAACAAGACGAAAGCAATATAAACAAAATCGGATAAGGGATAATTATGCCCTATCCTTAATATATCGGGGAGTAGATGAAACAATTCTCCCTACCATTATGGCTGCTACAACGGCCAAGGACGCTTGGAGTATCCTGGAGACAAAATATAGGGGCTCCGAAAAGGTAATACTCTTCAAAATCCAATCTTTATGGAGAGACTTTGATAATTTATTAATGACGGAAAATGAAACAATTCAAGAGTTTTTTAGTCGGGTTACCAACATTATAAATCAAATTCGAACTAATGGAGATAAAGTTGAAGACGTTCAAGTAATTCGGAAAATATCAAGAAGTCTTCCCAAAAATTGTGATCATATAGTGGCTGCTATAGAGGAGTCTAAT
Source organism: Beta lomatogona (assembly GCA_947646795.1). Lineage (NCBI taxonomy): Eukaryota > Viridiplantae > Streptophyta > Magnoliopsida > Caryophyllales > Amaranthaceae > Beta > Beta lomatogona. The sequence continues at coordinate 68,217 of CANSNZ010001006.1, read as the reverse complement.
AAAGACTTATCTAAATTAAGTTTAACTGAATTGATGGGCTCCCTTCTAGCACATGAAGATAGAATGCGGAAATTTACAGAGCAGCCACTATAACAAGTTTTTCAAGCAAAATTAAAATTCTCTAATAATGGAGAAAATAAAAATAAAAATGGCTATGGCAAAGGAGGTACTTCATATAACCGTAGCAGGGGGAGAGGAAGTTATAAAAATCAAGGAATCCGAGAAAATAATCAATCTGGCTCCTATTGCAACTTATGTAAGAAAAATGGCCATAATACACAAGATTGCCGGTATAAGTGTAAGAGATGCAAAAGACACACCCACTTTGAAAAGGATTGTTGGTTCCGGCAAAAGGATGAGACCAATTTTACGGAAAACAAGGAGCCCAGAGATCAATTACTTTATACTTGTTAAATGCTCACCAAGAGTCAAATGATATATGGTATATCAATAGTGGTTGTTCAGACCACATGACTGGCAACAAAAATTCATTTGTAAGTCTAGATGAAAACATAAAAACTCAAATTACTCTTGGTGACGGAAGCAATCAAGAGGTTGCTGGAAAGGGGACAATTGTCGTTAAAGCGAGAAACGACTCCTCTAAATTTATTTACGATGTTTTCTATGTCCCCGGGCTTGCACAAAATTTATGAAGTGTAGGCCAACTAATTCAAAGAGGCTATATGGTGAAATTTGATGCTAATAAATGCCTCATATTTGGTAAGAAGAAAGGGCAATTAATTACTACCACTCAAATGGCTCCTAATAAAATATTCCCATTAATAATGCAATTGGAGCATAATTTTGCCCTAAGTTCTATAATGGATGAATCCACATTGTGGCATTTAAGATTCGGGCATCTAAATTTTAACACTTTAAAACTGTTAAAACAAAAAGAAATGGTGATTGGGCTTCCACCTATAACTAATGAAAGAATAATATGTGAGGGCTGTATATATGGCAAAATGCATAGATTGTCATTCCCTACTTTATCCTGAAGGGCCAGAGCTCCATTAGAGCTTGTTCATGCAGATATATGGGGCCCTACCAGAAATCCATCTCTTGGTGGAAAAAGATATTTTCTATTATTTGTAGATGATTTCACTCGCATGATGTGGGTCTATATTTTGGAGCAAAAATCAGAAGCGTTTTCCCGCTTCATACAATTTAAAGCCCTCACAGAAAAATAAATTAAAGTGGGCATTCTATAAAAATTCTAAGAACAGATCGTGGGGGAGAATTTACATGTAAAGAATTTAACAGCTTCTGTAGGGAGCATGGGATTAAAAGAGAATTAACAGTAAGACGCACACCTCAACAAAATGGTGTTGCGGAAAGGGAAAATAGAACTATTGCTTAAATGGCCCGTAGTATGATGCAAGCAAAGAATTTGCCAAAATATTTTTGGGCTGAAGTTGTCCATACAGCTGTGTATATTCTCAATAGGTCTCCCACGAAAGTAGTAAAGGGTAGGACAGCTTTTTGGAGATTTGGCTCTGATACCAGTGATGGAGATTTGGCTCTGTTAGAAATGTAGCTTTTTGGAAACTTTGGCTGATGGTTTGGACGATTTGGTGTATTAGGACTTAGGAGTAGGATGTTTTATTTGGAAAAAGGAGGAGAGAGAGTTAGTGGCACACTTAGGATTGTTGCAAATTGCTGTATATTATTCATCTTCAAGGAACATGGCTATTTATACATATTGATGTCGGTGATGTTTCCCAACTGACTTTACAAAGTCTTCGTCTAGATTTGTCTTATTTTAGCTAGATAATTCTAGTACCTATGCATGTGATTACAACCAATTAACTTTCTCTAGATTTCTCTAGGTAGTCTAGCTAAACTAGATAACTTTATAGATTATTCTAAATTAGTTTTTAACACAATTAACTCCCTAAGCCTCTCTATATAAGCAATTTGTCACATGCACGTTGCGTGGGATTTGTGTTGTGTTGACAACAAATGAGTTGAACATCTATATATTAACTCAAATCTAAACTATAGTTGGTAAAGTCTTGCAAGGGTGATACCTAAGACTTGGGATCCGATCCTGTCTATATGATTGCGCTTAGTCGCTCATTTACACATAAAAAAATCTAAACCATTTATTTAACTGGTCACGAAAAAAAAATCAATAAAAGGAACACCTTAATTAATCACTTCTCCCATTTCTTTTCTAGTAATATTTTTGGAATTATCTTTATCGGAATGTTTAAAAAATTAGTTTTTGAACACAAGAAATAACCTTGTTTTAAGAGTTTCTTTTGTACAACCTCTTTAATTAGAATTTCTCATTGATTTTACCATATATTTTTTTGGAAATTTCTATATAGTGGAAATATTTTGGGTTGAAGGGAAAATAAAGAATGCTTGGGAAAATGCATGAAAAAGCGGAAATTGGGAGGAAAGCATACGTTCATTGAAAGTGATTAAACACACAAATTCTGAAATCGCATAACAACAAAGTCAAACAAAATTTTCAACCTTTTGGCATTAAATTAAAATGGAATAGAGTAAACACAAGGCACCAAAATGAAACTTCATCAAGCCTCAAGAACATCAGACACCAACTCACCAATTCACCAATATGGAATGAGTGATCAAAGCGCAAGGTACTAAAACGAAATTTCAGTAGACCTTAGGGCACCAACTTAAAATTTAATATTAAATCATATTTGTATCATTGTATGTAATCATTGTAGTTATAGTTACACAATTCAAAATTGATTTATAATAATCTTCATACCACTAAAGGTGGCTCGAATTATGTTATAAGGAAAAAAAACAACAATATAACGTCACACAATTTTATTTTATATATATATATATTTAATGTAAGTTTGCAATTGAGAGACAAATGAAGTAATTTTACTCTGAAGTCTGAACAACCCTAGTGAAGGGGATTTTGAGGATGATGAGTCAACGCAACGGAAAAAAAAATTGAAGGGAAGAGGAATAAAGCCATAAGCTTAAAAAAAAAAAATCTTCGGTAAATTTTTGTGGAGCTGAAACCTCAACTAAACCTTAAAATTTTGTGTCACATTATTATATTTTATAAGTATATTAGTTTTTTTTTGGTATTACGATAGTTTCTAAGCATAATATGATATTATAGATTTACAGATATTCATTTTATGATTGCTTATGGAGAATACAAATTCCCTAATATAGTATTTCAGTTCAACTGAGATATAATTTCAAAAATATTTTTGTTGTTCCATTATTGTTCAACCATCAGCTTAAGCGTATGGTTCATGAGTTGATCCTTTAACATGGTATCGGATCCAGCCTAATATATAGGTCACGGGTTCAAATCTCATCCAGCCCTCCTTTGCTAGTGGAATATTTAGCACCAAATATAAATGATGAAACTAATTAAAAAATATATAACTGAACCCATAAAATTTAGGGATCACAATTTTAACACAATTTTGCTAATCGCTTATTTTGCTTCAGTATTATTAGGATTTTATTGGGTGCTGAATGGAAACATAATTTACAATACAATAATTTTTTTTACCATACAATTAATTTTTCTAACACAATCCCACAACTTTATTTACGAACAACCCTTTATATCTCTAATCTTACAACTATTGACTCTCGTAACTCGTAAGTACATATTATTTGTGAGAGATCTTCAACTTTAATAGTCAAACACTCATTATTTCATTTGAAAAGCATATATATCATTGCAGGTGATGTTAATTGCTAACTATCAAGGTTGTCAAAATCGTGATTCTACTTTAAATCGAAAGAGTCTCTCAGAATGGGATCGTAATATCGAATCGTAGAATCGTAAGATTCTACGAATCTTGCGGGAACAAGATTCTATGATATAATATGTAAACTGTTTATCCATAATTCCAATGGACAACACTAAAATTCAATTTTAGCCATGCTGATAATCATATGAGATGAGAAATGATGCCATTTAGGGAATGAAAGAGGTAACAATACAATGAAAATAAGTGTCCCTTTGTGGTAAGTCATAATCATTTGCTAGAAAATTAAACAAAAGTTGAACAAAAATACCACCCAAAGTTTCTACATACTTTCTAGTATTAAGCTAAATTAATTAAAAATTAGAGAAAAATCGAAAATTAATTAGCAACTAAAAACAATACTATTGGTGAAGCAGCATACGATTATCTAAAAGGACAATTATTATTAATGAAGGACAAAATAATATCAAAAGAATTATTGATGAAGCAATGTACAAGAGAAATTATTAAGGAATAAAGGAGATCGAAAGAAAGCAAGAAGCACCAAGATATGTGTAAATATGAAATCAAGAAATTGCTATCTGGTAGGGGAAGAACCGAAGAAAAAATTGCACCAAGAAGAATTGAAGATAGAGAAATTCGAGATAAGCTTAGCTCAAGTGGTTGCGTACAATAATTCATACACATCCCGTCCGCGTTCGAGTCCTACTCTTCTGCATTTTTGCTTTACACTTCTTGTTTTTATTCCACGTTTGCAACATGGCAACAATTAAGTTTTAGGAAAAATGGATCAGAATACCCCCAACTTTGGGCGGTCCGCTTTTGATACCCCCAACTTTGGACAATTTTTAAATACCCCCAACTTTGGGGGTGGTCCGCCAAAAATGCATCATTTACCCGTTATGACCGGTTGAACCGTAAACTAAAACCCCCACCCCCCACCCCCTCTCGCTCATCTTTCTCTCTCATCTCCTTATCCCCCCACCCCCAACCCCCCACTGCCACCTTCCCTCACCACTATTTCTCTCCTCCCTACCACCTTCGTCACCACCTTCACTCCCACCAACAACCACCTCCGATTTCTCACCATTACAACCAATCCGTGTTCGTTTTCGAAGGGGTGAGATGAGGGGAGGGGGTGGTGGGGCTGCGGATTCGAAGGGGTGGGGAGAGGGTGGGGGGAGGCGGGATTCGAAGGAGTGGGGGAGGGGCGGGGATGCGGGATTCGAAGGGGTGGGGGAGGGGCATGGATTCGAAGGGGGTGGGGGAGGGGGGCTGCGGGATTCGAAGGGGTGGGGAGGGGGGTGGGGGATGCGGGATTCGAAGGGGTGGGGGGAGGGGAGGTGCGGGCATGGGGGTGGTGGGGAGGGTTGTGGGGGGAGGGGGAGGGCTTGCGGGGGATGAGGAGAGGGGCTTGCGGGGGAGGGGTTCGAAGGTGGTGGTCGGGCGTTGGGTGGGAGGGAGGGTTCGAAGGTGGTGGTTGGGCGTTGGGTGGGAGGGAGGGGCAAAGGTGGCGGCTGGGCGTTGGGTGGGAGGGAGGGGCAAAGGTGGTGGCCGGGGTTGGGGGGAGGGGTTCAAAGGTGGTGGGCGGGGTTGGGGGGAGGGGTTCAAAGGTGGTGGTCAGGGTGGGGATGGGGTGTGGGGCTGGTTTGAGGCCGTGGTAGTGGTGGGCTGGTGGCTAGGTGGTGGTTGTAATGGAGGAAGAAGAAGTAGAGGATGGAAAAAAAAAATACCTAACTACCAGGTTACAAGTCATCTGGGTGCATTTTTGGCGGACCACCCCCAAAGTTGGGGGTATTTAAAAATAATCCAAAGTTGGGGGTATCAAAAGCGGACCGCCCAAAGTTGGGGGTATTCTGATCCATTTTTCCTAAGTTTTATTTAATTCAAACCATTTTTTTTTTTATCTTTTTTCTTTTGAGGTGAGCCCACTAGAGTTAGGCTTAAGGGTCTGTTCTCTTCGACACAAAACAATTGAATTGAACTGAATTAAATTATAACTAATTAATAGTAATGATTATAATTTAGGAATTGAATTGAAGTGAACTGAACTGAATATAAGATGGGGAGAACAGGCCCTTAGGATGTTAGTACTAAGTAGTAAGTACTACTGGTTTCGGCGGGGATTTCCAAATTTCTGAAATTCGCTTTTCTTTCCATTCTTTGTAAGTGGCACTAGGATTTATTTGTTACACTTTGTTTGGAGAATTGTAACACTTTAATGTATACATTACTTACATATCTGATTTTAACTATAATATGAAAAAATAAATATAAATAGTATATTATTATGTAAAATGTTATTCCATCAGTCTCAAAATATAGTTCCTGTTTCTATTTTGGGAGTAAAAAAAACATACTCATGTGGAGTCATGTTAGATTCGCCTCAATGTGTATATTCATAATATTAACATTTTATATTTCTTACTAGTACATAATAGAATATATCGTAGGTCAAAGGTACGTCTTGGAGACTGTGCAAAATGAAACTGGAACTATATTTTAAGACAGAGGAACTATATTTATGTATACTCTCACTATCATCTTCGAAAAAAGTTTAACTTATATAGTTACGGTTCACCCAATATAATAATTCTGGATCCGCAACTGTCATGTGAGGATGAAAATGTGGCAGGTAGGGCTTGAAACAAATGAGATCTTATGGGTGTGGCCCATTTATTTCATATCCAACTATAAACTTCAATATGCAGAATCGTTGAAATCGGTAATAAATCACGATTTTACCGATTGCATAATAGTGAAATTCGGTAATAAATCGCGATTTTACCGATTGCAGAATGGTCAAAATCGGTGATAAATCACGATTTTACCAGTTCTACTAATTTTGTATGATTCTATATCCGATTTTCTTCAACTGCTTTCTTGGCGAGGTCTTGTGCTCGGACATCTTGTTAATATCAATAGCAAATCCATATAACGCAAACTTATCTTCCCTTTAATTGCATTGAACTATATACATACATTAATATACTACTTTCACTCCTCAAAAAACCAAAATCATAATAGTAGTTAGATGGGATACCCAGTACATCTATAGACTTCAAATTCTATCCCTTTTACTACTAATGATAGTGAAAAGTAGTAAATAGTACGTACAATTAAGCATTATAATCTACCTATTATATGGTCAGCTTCATATATATATTATGGGACTTTGTTCTCATTTTCTTCATCAACGTATAGTGTGTTCATTGACTACAATAACGCAAGCTAGTGGATCACCATATATTCGTCTAGTTTTGTTGTGATGGTAATATTGCAAGTGGGTTACTATTCTTCTAGTTTTGTGGTGCTATGTGATAGCGATATACTACATTTTGAGAGCACAACTGCACAAGTTACTCAGTATTAGTTTGTTGTCGTTGTTTGTGCACAATTATTCCACGAAGTATTAACAATGCATCAAGTCATTGTCATGAATCATGATGATCTATGTTAACTTTATTTATTTTCTTATATCATGGATCAACCATTCAACCCTTCCCCGGTATGTTGAAATTTGTCCTTTTCATACTGATGAACGGACTTAGGAGCTGTCATGACTGAGTCTGACCAATCAATTTTGAAGGCAAAACGTAATTGTAAAATTTGTTTTTATTTATTTGTATTCTCTTTAAAAGAAACTTTGAGGGAAAAGGAAAATTGAAGAGGGAGGATGATGATGGATAAGAGAAGAGAGAGGCTAAAAAACCAAAAAAGAAAAACGGGAAAAAATATGGTAACCAAACAAAGGAAATGGAAATATCACTTTTGTAAAAGAATATTTTCCACCCGATAATGCTCTAAAAGTAAACATAAAGACTAATATGCAAATTCTTGTATTAGCCAGTTTGAACTAGTTGAACCACTATTAGTTAAACAAAAAATGAAGTAACAAAATAGATAGAAAGTTAGTCTATAATTAAAAACGTTGTACAAAATTAAATAACCTTGGCTTAGAAGTGAAAAGCAAGGTATGTAAAAAGATCAAAAAGTTTAGCAAAAACATAAAAAGTTAATAGTTTGACTGTGTCGAAGTCGGACTATATAACACTAGAATTATATGCACGCGATGCGTGCGTTAATTTCAAAACTTGTTAATATATTATATACTCTATCCGTACTATTTATTATTACACTAAAATGTGAAAGATTAATAGTTTGATGAATTTAATATACCATTTTTAACTTATATTTAGAATGGCAAGTTGAAATGAGAAAGGGTTCTTAAATTGGTTTCTTTTGTAATTTTTTTTTATTCCATTACATCATTAAGGGTAATTTAGTATTTTCAAATGGGGACACCATCTTCCTCCCCCTTCCCTTATATAATAGAGATTGGGTCGGACGAAATATGATACTAGCTTAACATCGGTTTTATTAAACAATTAAAAAAGAAAGAATGCAAGAGGAATATATATTATTACATATGGAAAAAGTATTATTAATTATAATATAATATCTAATATGTGACATATAAATCCTTGACAAAACAAACAATCGGAGTACAACTTATCCATCTTTTCGTCACAGACTCACAGCTGTAAGATTCAAGAAGTAAAAAAACGACGCAAAAAATTTGAATCAAGTAAACCTACTCGAAAGCATTAGGAAAAGGGGTGAAAACAAGCAATGAGTCAACATATGTATACTTATTTATATTTGTCCCAAAAGACATTGATTTGGGACCGTCCAATTTGCAGGTCGTGGTGGCGTATGACTTGAAGACAATTGATAAGTCTTCCAAACCTCAAGTGTAGTATTAAGGTCAGCTATTTTCCTGTCCAACCCCACACAACAATTAGCATGCATGGTGCAAACCCTATTGAAACTTTTGCTTGGTTGACAAAACCCGCCAAAATAACTCGAGTTCAAGAACCTTAATTTCACTCCAAGTTTTTGTATGTAAATACCTTTTTTTATTTGATTGAAAACATCTTGTTCATTTAAATCAGGATATGTGTTCCTTGAAGAAACCCAGAATTTGTAGAATTTGATGGTTCGAATGTTGGACCTTACAAACAGGAATCCATTGTTGGGGGTATTTTGTATGTCGAATTCCTTGCCATTGAAATAATCACATGAGATTTGGAAGTCTGAATCAAAGGTAAACTGTGGGAATGGATCTCGAAACCACATGACGTCAGTATCCTGTAAAACAGCAAAAAATACAAACTTTTTTAAGATAAACCCAACTTAAGGTTTCAAGTGTAGTATAACATATGTTGTTTGCAACAAGCATCAACGAGGAGTACTTGACTTTATTTGTTCCTAATAAACACTTTACCAATTAAGTTAGTTTCATAAAAAATGAAGTTGTATATACAAAATAGAATGAGCCTTATCCCTGACCCGTTTGTTTACTCATAAGGTCAACTAGATACGGGCTCGACCCGACAAAAAAAGGGCTCTAGACCTATTGAACACATTAGTTTTTTTTTTATTTATTTAAGTAAGTAATTTTGATTGCTCTTGAAACTCCAATACATCCTAAACCATCCAAAGTTGCCCACAAACCAACTAGGTTGGACTATAGATCAACAAAGGAGGTGAACAACTGATTACATACTCTAATTACATTCTGCAATTAACAGCCAGCCAATGCCATTACAATGCTATAAACCACTGATAATCCTTCCTACTTACATATTGAGGCAATACATTAGTTTGGCTTGCTAAATGAAAGTAAAAACTTATTCTAGCACTCTTTGGTAGTATACACTCTTGGAGTTGGAAAGTACATTTTCCAATCTCTACTACAAAAGAATTAAAGAAAGCATTAAACCAGAGAGTGCTAGAATAAGGGTAGCCTAATGTTCTTTTTTTACCTTTTAAAAAAAAAAAAGTAACCAGAGAGTACTGTAGAAATTTATTTTCCATCTTACTACTCATGTAATTCATTTCTTTTAAGGGAAACCCTCCAGTGTTCATTTTAATGATAAACACGACAAATTTGTAAATAAGAATGGATCCACAAGGAGCAATGCATTATTATTTATTCATATGATTTCTCCATCTTAATGATAACTACGACAAATAATTGTAAATAAGAATGGAAATTTACAAATAGCAATTAATTTTCATATGATTTTCCCAATCCGTATTTGTTGATAACTGAGGTATTATTTAAGTGGACATCTCTTTCATAAATTTGTAATTCCATAATGTTCCAAGGCAGCAAGGCTGCTAGTTTCAGCATCATTTTTAAATCTTGGGCCACAGCAAGTCACGCCATTTCATCTCAAAAAATTAATCATACCTCTATTTAAAATTGATAAAATATGGCAAATTTGGACAAGTATATCAGTATATGGTCTAATAAACCTATCTTCTCTATCAACCGTCAGTATATTTGACTTCTTAGATGTTGTTTTTGTTAGAATATATGTATATTTATTGTGTAGATATCTTTAGATATTATTGTGATTTGTTATCTTGTATTTTAGGCTACAAATCACAAAAGCTAGTATACTCTTAACCTAAAAAACAAGATAACAAATCACAATAACATCTTAAGATATCTACACAATATATATACATATATTCTAACAAGTTTTTTCCTTTTCTTTTATTTCTTTTTGATTTGTGACAACGTTTTCTCAAAATATATTCCCTTCATTATTTTAAGTTTATTCACTTTGAATAATGATATGTACAATTTCGACAATTTGTGTTGTTAATGATCTATTTAGCGGTTTAATTTATTTATAAAAATTCCACTTAATGTACAAAGTTTGTACATCACTGCAAACTGCAATGATGAAACGGCGCTCGCTTGGACCATGAGGAATACTTGTTTGGCACATACCAATTACCACCCCTCTAGCTAGGAAAATTATTCCACACCCGGGTCTGAAAATTAAAATAATGTATCTTATTGAAAGGAGATAGAAATTTTACCGTGAAAACAAAGTTGTAGCCCAAGCTTAAAATGGTCTGTAAGAAAGCAAGTCTTTCCCACATCATGTCCATATAGATAGGGCTCATAAACTTGACTTCATGAGCCATTTTTGAAGATTGCTTAGTCTTGTGAAAATAACAATGAGAGACCAACTTTTGGCATCGTGAATACGCCTTCTCATCTACTGCTATAACCAACAAATGATTCGAAGTGGAGCTGTATTGTTTCCCGTTCAAACTCTTTAAGAAAAGATCAAATAAGGAGTTTGGTTCTGCCCATGCCTCGTTCAAAGTTGTCAAAATGACTGTTTTATCCTTCGTTGAAGCTGCCTCTAGAATCTTCCTTAGCTCGTAGCATTCATCTTTGACCTTCCACATGATTTTGGAAGAAAAAAGAGTATGTTAGTTGTGTACTTGTGTTTAATTTTCTATATCATGAATATTAATATATAAATAATGCCTAGATGAGCTTTTCTTCCTCATTCTTTTCAAGTTCTATGGACCGTTTAGTTGAATTCTCATGAAATGGTCAGTATTGGCATGATAGACCAATCTTTTATGTGATTCATCATTATATGAATATATCCCGTGGCTTCAATAGTTCGGGATTATTCTATCAACAAACTATACGAACAGATAAAAGAAGTCAAGAGATAAGTAAGATGATTATATAGTAGCAATTAGAATTGACCAAAATCGACTTCTACCAAATATAAGTTGAAATGAGCCATTTAGGGTTGTAATCTCAATACAATTAACTCGTTTAATTAGAAAGGGCTAAATTAGGGTTGATATTTTAAACCGTGATATGACTCGTTTAACTCATTTGTGTAAAAAAAATCACATATATTCATATATTTATGAATGTAAAATTTGGTCGAAAAACATATAAAGATCTATCAAAGATAGTTCATAACTACTTTAAGAAACACTAAACATGCCTCCTTACTTCTTTTCATGGATTGCTCATATAATTTTTTTTATATTTTATATAAAGTAATTGGAATTATGACCATCAAATGGGTTACGAAAAACCCCTAGATCATGTAGAATTGGGTTTTTCAGCCCATTTACTAATGGGTTTGGTTTGAATCGAGAGATTTTCAACCCATTTCTTGTGTATTCCAATTAATATGAAACAAATTAGTTTCCCAATTCTATTAGCAAGTTTCAATTAAAATTTAATCGAGACTGTTACTATTAGACACATAGTTGAGAAAAGCTGTTTTTCTTTTCCTTTCTACTAAAAAGTTCAAAGATCAAGCAAAGATGAAAGAATTAAGGGCTCACCACTGGAGAAGAGAAACGCTCCAAACCAGGTAGAAGCTGTCCATAGCTGTTGCATGAAGCATAGTACAAGACGAGGAATGCAACTTCAAGTGCTAAAAGAACAACCAAAGTTTTGAAATATCTAGCAAAATCCCAATGCTTTATAATTATTGGTGATGAATTCTCCATAATTGGGTTACTCTCTATTAATCTCATCACAAATTTCCTATCCTCCATTATTATATATCTCTTGAACTCTAAAACCAGTACTTTGCAATTGCACAATAATAAGTGATTATCCCTAAGAAGCCAAGGAAATTAATTATGGAGGGTTTAAAATAATTAGGAGAAGTTTCATACAGTTTCAAAATAACGTCCATGTATAAATAGTATACACCCTACCTAGTAGCTGGTCATGAAAAAGTCAACTAGAGGACTTATGAGATCCGGCCGGTGGGTGTAATTTTACCACTCACCCACCGGCGGGAGGAAAAAGAAATTTCTGCTAAAAAAACTTCAAGATCTTAACTCGCTCTTGATATCATGTTAGATTGTACATATCAAGGCACTAGTGGAAAAAAACGAAAGGGATGCGGTCAAAACAGTCTTAAGGGCTGCGTTTTTGGCCAGCAGCCCTTTCCGTAGCAGCCCTTCACTTTAAACCGCAGCCCTTCACAACGAAGGGCTGCGGTTGAGGCCCAAAAACACAACCCTTCCATATTGGAAGGGTTGCGGTTTTGGGCCTAAAACGCAGCCCTTCTTTGTACAAAGGGCTGCGGTTTTGACTATAACCGCAACCATTTTTACCCAAAAAAAAATTTTAAAAAAAAAAAAATTTTCGCATTTTTTTACTCCTAAATATATCAAGAAATTTACAACAGGGAAAATCAACAAGAACAGTCGAAATTTATAGATCTGAAATGAAAAAAAAGGAACGAAAATGAAAAAAAAGAACAAAAATAAAAAAAGGAACGAAAATGAAAAAAAAAGAACGAAAATGAAAAAACGAACGAAAATGAAAAAAAAAAGGAACGAAAATGAAAAAAAACGAACAAGAATAAAAAAAAGCAAACAAAAATACAAAAGAGAAAAAATTATAGATCTGAAATTACATGAACATTAATCAAAACAAAGATCAAGAAATTATAGATCTGAAAACGAAAAATTATCACTTGTTGATGTCGTTGCTTAAGCGGAGTTCGACGACGAGGAAAAACAGCGCGGCGCGGCAAGGCGGCGTTGAGAGGAGACGAACGACGAACGAGGAGGACGAACGAACGAACAACGAACAAGGAGGACGAACGAGGAGGACGAACGACGATCTCGTTTGTAGAATGTTCTTGGGTGGTGTTGTCTTGCCGGGGGGGTGAAAGAGAAGGAGGGAAGGAGGAGATTATTGTTGTCGTGTTGTTGTGGACTTGAGAGAGAAGGAGGAGAAGGGAGGAGGGTGAGAGAGAAGGGAGAAGGAGTCTGTGGACGTGAGAAAGGAGAGAGAATGAGAGAGAGGAAATTGTGAGGAGAGAGAACCCTAGCCCGCTTAACATTTCAAGCCCGCGAATTCCTTTCAATTTTTTTTAAAAAAAAGCCCATAAAGGGGCCCTTTATTACTTATAGGGCTGCGGTTTTTTAAAAAACGCAGCCCTTTATCTCTATTATATAAGCCAAGGGGGGAGCAATGGTGTCCCCTTAGGAATTCACTTAATTGCCCCTCCACAACATAAATATTACATTCCAAATTTCCAAATATAACCTCTAGCAATTAATCAAAACCAATTTCAATCATAAACTTGCCAAAAAAAAAAACCAATCAAATCTCTATTAAACTCAATCAACTCATATAATGCTCAATCACATTAACTTGCCAATAAAAAAGATTCAATCAAAATAAAAGATTCATAATCAAGAATTTACCACACGTTAATACCACATACAATAACAAAAAACAAATACACGACATTCTCATTACAGAGACAACTCAAATACAAACTCAAATAAATTTTTCCATAACACAAACTCAATTACAAACACAAACTTCAAACCAAAAAAAATTACTGTTAATCAGGTACGCAATTTGTTATTGAAAATAAAAGTATGCGTAATGTTCTATGTTCAGTAAATCTTAAGAATATGTATTATGTTCGAGTAAATTTAAACTCAAAGTACAGTAAATATTACGAATATATGCAATGTTAGAATTTTTTTTTTTTTTAAAAATTAAACTCAAATTACAATTTATTTAAAAATTTCATTCAGATATAGTTGAAATTCAAATTAAAATTACATCAGAAATGGTTGGAAACAAAATCAATTTTCGTCAAAAAATATCTTCAAATTTGTGCCCAAATATTTTAAAAAAATTGAGACAAAATACTTCAACACTAATTGCTTTTGTGCCCGTATATTAAAAAGAATTTGAGAAAAAAATACTTCAACCCATATATTAAAATCAAAAATTTCAGCCCATAATTAAATTTCAGCCCATCAACTTGATATTCAAAAATACCTTATCGACGGCATGAAGAGCATCGCCATGACCGCCAAAGCCAGCTCCAATGATGGCGAAATCATAATCAAAGGTCTCGGGAGAGTGAACTCAGCGAGAACTCACTGAGAAACTCAATGCTTCTCTTCGAAGTCCATAGAAGCGGAGATTGAGATTGAGAGGTTTAGCTAAAAATGAGGAGAAATCGAGTGTGTGGTTTGATATGGAGGACATTGAGGAAGATGATCAAAAGGAGAGAAAAAGTGACGACTGCATTGTTTCAATTAAATAAAGAGGGAAAAAGAATTGTGTGAAATTGAGAGATGGGTTTGGGAATTGGCAGAGTAGCTGAGAATTGAAGAGAGAGAAAAAGGACTGCATTATTTCTGTCTCTTTTTGTCATGGTTCATGAGGTCGTTTAGAGTTTTGACAAAAAAACATTAGTTAGAGATGCAATTTCATTACTTATACTTATTTATTAATGTGTTTTTAAATACCATTTGTAAGTATTTCAATCTTTCTTATTCACAAAATGGAGGTGAACTTAGATTCGAACTTTCATTTTTTGGTTTGTTTTACTATTGAGTAATAGTTATTCTCAAAACGTCACCGCACGCATAGCGTGCATAAAAAGCTATTACTTATAGGGTGAAGGCTGCGGTTTTTGCATTGACCGCAGCCCTTCGTAAATGAAGGGCTGCGTTTTTCAAAAAACGCAGCCCTTGCAGCACAGCCCTTGCGTTTTTTTCCATTAGTGAGATCCTCTATATTATTATATTCTATTGATCAATATATATATAGGGTTACAATGATAGTCCTAATCATATTAGGCAACTATTATAGTAATGATAATCCTAATCATATCTGAAAACTAATAGATTTGCAAAGATAATATTTAACAAAAATATATTCTAAATATAGGAAGAGAATATATTGTGTATATTCTCTATTACACCCCCTGTTATGACCTTAAGAGGTTTAATGATGACAAACATAAACTATTTTGCATCATATGTTCTTGTTATATTCATTTGATGCAGTTTTTGCTTTGGAATGTTGGATGCTCAAATTTGAAAAAAGAAGATCGAATTGTAGCTAGATTTTTCTATATAGCAAACTATATATGTAATGGTGATTTGCTTGGTTGAATGCTAGTATGTGTTATATGAGTAAATTATTGTTCAAAATTTGATTATTTTCCTCTTATAACTACTAGAGTTAGTAGTATATATACTTATAATAAACACGTTATACAAAAATGAATTTTACATAAAAGGAAAGGATTTTCGAAAATATTATTAATGAAAAATATTTGATTTAAATATAAAGTATTATCTAAATGAATATCTTACCTTTTTGGAAAATTAGATTCAAAAAGATAATATCTTATATGTAAAAGATTGCTTCTAATGTTAAAAGATATGATATTATCATAATTGATTCTATCATATCTCCAAACAAGTAAGATTCATGACTATATAAAGCTATCTCTTTAGACATGGTTTTCATATTTTAGATCTGAGCTTTTACAAGAGAAAACTGAAAACCACTGATACAGAGCATAACACTGTATTACAGACATTGCCACGTAAATTACTTTGGAAAAATCATGTCCTCTACCTACTTGATTAAAAAGCGTTTGTTGAGGAGAATATTTGTGTAATTTCATAATTATAAAGAGTGTTGGGTTATGTCCATGAGTTTGTACTTGATTTAACTTAGTAACACTTATAATTAAGTGTTGCTATTAGTGGATTTTGTGGACTTAGATATATGAGTAGAGATTAAACCACGTCAAAAATTCTTTTATGTCTGCAAAGATGGAATCAGACTGATTCCCGAAATGCCTTTCTGGATACTTCCCTGCTATTAATTATCTGCTTATGCAGTGTGTTTTTCAGTTGTAACATTGTGCATGTTACAGTAAAATAACTTTAATCAATTGATTTTTTGCAAGTTAATAATCTTAATCAATCGATTCAATAATCCATTTGTGATTAAGATCTTGTAACTAACACCTGCGCAGTTGAAGCGGGAGAAAGTCGGATGCTCAGATGTGATTTGTGAATCATGCATCAAATGATGAAGGATAATATGATAACTCAAGATCAAATGGAGAAGCATCAACGACCAAATGATGACGAGGGGAGCAACAACCACAATCTACACAGAAGAGAGGAGACCACTGCTGGCCAAAGGAGAAGGAGTGCGCGCCGGTTGTGGATGTGGGCTAAGTTGCGGAGCCGAAGATAAGGTCGTCATCTAGGAGGCGCCGCTTTTACGGGCAACACAAGTAGAAACTAACACAAAATATATTCGTAATAGGAAACAATCAAAACATTAAATGTCCCACTCGAGCAGTTTAAGGGAATAAAAAAAAATGAGATTTGAATTTTGAAAAAGTCGATCAAACTAAGGGCTTGTTCTCTTCGGCATAAAATAACTGAACTGAATTAAATTATAACTAATTAATAGTAATAGTAAGGATAATAATTTACGAACTGAACTAAACTAAACTAAATTATAACTAATTAATAGTAATGATAATAATTTAGGAAATGAACTGAAAATAAGCTGAGTTTGACCATATATAAGGTCGGTAGGGTTCTATCCTAAAACCAATTAGTGATAGGTGGAGTAACCCGCCAATCTATAGGTTAGTCATTTTCTCTCTAATTCTTCAATGTGGGACAAATATTTTGTAACTGACATGTGGGTTATACTCTTAACATAATCCTTGACAAAACAAACATTTGAAGTACAAGTTATCCATATACTTATTTTCGTCACAGTTGTAAGATTCAAGAAATAAAATAATCGACACATCAAATAAGTTACATCACTTTAAGTAGAAAAACAAATTAAATCAAGTAAATCTATTCGAAACCAATAGGATTAGGGGCCACAAAATAATGACATTGATTTGGGACCGTCCAATCTGAAGAGTCTGGTGTCGTATTACTTGAAGACAATTGGTAAGTCTTCCAAACCTCAAGTGTAGTATTAAGGTCAGCTATTTTACTGTCCAACCCCACACAGCAATTAGCATGCATGGTGCAAACCTTATTGAAATCTTTGCTTGGTGAACAAAACCCTCCAAAATAATCCGTGTCCAAGAATCTTAATTTCACTCCAAGTTTTTGTATGTCAATATCATTTTTTATTCGATTGAAAACATGTTGTTCATGAGAATTAGGATATGTGTTTCTTGAAGAAACCCATAATTTGTAGAATTTGATGGTTCGATTGTTGGACCTTACAAACACGAATCCATTGTTAGGGGAATTTTGTATGTCGAATTCCTTGCCATTGAAATGATCACATGAGGTTTGATAGTCTGAATCACGAGTGAAGTGTGGGAATGGATCTCGAAACCACATAACATCGGTATCCTGTAAAGCAACCAAAAAAAACTCCTATAAGATTAACCCAACTTAAGGTTTCAAGTGTAGTATAACATATGTTGTTTGCAACAAGCAACACAAGGAGTGGTTGACTTTATTTGTTCCTATTAAACACTTTACCAATTAAGTTAGTTTCATAAATAAATTTGTATATAACAAAATAGATTGAGCCTTAGCCGCGGCTCGTTTATCTACTTATAAGGGTCGACTAGGTATGGACGGACTCGACCCGATAAAAAAGGGCTCTAGACCTATTGAACACATTTAATACGGCTAAATGAGAGTAAAGACTCATTCTTTTGTCTTTTGATGTAAATTTGACCCGACATAGAAAACTCTATCTTTTTTTAGAATTTCAAATTAATTAAATTTGAAAAAAGTTCCACTCTTTTGTAGTCTACATTCTAAGTAACCGGAGAAAGTCCTGTAGAAATTTATTTTCCATCTTACTACTCATGTAATTCATTTCTTTTAAGGGAAACCCTCCAGTGTTCATCTTAATGATAAACACGACAAATTTGTAAATAAGAATGGATCCACAAGGAGCAGTGCATTATTATTTATTCATATGATTTCTCCATCTTAATGATGACTACGATAAATAATTGTAAATAAGAATGGAAATTTACAAGTAGCAATAAATTTTCATATGATTTTCCCAATCCGTAATTGTTGACAACTGAGGTATTATTTAAGTGGACATCTCTTTCATAAATTTGCAACTCCATAATGGTCCAAGGCAGCAAGGCTGCTAGTTTCAGCATCATTTTTAAATCTTGGGCCACAGCAAGTCACGCCATTTCATCTCAAAAAATTAATCATACCTCTTTTTAAAATTGATAAAATATGACAAATTTGGACAAGTATATGGTCTAATAAACCCATCTTCTCTACTTATCAAAAAAAAAAAAAAAAAAAAAAACCCATCTTCTCTATCAACCGTCAGTATATTTGACTTCTTAGATATTGTTTTTGTTAGAACATATGTATATTTATTGTGTAGATATCTTTAGACATTATTGTGATTTTTAATCTTGTATTTTAGGCTACAAATCACGAAAGCTAGTTTACTCTTAACCTAATATATATACAAGATAACAAATCACAATAATATCTAAAGATATCTACACAATAAATATACATATATTCTAACATTTTTCTCCTTTTCTTTTATTTCTTTTTGATTCGTGACAAGGTTTTCTCAAAATATATTCCCTTCATTATTTAAGTATATTCACTTTGAATATTGATATGTACAATTTCGAAAATTTAGGTTGTTAATTATGTATTTAACGGTTCAATTTATTTATAAAAATGCCACTTAATGACGTTAATGTACAAAGTTTGTACAACTCTACAATGATGAACTAGTGCTTGCTCTGGGCCTTGGGGAATACGTATTTGGCACATTTTTTTATTATTATTAATTTTTTTAAAGTTGGTAAGATGAGGGACCCTACAAAACGGGCACCTCGCACAGGTATAACCAATCGGGTTTGCGAGGTCGAGGCTCTTAGAGGGGAGGGATAATAAGGGAAACCTCACCCCCAAATTGCCCCTAGTGGGATTTGATCCCATGACACGTGTTTGGCACATACCAATTACCACCCCTAGCTAGGTTAATTATACCGCACCCGGGTCTCAATATTGAAATAATGTATCTTATTGAAAGGAGATAGAAAATTTACCGTGAAAACAAAGTTGTAGCCCAAGCTTAAAATGGTTTGTAAGAAAGCAAGTCTTTCCCACATCATGTCTATATAGATAGGGCTCATATACCAGGCGTCATGAGCCATTTTTGAAGATTGCTTAGTCTTGTGAAAATAACAATGAGAGACCAATTTTTGGCATCGTGAATACGCCTTCTCATCCATTGCTATAACCAACAAATGATTCAGAAGTGGAGCTGTATTATTTCCTGTTCTAAAACTCTTTAAGAAAAGATCAAATAAGGAGTTTGGTTCTGCCCATGCCTCGTTCAAAGTTGTCAAAATGACTGTTTTATCCTTCGTTGAAGCTGCCTCTAGAACCTTCCTTAGCTCATAGAATTCATCTTTGACCTTCCACATGATTTTGGAAGAAAAAAAGTATGTTAGTTGTGTTTAATTTTCTATATTATGAACATTAATATATAAATAATGCCTAGATGAGCTTTTCTTCCTCATTCTTTTCAAGTTCTATGGACCGTTTAGTTGAATTCTCATGAAATGGTCAGTATTGGCATGATAGACCAATCTTCAACATTTAGGGATTATTTATCATCAAACTATACGAACAGGTAAAAGAAGTCCAGAGATAAGTAAGATAATTATATAGTAGCAAATAGAATTGACCAAAATCGACTTGATCCAAATATAAGTTGAAATGAGCCATTTAGGGTTGTAATCTCGATACAATTAATAATTAGAAAGGGTTAAATTAGGGTTGATATTTTAAACCGTGATATGACTCGTTTAACTCATTTGTTTAAAAAAAATCACATACATTCATATCTATGAATGTAAAATTTGGTCGAAAAACATATAAAGCTCTATCAAAGATAGTTCATAACTACTTTAAGAAACACTAAACATGCCTCCATACTTCTTTTCATGGATTGCTCGTATAATTTTTTTTATATTTTATATTAAGTAATGGGAATTATGACCATCAAATGGGTTAGGAAAAACCCGTAGATCATGTAGAATTGGGTTTTTCAACCCATTTACTAATGGGTTTGGTTTAAATCGAGAGATTTTCAAGCCACTTTTCTTGTGTATTCGAATTGATATGAAACAAATTAGTTTCTCAATTCTATTAGCAAGTTTCAATTAAAATTTAATCGAGATTGTTACCATTAGACCCATAGTTGAGAATAGTTTTTCTTTTCCTTATTACTGAAAAGTTCAAAGATCACGCAAAGATGAAAGAATTGAGTCAGGATCATCTCCAGTGCATACTGGATGTCCAATGCTACTCTTTGAGAGGAGAAATTTGGGATGGAATCTCCAAATCACCCAACCCTTAGTGTAATCACTGGAGAGGATCCTCAGTCGAAAGAATTAAGGGCTCACCATTGGAGAAGAGAAACGCTCCAAGCCAGGTAGACGCTGTCCATAGCTGTTGCATGAAGCATAGTACAAGACGAGGAATGCAACTTCAAGTGCTAAAAAAACAACCAAAGTTTTGAAATATCTAGCAAAATCCCAAGGCTTTGTAATTATTGGTGATGAATTCTCCATAATTGGGCTACTCTCAATTAATCTCATCACAAATTTCCTATCCTCCATTATTATATATCTCTTGAACTCTAAAACCAGTACTTTGCAATTGCACAATAATAAGTGATTATCCCTTAATTACTTTACCGTGTGGCACATGATTCACCGGCCCTGCTGGTTCATCTTTGATTTAAATATAAGAAGCCAAGGAAATCAATTAGGGAGGGTTTAAAATAATTAGGACAGGTTTCATACAGTTTCAAAATAACGTCTATGTATAAATAGTAGACACCCTTGACCAGTTGACCCTACCTAGTACTCTAGTAGCTGGTCATGGAAAAGTCAACTAGAGGCCTTATGAGATCCGGTGCGTGTTATTTTACCACTCACCCACCGGCGGGAGGAAAAAGAAATTTCTAAAAACTTCAAGATCTTAATTCGCTTTTGATGTCACGTTAGATTGTATCAAGCTCCTCTGTTTCATATATTATATTCCTTTATAGGGTTACAATGATAGTCCTAATCATATTAGGAAGCTATTATAATGATAGTCTGAATCATATCAGAAAACTAATAAGATTTGCAAAGATAATATTTTACAAAAATATATTCTAAATCTAGGAAGAGAATATATTGTGTATATTCTCTATCACACCCCCTGTTATGACCTTAAGAGTTTTAATGATGACAAACATAAACTATTTTGGATCATATGTTCTTGTATATATTCTTTTGATGCAGTGTTTGCTTTGGAAAGTCGGATGCTCAAATTTGAAGAAAGAAGATCGAATTGTAGCTAGATTTTTCTATACAGCAAACTATATATGTAATGGTGATTTGCTTGGTTGAATGTTAGTATGTGTTATATGAGTAAATTATTGTTCAAAATGTGATTACTTTCCTCTTATAACTACTAGAGTTAGTAGTATATATACTTATAATAACCACGTTTTACAAAAATGAATTTTACATAAAAGGAAAGGATTTTCGAAAATATTATTAATGAAAAATATCTCAATTAAATATAAAGTATTATCTAAATGAATATCTTACCTTTTTGGAAGGTTAGATTCAAAAAGATAATATCTTATTTGTAAAAGATTGCTTCTATATTATCATAAAGGATTCTATCAAATCTTCAAACAAGGAAGATTCATAATATAAATCTATCTCTTCAGACATGGTTTTCATATTTTAGAAATGAGCTTTTATAAGAGAAAACCGAAAACCATCGGTACAGAGCATAACACGGTATTATAGACATTGCCACGTAAATTACTTAGGAAAATCATATCCTCTACTTGCTTGATTAAGAAGCGTTGTTGAGGAATGAGGACAATATTTCTGTAATTTCATAATTATAAAGCTAAGAGTGTTGGGTTAATTAGGTACATGAGTTTGTATTTGATTTAACTTAGTAACACTTATAGCTAAGTGTTGGGGAGCACTACTAATAAGTTAGTAGTGGGGACTTATACCTTGAGTGAAGTATTAGGGAGTTTGCTATTAGTGGATTTTGTCAACGTAGATATAAGAGTAGAGATTAAACCACGTTAAATATTCTTTTGTGTCTGCAGAAATGCCTTTCTGGATACTCCCATGCTATAATTTATCTGCTTATGCAGTGTGTTTTTTAGTTGAAACATGGTGCATGTTACAGTACCATAACTTTAGTTAATCGATTTTTTGCAAGTTAATCTTAATCAATAGATTCAATCCATTTGTGATTAATATCTTGCAACTAACACCCCCGCAGTCGAAGCGGGAGAAAGTCGGATGCTCGGATGTGAATCATGCATCAGATGATGAAGGATAATATGATAACCCAATATCAAATGTAGAAGTATCAGTGACCTAATGATGATGAGGGGAGCAACAACCACAATCTACACATAAGAGATCAAGAGAGCGCTGCTGGCCAAAAGAGAAGGGGCGCGCGGGTTGCGGATTTGGGCTAAGTTGCAGAGCCGAAGATAAGGTCATCATCTAGGAGGCGCCGCTTTTACGGGCAATACAAGTAGAAACTAACACAAAATATATTCCTAATAGGAAACAATTAAAGCATTAAATGTCCCACTACGACAGTTTAAGGGATTAAAAAAACACGAGATTTGAATTTTGAAAACATCGATCAAAGTAAGTACAACCAGGAGGAGTTGCCTTGCACAAACTCCTATTCACAACCTTACCCTGACGGAGCTGCAAATGGCATAAAACAAGATAAAGATGTGTTGTGCTTGTTTTAGGCTCCTAATTTAGGCTTATGAATAATATTAAAGTCAACTAGACGACTTATGAGATCGGGCACAAAAAATGAGGATTATATATTAATATATGGAAAAAGTATTATTAATTATGTTTAATAAGTGACATATAATGTGATAAACTTATCATCACAATCATGTTGGGCTTACTTTTCCCAAACAGATGCCCATGCTGGAGGAGAGTTTGACCACAGACAAGGTCAGTAGGTTCCATCTTAACACCAATTGGTGATAGGTGGAGTAACCCACCAATATGTTAGTCATTCTCTCTCTAATTCTTGAATGTGGGACAAATATTTTTGTAACTCACATGTGGATTATACTCTTAACATAATCCTTGACAAAACAAACATTTGAAGTACAAGTTATCCGTATATTTATTTTCGTCACAGTTGTATGATTCAAGAAATAAAATAATCGACACATCAAATAAGTTACATCGCTTTAAGTAGAAGAACAAATCAAATCAAGTAAATCTATTCGAAACCATTAGGATTAGGGGCCAAAACAAAAACAAGTCGACATATGTATACTTATATTATCACAAATGACATTGATTTGGGACCGTCCAATCTGAAGAGTGCGGTGTCGTATTACTTGAAGACAATTGATAAGTCTTCCAAACCTCAAGTGTAGTATTAAGGTCAGCTATTTTCCTGTCCAACCCCACACAACAATTAGCATGCATGGTGCAAACCTTATTGAAATCTTTGCTTGGTGAACAAAACCCTCCAAAATAATCCGTGTCCAAGAATCTTAATTTAACTCCAAGTTTTTGTATGTAGATATCGTTTTTTATTCGATTGAAAACATCTTGTTCATTAGAATTAGGATATGTGTTTCTTGAAGAAACCCAGAATTTGTAGAATTTGATGGTTCGATTGTTGGACCTTACAAACAGGAATCCATTGTTAGGGGAATTTTGTTTGTCGAATTCCATGCCATTGAAATGATCACATGAGGTTTGGAAGTCTGAATCACGAGTGAAATGTGGGAATGGATCTCGAAACCACATAACATCTGTATCCTGTAAAGCAACAAAAAAAAAACTTCTATAAGATTAACCCAACTTAAGGTTTCAAGTGTAGTATAACATCTGTTGTTTGCAACAAGCAACAACGAGGAGTGGTTGATTTTATCTGTTCCTATTAAACACTTTACCAATTAAGTTAGTTTCATAAATAAAGTTGTATATAACAAAAAAGATTGAGCCTTAGCCGCGGCTCGTTTATTTACTTATAAGGGTCGGCTAGGTACGGACTCGACCCGACAAAAAACGACTCTAGACCTATTGAACACATTAATACGACTAAATGAGAGTAAAGACTCTTTTTTTCTTTTGATGTAAATTTAATTTGACCGACATAGGAAACTCTGCCTTTTTTTAGAATTTCAAATTATTTAAAATTGAAAAAAGTTCCACTCTTTTGTTGTCTACATTCTTAGAGTTGGAGAATAAATTTTTCAATCTTTACTACAAAACAAAGCATTAGGATGTAAGTAACCAGAGAGTAATGTAGAAATTTATTTTAATTTCTGTAAGGGAAACCCTCCAGTGTTCATCTTAATGGTAAATACGACAAATTTGTACATAAGAATGGATACATAAGGAGCAATGTATCATTTTTTATTCGTATGATTTTCCCATCTTAATGATGACTACGACAAATTTGTGAATAAGAATGGAAATTTACAAAGCAATGAATTATTCATATGATTTTCCCAGTCCATATTTGTTTGACAACTGAGGTACTTCTATTATTTAAGTGGACATCTCTTTCATAAATTTGTAACTCCATAATAGTCCAAGACTTCTATTTTCAGCATCATTTTTAAATCATACGCCACAGCAAGTTACGCCATTTCATCTCAAAAAAATAATCATACCTCTTTTTAAAATTGATAAAATGTGACAAATTTAGACAAGTTTATGGTCTAATGAACCCATCTTCTCAATCAACCGTCAGTATATTTGACTTCTTAAATTTTGTTTTTTGTTTATTCTTTTCTTTTATTTCTTTTTGTTTTGTTCCAAGGTCTTTTCAAAATATATTCCCTTCATTCTTCAGTAAGTATATTCTCTTGGAATATTATGTACAACTTTGATGATTTATGTTATTAATAATCTATTAGCAGTTTATTTTTTATTTAAAATTGGATTAATACCAACATTTAACATAAATTTGGTGTCCAACCTAAATTACAAATATACTGTAAAAAAACTCATATTTACCTTTTTTGAAAAACAAGACATTTCACACGCATCGTGTGCATATAAGACTAGCATAAAATATGTGAGCAATGCAAAGTAAGTAAAGAAAAGAGTTGAGTATCATTTTATCGAGACAATTATAGTTTGTAGAGTGCTTATTAAAGTCGTCAGTATTAGTAGCATTTAGTTATAAAACTATCACTAAATGTACAAAGTTTGTACATCTACAAAATGATAAACTACACTCTGGGCCATGGGGGATAATTGCTTGGCACAGACCACCCCTAGCTAGGTTAATTATTCCGCACCAGTGTTTGAAAATCGAAATAATTGAAAGGAGATAGAAAATTTACCGTGAAAACAAAGTTGTAGCCCAAGCTTAAAATGGTTTGTAAGAAAGCCAGTCTTTCCCACATCATGTCCAAATAGATAGGGCTCATAAACCTAGCTTCATGAGCCATTTTTGAAGATTGCTTAGTCTTGTGAAAATAACAATGAGAGACCAATTTTTGGCATCGTGAATACGCCTTCTCATCCACTGCTATAACCACCAAATGATTTAAAAGTGGGGTTGTATTGTTTCCTGTTCTGAAACTCTTTAAGAAAAGATCAAATAAGGAGTCTGGTTTTGCCCATGCCTCATTCAAAGTTGTCAAAATTACAGTCTTATCCTTGGTTGAAGCCGCCTCTAGAACCTTCCTTAGCTCATAGAATTCATCTTTGACCTTCTATTATAATAAGTCCACGTTATTTTGGAAGAAAAAAAAAGTACGTTAGTTGTGTTTACTTGTCACATATTATCATGATTCATGAATATTAAAACCATAAATAATGCCTAGATCAACATGAATTTTTCTTCCTCATTCTTTTCAAGTTCTTAACATATATACACTAGCAGCTATGAATTCTACTGAAATGGTCGGTGCTGGTATGATAAACCAATCTTTTATGTGATTCATCATTATGTGAATTCGTCTTCAATATTTAAGTATTCTAACACTCAAACTATACGAACAGGTAAAAGAAGTCCGGAGCTAGAAAAAGTCTACTTGATCCAAATATAAGTTGAAATGAGCTATTTAGGGTTTTAATATCAATATAATTAACTCGTTTAATTAGAAAGGGTTAGGCTAGGGTTGATATTTTAAACCGTGATATGACCCGTTTAACTCGTTTGTGTAAGAAAAATAAAAAACAATTATGTTTTATAAATGTAAAATTTGGTCCAAGAACATATAAAGCTCTATCGAATATAATTTGTAACTATATGCACGGATGCACCCATACTTCTTTTCATGGATTGCTTATATAGTTTTTTTATTCTTATAAGTAGTTGTACAAAAAAAAACGTTTAATAAACAGGTCGTGTAAGATTGAGTATTTCAACCCATTTACTAATGGGTTTAGTTTGAGCCGAGGGATTTTCAAGGCATATCTTATGTATTCAAATATGAAACCAACTAATTTCTCTATACTATTAGCAAGTTTTAATTGAAATTCAATTGAAACTGTTACTATTAGAATTAGACCCATAGTTAAGAATAGCTGTTTTTATTATTAGAATTAAAAAGTTCAAAGATCAAGCAAGGTGAAAGAATTAAGGGCTCACCGCTGAAGAAGGGAAACGCTCCAAGCTAGGTAGACGTCGGCCATAGCTGTTGCCTGAAGCATAGTACAAGACGAGGATTGTAACTCCAAGTGTTAGAAAAACCACCAAAGTTTTGAAATATCTAGCAAATTCCCAAGGCTTTGTAATTTTTGGTGATGAATTCTCCATAATTGGGTTACTCTCATCACAAAATTTTGCTTTCTCCATTAGTATCTCTTTTATTAATTTGAACTCTAAAACCAATACTTCGCAATTGCACAAAAATGAGTGATTATCATCCCTTAATTACTTTATCGTATAGCACATGATTCACCTGCCCTTGTTCAACTTTGATTTGAATGTAAGAAGCCAAGGAAATTTATTATGGAGGGTTGAAAATTCTTGGAGAGGTTTTTTCATACAGTTTCAAAGTAACGTCCATGTATAAATAGTATACACTTTAGCTAGTTGATGTTCATGGAAAAGTCAAGTGAAGTATATAATACTGCAACTCTACAAGCCACATTGGACCACACCCCCACAAAAATAATATAAATTACCCTTAAAAAAAGCCACATTGGACCAACTATTTACTTGTCATCTAATCAGTTCTTAGACAGGTTTCTTTTATTGCGTGTAATACTGTAAATCTTATTTTTTATTTTTATAGGCAAGAAAAAATGCTATGTGATAGAGAATATATTTAGGATAATATTTTTTCATCGGTTTAAGATATATATTTGTATAATCCCTATATAGTTTGGATTCCTAACATGGTTAGGATTATTATTTTGTAAACACTATATATATTGATCAATGAGAATACTCCAAGATTGAGGAGTTTACACAATCTAGCACTCTGGTCTGCCTTCGTAGAGCACCACCCAGAGACTCATTACAAGTCAGACACCCCCAAACCTCTCCTTCCCCCAATAATCTCAAGCAAATGCTTAAGGTAGAAAGTGAACCCTAGACTTTGTTAGGGAAGATGGAAAGACTCACCAATTGAGACAACCCCAATTCCTGTGTGTGTAATAGTGTAATTACTTATCACAAGTGTGCACAAAAACTTATGTACTTAAGTTCTATACTTCATTATAGGTAGGGGTGAGCATGGATCGAAAATCCAATTCAAAACTGATTTCGATATCCGAAATAGCTAGTACATAATGAACTATAGTGAAAATTCTATTGTGCTCTCAGGAGCACGGTGCACCCAGTAAATTTGTTCCATTTTCGATAAGTCAATGTTCTATTTCAATAAATATTCGTTTTAAGCATATTTTTCAGCAAAAAAAATATGTTCTATTTTCCGTGAAATTTGTTCTATTTTCAATAATCAAATGTTCGTTTTAAACTTATTTTTCAGCTGGAAAAATATGTTCTTTTTTCGATAAGCAAATGTTCTATTTTTAAAAAATGTTCGTTTAAAGCTTATTTTTCAGCAAAAAATATGTTCAATATTTGATGAGCATATGTTCTATTTAAGTAATCGAATTCTGGTAATGTTCCACTTCTACAGTAAAATGTTCATTTTCGTAATTGAATTATGGTAATGTTCCACAGTAACATGTTCTATTTTGTTTCCGTAAATGTTCTATTTTGTATTGTGGGAGCACAATTCTCATTGTGCTTCTGGGAGCACAATGCACAAATTAGTCATTATAGTACATGGGTGGGTTTGGTCTAGACAAGACTTACGGGTCTTCTATTAGTGGAAAGTATAAAGTTGTCATATACTTCGATATACACCTATTATGGTAAAAAAAAAAAAAAAAAAAAAGTGTTCCTCATGTACATAAATATCACACTAATTTAAAATAAAACGTAAAAAACGGTTTTATAATAAAAGATTTTGTAATTCAGTTCAAGTTTGATTAAGGTCTAATTAAGATTCTCCTAAAAAAAAAGGTCTAATTAAGATAAGGGAAATTCCCAATGGTAGACTCCTATTCTTGAGAATTTCCAATGGTAGATTTAACTTTTTTTTCTTCCCATTGTTAGGCCTTAATTTTCCTAATTTAGCCAAATGTAGCATTTAAACGTTAATTTCATGTTTAATTTTCATACTTCTATTAAATTTTGTCTAACCCTACTAACCATGATTTATTTTATTAAACTGTGCACTATACTTGATTGTTGGAAGCTAAATTGCGTTAATTATATGCACTTGTATGTTGTCCCAATCTTATATAAGTATCTTATGATATGCTCTTAATCTTTTTAAACCTAATTTGTTTTGGATGAATTAGTTTGCCCAGTGTAAAAAAATATGTGTGTATTGTGATTTTTTTTTTTTTTTTTTGAAGCATATGCTAAGGTTTCATGTTAGTAACTCTCTATTGCTTTCAATCATGTTAAGCATGGTATGGTAGTGGGTAGGATGATGTATGCTGCTACTGTTATGGTGGTGTGATTGGATATGGTTGGTGTTGTTGATTGGTATCACCTCTCCATTTCCTTGCACTTGTAAGTTGTAAGTTGCTGTTGCTATTGTGCTACTTCACGTATGATTGTTGATGATACTCTTTATATGTTGTTGCTTAATGACGATGCCTTCATGCATGATACGACTTGCTACATGTTGTATGCATTATTATACATATGTAGCTTATGTGTTAACATAATAATTGTATGTGTATTATAGGAGTAGTTTGTAGTTGCTTGGTTATACAATAGTATGTGTATTATCAACGAATGTATTTAAATTGAGGAATAGTTTTGTCAAGTGGCAACGGGTAGGATATATTATTTTAGTACTCTTTGATCTAAATAAATCATGGTTAGTAGTGCTCTGGTAAAACTTAACAGAAGTACTAAAACTAAACATGAAATTAACATGTAAGCCTAATTAATGTTACATTTGGGTAAATTAGGAAAATTGAGGCCTAGCAATTGGAAGGAAAAAAAGTTAAATCTACCATTGGGAATTCCAAACAATAGGAGCCTACCATTGGGAATTTCCCTTAAGATAATGAACTTTGGAGTTTGGACTTTGGATATAGTTGAGGCAATTCGAATACGGTAATTAATCATGCATGTACACACTAGATTACTAATTCTTGTCATTGATCACGATGATGAACATTATTTGTATTTCGAAATACAGCAAATTACTCAAACTACACTAAATATATAAATCACAAGAAACCTGATCGTGTGCTTACTATTATCACATTTAGCTTTACAAGGCTAAACAATGGATTTCAAGGCAAAATCTTCTTGAATCAAGTAATAGGGGTACAAAGTCTATTCAGATGTACAATTAAGATCAAAAGAAAGCAACAAACAAGTAGAAAATTATCACATATGACATTCACTTGGAACGCTCCATCGAGAAGGTTGTAAATTTGTGTGATTTGCAGAGATGTAACTCTTCCAATTCTCTAATGTAGTATTTAAGTCAGCTACTTTTCTATTTAATCCCACACAACAATTAGCGTGCATGGTACAAACCTTGTCAAAATCTCTGCTTGGTGAACAAAACCCACTAAAATGATTGGTATCCAAAAACCTTACTTTGACTCCAAGTTTTGTGAAATAAGGTTCATGTTTAATTTTGTTAAAAGCGTCCTGCTCATGTAAATGGGGATATGTGCGTCTTGAGGATACCCATAAATCATAGAATTTGATGGTCCGATTATTAGACCTGACAAACATAAATCCGACGTTGGGAAAGTTGTTTAAGTCAAATTGCATGCCATTGAATCGATCACATGAAGTTTGGAAGTCGAATCCGATATAAAATGTGGGAATGGATCTCGAAACCATACAATATCAGTATCCTGCAATTGGAGGAAAAAAAACATGTAGTTAATTAAGTAGTAATCCCTCCGTCCTTCAAAAGATTGATCATTTCTTTTGGAGTTTTGGTCATATAGCTAGTTATATATAGGAAAAATAACATTAATTATATTGAGAAAAGAAGAAAAAAGAAGTAAGATGTAATGAGGGATATTCAGTGGATAAAGTTATGTTAAGAAAATAGTAAGTTGAGATAGTAGCTTCAATCCAAAAAAGGAATTCTGAAAAGGAATGGGCAATCCTCTAAACAATGGAGTGAGTAATTTTTTTACCACACTAAACTTGGCCTAGTAGAAAGAAGAGCATTTCCCGACCTCGAGTTTGGGGGTTCAACGTCCACTAAGGACACTTCGGAGGAACGGATCCGTTTACCCTTCCCCATACCACTTTCAAAGGGTCGGCTTGGACAGATTTGAGGATTCCTTTCCTTTATTTCTTTTGTCACCTTTTTTTCTTTATTTATTTGAGAGTAACTTCTTTTATCACTTTTTGTTTTTAGATCGTAATTTTTCTTCTGTCACTTTATGATATCCGTTGAATTATTTCAGACTTCGTAGTCCAATATTATGTAGTAAATAGATTATAGATAGTAATACAATCTACTCCTAATTAATAAAGTCTAAGACCTAGGACCACTCCCAAAAAAAATGTCAAGACCTAATAAAGAGATAGTACAGTTCATCCCAATTAATTATGAGGTCACTTACTCTACTAAGAAAGCAATGCGAGGTAGTAATTGTAATAGTAGTATTACGTAAGGAATTAAATAGATAAGATTACCGTAATAAGGAAGTTATATCCCAATGTCAAAATGGTTTTCAAGAAGGCAACTCTTCTCCACACCATATCCAAATAAAGGGGTGTCATGAAGGTAGCTTGATGAGCCATTCTTGACGATTCATTAGATTTGAGAAGATAACAATGGGAGACTAATGTCTGGCATCGATTATACGCGTCGTCGTCGATTGCTATAACCAACAGATGATCAAGAAGATAGGCTGTATTATTACCAATTCTGAAACTCTCAAGGAAGATATCAAATATGGAGTTTGGTGCAGCCCATGCCTCATTTAGATATGTCAAGATCACTGTATTCTTCTTTATTGAAGCTGCCTTTAGAACCTTTCTTAGTTCATAATATTCATCATGGACCTTCAAATTACATTAAATGTTAGTCGTACTTTTCGTGTAATGATAATGATATGTGTGAAGAAAAGATTAGAAACTTCTTGATGATGTTACAGTAACAACTTAGCAACGATACTTTGTCAAAACTACCTAAAACATAGCTACGATGAAGTTCTGAATATAACATGATGAGGAACAAATTTTGAAATGATAATGATGCGTGCATAAATTATGGAAAACTTTAATTGGGTGTTATGGTAACACCAACTCCACAATGTGTCAATGTTACCTTCTTACAAAAAGTTACAACTACCTAAACATAGCTAGCTATCTACGATGAAGTTTTTGAAGAGAAGTTGTACTTCATCTATTGGTAAATACTATACTATACTATTAGGACTCTATTAAGTTTATCTTTTAGGAATAGTTTTATTATATTATCCTACTTTGAGTTGAAGTAGGTCTCTACTTAGGATGTATATAAATAGCTTTGATTAATAAATGAGAAGGATGACTGAAAATTAAACCAAGTTTAACATGGTATCAAGAGCCAGAGATTAAAAATTCTCTCTACCCAACACATAGACAAAACCGAAGCATAGGCTTCATCAGCCGAGAACACCTTCAACCGAAAGACTTGATTTTTTCGAACCTCTCCTTGAGTGTTCATCATAGATCATGTGCCTAAAACTTATTCTCGCGGTCTGCGACGCGTCATCATGACTGAAACCAATGACACGAACAACACCAAACCTGACCCGGTTTATTTTTTAGGCTCCAATGACAATCCGGGCAACTTAATCACTTAGATTCAATTGAAAGACGACAACTTTGATGATTGGGCACGCGCCATTCGAATGTCTTTGAATGCTAAATGCAAACTGGGATTCCTCGATGGCACGATTCCCAAACCCACGACTCCCGAAAAGTTAGCGGATTGGAGCACGATTCATTCGATGCTAGTTTCGTGGTTGTGGAATACAATTTCCCCCCACCTTCGTTCCTCTATTTCTTTCTTTGAAGATGCACATGAACTTTGGACTCATCTTAAAGATCGATTAAGTGTCTCTAATGGGACACGAATTTGTCACTTGAAATCTGAAATCGGCGCCTGCAAGCAGTACAAGACTGAATCCATCGCCGATTACTTTGGCCGCTTGACCCGCTTATGGGACGAACAGTCCACCCAAGAAGTCGCTCTTGTGTGTTCGACTGGGGGCTCGACGTGCCCCGTTCTCATCTTCCTCGAACAGCAACGGCAGCAAGATCGTCTTCACCGCTTTCTAATCGGCCTCGACGATGTTTATGGCCCTCTAAGGTCCCATCTACTGGCCCGGGATCCGCCGCCCCCATTGACTCGCGCATACCAAATTATTGCTCAAGAAGAGCGTCTGCGTGGTCCGACTGTGGCGACGCTGCCAGCGCCGGGGGATGCCCTCGCCTTTGCCGTTGATGCACGCTCCAAGGCTCGTAGTTTGAACGACGCCCTCCTATGCTCCCACTGCAATCGCCCTGGTCACGAGGACTCGGGCTGCTTTCAAATCATCGGCTACCCCGACTGGTGAGGATCGGAGACCGACCACGGAATACCCGCGGAGGCTCAACAACCCGTGGCGGCAGACCTGCTCGTGGTCGCGGCGGCCGGAACGCGAATACCGCCCCACGCGCCAATAAGGCGGTGGCCGGCGGTCATGTTGATAAGGCTGGTGGCAGTCACGGCGCCTCCTCGGGATCCGGTAAGCGCCGGCTTGGCCGGCATCACCACTGAACAGTGGCAACAACTTGTGGACATGCTGAACTTGCCTAAAACTAAAGAACGTTTGACTGGTGAGTCTTTATGGATTTTGGATACTGGTGCTACTCACCATGTGACAGACACGTTTCCCAATCTGACTACCGCCCGGAAAATTAATGGTTGTCCGGTGGGGTTGCCGGATGGTAGTTCTGCTGAAGCTACTCATGAGGGAGATGTCATTCTTCCTGGAAATCTTAAACTTACTAATGTCTTAAATAGAGTCCTAATGTCTTATATGTGCCTAATCTTGATTGCAATCTGATTTCCATACTGCAGTTATTAGATTCTGCAAATTGTATAGTTCAGTTCACTAAAACATTATGTGTATTACAGGACCGCAGGACGAGGACGCTGATTGGAGCGGGTGAACGGGAAGATGGACTTTTCTTTTTCCGGGGCGTTCCTGAGGCGAAAATCATGGCTGTGGATGGACTGGCATCTATAGATATTTGGCATAAGCGTTTGGGACACCCTTCGGATAAAGTTTTGCGCCATTTACCGTGTGTGAGTCAATCTAGTATTAGTAGTTGCAATAAAGATGGATGTGATATTTGTTTCCGAGCTCATCAACCTAGAAATAGTTTTCCTCAAAGTAATAGTCATGCTAGTAGGATTTTTGAGTTAGTTCATTGTGATTTATGGGGCCATACCGCACAAAGACAACTTGCGGTGCCTCCTATTTTTTTACCATAGTAGATGATTTTTCCCGCACTGTTTGGACGTATTTATTATATAATAAATTGGAGATTGAGACTATGTTTCTGCACTTTGTGGCTTACATTGACCGACAATTTAATCAGAAAATAAAATGTGTGCGTAGTGATAATGGCACCGAATTTAATTGTCTGAAAAAGTATTTTGTGCAACAAGGAATCATATTTGAAACTTCATGTACTAAAACTCCACAACAGAATGGTCGGGTTGAACGAAAACATAGACATATTTTGAATGTTGCACGTGCCTTAAGATTCCAAGCTGATCTTCCTTTGAGATTTTGGGGGGATTGTGTTCAGGCAGCTTGTCATTTAATTAACAGAACTCCCTCGGTGGTTTTGAACTATAAAACTCCCTATGAATGTTTGTTTGGCAAACCTCCTAAGATGACGGATATTAGAATTTTTGGTTGCTTGTGTTATGCCTATAACTTAAACCATAGGGGTGATAAGTTTGCTAGTAGGAGTTGGAGATGTGTCTTTGTGGGTTACTCCAACACTCAAAAGGGATGGAAATTATATGATTTAGACACTAAGAAATATTTTGTTTCCCGAGATGTGAAATTTATAGAACATAAGTTTCCCTTCAGTGTCTCTGACGTGTCGACTGCGGCTCCTATAAGTGTTGACATGGACTTTTGTGAGGATGAACTCCCTATGCCCCGTGTTGAGGTTCCCGTGATGGATGAAGGGGGACTTGGTGCAACGGAGGATGGGGCATCTGGGGGTGCGTGCCCTCCGCCTGTAGTAGCGGCTGATGTAGGTCGGGCAGCCGGCGAGCCACGCGTACCCCGTGGGCTGCCTGGCGTGGACCCAGTTCGAGTGCCAGGCACTAGTAGTGCATCTTGCGAGGCCCCGGTTGATCCACGGGGGGCGCAGATGCAGGGAGGGAACCAGGAGGATGGTTCTGAGGTATTGGGAAAGGGAAAACGCAACAAAATTCCCAATAGAAAATTGCAGGATTATGTGACTCATACTGTTGTGAAAAAGAAAAGTACATCGACTCCGCCACCTTCTTCGTCAACGTCCTCAGGTACTCCCTATCCCATTACACATTATGTTTCTTGTGAAAAGTTTTCTGATAAACATCGTAGATTTCTAGCTGCAATAACTACAGGGAATCCTCCAAAGTCCTTTAAAGAAGCAATGAAGCATGACGAGTGGCGTGAAGCCATGGGTGCTGAGATCAAAGCTTTGGAGGATCAAGGCACATGGGAATTGCAACCTCTTCCTCCCGGCAAGAAGGCCTTGGGGAGTAAGTGGGTGTATACTGAGAAATATGATGAGCATAAGTTGCAGCGCCTGAAGGCCAGATTGGTTATCTTTGGTCATCATCAGGTAGAAGGAATTGATTATAATGAGACGTTTGCTCCTGTAGCAAAAATGACAACAGTTCGCACGTTTCTAGCCATTGCAGCTGTGAAAAAGTGGGACATTCATCAGATGGATGTCCATAATGCCTTTTTACATGGAGATTTGGAGGAAGAAGTATATATGAAAATTCCTCATGGGTTCCAGGAAGGAAACACTAATATGGTGTGCAGGATGAAAAAGTCGTTATATGGTTTGAAGCAGGCACCTAGGTGTTGGTTTGCAAAATTGGCTACTGCTTTGAAAGCTTATGGGTTTAAGCAGTCATATTCTGATTATTCTTTGTTCACTTTGACTAGGCAACATATTCAGCTGAATGTTCTCATCTATGTTGATGACATGATTATTGCAGGGAATGATCAGAATGCTTTACTGAACTTCAAATCTTATCTTGGTAAATGTTTTAACATGAAAGATTTATGTGCTTTGAAATATTTCCTAGGCCTTGAGATTGTCAGGGGGCCACAGGGCATTTTTATGAGTCAACGTAAATATGCATTGGATATCATATCTGAGGCTGGCTTATTGGGTTCTAAGCCTGCTGAGTTTCCTATGGAGCAGCACCATCAGCTTGCCTTGGCTGATGGTCCTTTACTTGATGATGTGGAGAAATATCGCAGATTGATGGGGAGATTGATTTATCTTGCTGTTACTAGACCTGATTTGGCATATTCTGTACACATTTTGTCACAGTTTATGCAGGCACCTAAGGTTATGCATTGGGAGGCTGCTCTGCGAGTGGTTCGTTACTTGAAGAAAAATCCAGGACAGGAGATATTATTTCGTTCTGATAGTGATCTTCATCTTGAAGGGTGGTGTGACTCCGACTGGGCTAGTTGTCCTCTTACTTGGCGCTCTTTGAGTGGATGGTTTGTATTATTGGGCTATTCTCCTATCTCCTGGAAGACTAAGAAGCAGCCTACAGTGTCTCGATCGTCTGCAGAGGCAGAATATCGTTTTATGGCGGCTATTGTGTGTGAATTAAAGTGGTTAAAACAACTTGTTAGTGATCTTGGAGTTCAGCATCCTGCAGGGATGAGATTATATTGTGATAGTCAATCTGCATTATATATTGCCCGGAATCCTGTCTTCCATGAACGTACCAAGCATATTGAGGCAGACTGTCATTTTGTTCGTGATGCAGTGACTGATGGTTTAGTGACTCCTTCATATGTTCCTACTAAATTTCAGTTAGCAGATATTTTTACAAAAGCGCTTGGTAGGACACAGTTTGAATTTTTATTGTCCAAGTTGGGTGTGCGTGATTTGCACACTCCACCTTCAGGGAGGGTATTAGGACTCTATTTAGTTTATCTTTTAGGAATAGCTTTATTATATTATCCTACTTTGAGTTGAAGTAGGTCTCTACTT
Organism: Beta lomatogona; assembly: GCA_947646795.1. Lineage (NCBI taxonomy): Eukaryota > Viridiplantae > Streptophyta > Magnoliopsida > Caryophyllales > Amaranthaceae > Beta > Beta lomatogona. Next base: position 30,991 of record CANSNZ010001006.1, on the reverse strand, counting down.
AGGATGTATATAAATAGCTTTGATTAATGAATGAGAAGGATGACTGAAAATTAAACCAAGTTTAACATATACATAACATGAACCAATTAACATGAAATAAGCTGGTTAGGATTGAAATTTTTTAATACGACTAATATGTTTAATTTAAAAAGGGTATGTTTAGTTAGCATTGATATTTTAAACCTTGAAAATAACATATGTTTTGACCCGCTTCACTCGTTTAATTATATAGAAAATAACTTTGAAAAGTTAGATGAATATAAAATTTGGTCAAAAAACTTATATAATCTAATTATAGGTAGGTCATAACTACTTTAAGAAAATCCAGACATGCATATTTTTTTCATGGATTGCTTATTTAATTAGTTTTTTTTATTAAGTAATCGATGATAATTATTATCAAATTATCCTTAAACGGGTTATACATCATATCCATTTATTAAATAGGTCGTGTAGGATTGAGCTTTTCAGCGCATTTATCATATGGTTTTGTTTTAGACTTTTAATCAATAATATTAACAAATCGTTCAATATCCATCCAGACATAAACCCAACCATTTTGCTACACTATTTGCAAATTTATAATTTGAAAGCCGGTGGAGATTGTTACTATTAGATCTGAAACTGATTTTTTTTCTTTATTATACTGAAAGGCTGAAAGATCAATTAAACAAGTTTTTTCTTGGGGTGAAACAATTAAGCAAGATGAAAGAAGGGCTCACCTCTGAAGAATTAGACAAGGGCTCGAAGCTACGTAGAAAATGGACATAGTTGTTGCATGAAGCATAATACAACACGAAAAATGCAACTCCAAGTGCTGAAAAAACTACCAAAGTCTTTGGAACTCTTAAAAACTTCAAAGACTTTGTAATTGTTGGTGATGAAATCTCCATAATTGGGCTACTCTCATCACAAAAAATTTCCTCCTCCATTACTATCTCTTAGCTTGTTAATTTGAATTACTATATCGTATGACACGTGATTAACCTGCCTTGGCTCAGCTTTGAGTTAACTGTAAGAAGCCAAGCAAATTAATTATAGGGGGTTTTAGAATATAAAGGAGATGTGGTTCATACAGTTTTGGAGGAACAAGTAACATCCTAGTTGTGCATGAAAAAGTCAAGTTTAATATTGCAAGCCACATTGGACCAACTATATGAATTAAACATCATCAAATACTTTTCGAAACAAGTTCTTTCGTTGTGTATCAAGCAAGACTTGCCTAACTTGACAAATATCTTAGGGTGAAAATGGTCTAAATATACTAATATCAACAATAAATGTAAGTATATATTTTTAGGATACAACAAAAGTCTATATTATACTCAACTTATCTTGAACTCACTAGTTATTAGGCTCGGGATATGCCCCGAGTAAGGAAAATTTTCATTTATTAATATTATACTTTTAAATGATAACAATAAATATCATTTGGTTTAATGGTTAAAACTTAAGTATCAAACCCTATACTACGGAATTTTTATTATTATTATTGTATGTGGATTACATGGAGTAAAATGCTCTTAAGGAGAGCGTCACATGACACCATTTAAGAACTTTGTTGGGAATAACGACAACGTAGTTATCCTAGTTGATAGAATATCCTATATGATGATATTATTATGATAGTAGAAGTCTAGTATTAGGAGATAAGATTAAAATTAATAAGATAGAATTAAGAGATATAGTTTGGGTTTTAGGATGAAAAATTACCAACCTTGTATGTGGTCAAACTCTCCTCCGACGAGTGCTTGTAGTAGGCCCAATGAAGTTTATGAGACTTCCAACCCTATCTCCTTTCTCCACTCGCTAATGAACCCGTTCTTTTTTCTATTTTCACATATGAAAAGTTTTTTTTTTCCCTTGTCCTCTCGTTAACAATTCTGAACAAGTCCAATGCAAGTTCCAAAATTTCCTTATTAGAGTGCACAATTTGAGAAGCAACTTTGTAGAATCTTGAGGCGCAATGCCACGACCAATTGCATCATGCTAGTTCGGACGAATTGTCTTCTACACATCACAACTTTTTCCTTCTCCATTCACAGTGTAAATATATGGCCCACATCCATCTCAATTTCTCAATCTTGTTACAATCAGGGTCGTTTGACGTTTAATGCAAAGCAACGAACAATACAGAGCCTTGCTTTTTAAAAGGTCTAAAAGTCTTTTATTTAAATATTTTTCTTAGTCATATTGTTCAAATTCGAACTTTATTTTATCAAAAATATTTTGACAATATATATTGTAGAATATTTTATTTACAATTTTACAATCTATACATAATATTTTTATATTTAGGGCCCAGTTTTATAATTAGCACACAGGTCTCAAAATTTTTAAGACGGCCTTGGTTACAATGAATCAGTGATATCGTTTTCTCACACGCTTCAATGGCTGATCATTCAAAGAATTGTCAATAAATAATATTCAACTCCAAAACTTAGTACGATATCTAACATATTAATTGGTTGCCAAATGCCAATAATACTAGTATTAAATTAATTCTTTGTATAATTGTTTTTTCATTAATACGTACTTAAATTAATAAAATTTCTCTTTCAGAATAAAGGTTGTTGCATTTGAACAAAAATGTAGTAGATGATGGTGGGCCTACTTCTCTTATGCAGTAGAACTAAGTTTGAGTATCATTTGGAGAAGATTTATGGAGATGGTTCGTGTAAATTCATTGCTTGACAATCTCTAAATTTTTCTATAGGACATTGTTTATGTTAGAAGGCTAAGGAACCTTCAAATCTATATGATCAGGAGCGTTGTTTGCACAAGTCATAAGCAAGAAAAAGCTCTCCCCAAATCATAAGCATGTGGGGCCCTCCGCCCGCTCGAGGCCCGACCGGGCCCGTTGTTCGCTACGTGGACCGTGGGCCTGCCACGGTCAATAACTTTTATTTTATGCCCATCCTGGCACGAGCCCACCTATATGTCCCGCGGGCCAAACGCCCCTTCCCTTTGTTTTTTAGTCTAAAACTGCCAAGAATCCAAAAAAACAACATAAAACACGGGCTAGGGCCATAGGAGGCACGAGCTCGACCCGCAGGCCTGGTCCGGATCGTGGACAAATTTTGGAAATTTCAGGCCCAGCACGGCACACTCCGCCACCCACGGACTTGGGTCCGACCCGCCATTTCCCCAAGCCCGCGGGTCAAGCCCATGAACAGGCCCGTCCCGACCCATGCCCCGGGTCTAATTCCAAGTCTAGGTGAGAGAGATTAAGAATCCGATGTTTGTAATAATGAGAATTTGGATTAAATAACGCAGTAGGATTTGGAGTGCTATCGTCTATACTTAGTTTTTCGTTGATAAATGATATTTGGGGAGGGGAGGTTTCTGGTAACTAGAGGAAGCCAACTGCTTAAAAAGTAAGAAAGAAGAGGAATATTGTGGATCGAAAGCTATAACTCTTAATATTGTGATTGATACCATATAAGAGCATGTAATTGCTACTCATTAGGATATTACAAATATTTAAATATATGGAGTATATACAATCTCAATTGATTTATAAGTATACACGAATGATACTATTTACACAATACACAATATCTAGACAATTATTACGCGGTTTGATAAATTAATACTTCAGACAATAGACATAACTAGAGCTGTCTTGTTAACAACAAGAGTCCGTTTTTTGAGAGACGGTCTCACATTAGTGCTAAAGTGAGACCGCTGATGTCATGCTGACATCACGCACGTGCATTAAACCAGCAGTAGAATTAGTTAAGCGCTTGCACCTATTAGTTATGCTAGCCTTAAAATGCTTCTGGGTGAATTAGTTAAGCGCTGAAGTATATTAGTTAAAAGCTGAAGTATATTAGTTAAGCGCTGAAGTATATTAGTTATATCATAAAAATCAGATTATAATGCATTTTATTGGCCATAATTTTAGTATCACGCATAAATAATTCTCTCTTTCTTAAATAACTAACGCACTAATTCTCTATTTCTTGAATAACTATCGCATTTTTGCATTAGTTTTGCCAACCTCAAATAACCAATGCAAAAACAATGTTTACTAATGCATACAATAAATAAAACTAATGACCTTAAAATCATAACTATTGACCACCCATACTATAAACCCTCAAAGTATGATTGTTAACCAAATATCAGAACTATAACCATAAAACCATGCATCATTGTTACTCATGAAATTAATAAATAATTATTCATATGTTATAATTATAATCTTTCAGTTATTTTCTAGATTAAAACTATTAGCCATAAAACCGGAACTAAAAAACAAAAAGTCATAACTAATGTAAAAAACAATAATAACTAAATACCCAAATATCATCATTATTTATCAAAAAAAATAACTAATAGCTAGAATCACAACTATCAACCATAAAACCGTAATTATTAACCACATTTAATAACTAATAACCTAAAAATCATAACTATATATCCGAATTTCATAACTATTAAGCAAAAGCTAACTATGAATCAGAAAACCATAACTAAGAGCCAAAAATATGTAACTAATTATTAAAATTCCTTAACTAATTATCAAAATTCTAACTTTTCCCCACAAACTCAACATTCTCTTTATCTAATTCTTAATCTAATTCAACAAACAAAAATCATTTGAACAAGACTATTAAGAATTTCAAAAGACAAAATATACCTGTATGTCCATCCTAGCAGCCCACAAATCGCTCAAAAGCAGCTTCTCCTTCAAAGTCCTAACCCTCTTCTTCCCCTTTGGTGGCTTTGGAAGTTCAACCTCCCTCTCCAATTTCTTAGCCTCACAAAACCCACAAATCCAATAAGCTTCAGGAACCTCTTTCAATGGAGGCTTTAAACACTTCAAATGAAACCCACCAAGGCATTCGTCGCACTCGATCATCACCGCCCTTCCACCTCGAAAACACACTTTACATTCCTCCACCTCAGGACCATCCTCATCCGAGCTCGCATTATCTCTCCTCTTCACATAAACATCATCCCACACTGCAAATTCACCCCCATCATACATTGCTTTCTTATAATAAACCCTCTTTTTCGACACATTTCGAAACAAAAAATCAGAAAAATAAGCGAATCGAGTTCACACCTAGACGAATTTCTGGATTAAGAGATCCTCTATCCGCCATGAAAACTGAACAGAGAAGAGGAAAGAGAAAGTGAAGCTTCGATTCGAAGCCACGAGTGCGATTGAAGTGAAGCACAAAGAAGATGAAGATGAAGAAGAAGAATGTTGGTAAATTGAGGAGATAGAAAGTCGGAGGGTTTATCACCTCGGCGTCGCCGCGTCACGCCTCCATCTCTTTCCCCCAGCAGCAGCTCACTGTTAAACTTAGGCGGTCTAACGTTAGTGTTAATGTGAGACCGTCTTTTATAACAAACATGGTGAGGGACTGAGGGTATTGTCCAATAAAACAAGCAAGTTTAAGGACAACATTTGTAATGTAAAAATGTTGGAATCCATCTGAAATATAGAAACTGAAAAAAAATACTAGAGACACCTTGATGATATTAAACAAATGCGTGTTGAGTTTGATTATTTTGTTCCGTCTCATGTTAAGCGGGTAGCACATTTAGAGTCTATTCGGCACAAGCTTTTTAAGTAGCTTTTAGTGTCTTGACTTGGTCAAAACACTAATTAAGAAAAATAGTAGTGTTTGGTAAAGTGGTATAAGTAGGCTTTTAGTGGTATAAGTAGTGTTTGCCAAAAGCTACAATTTTGGGGTAGCGTTTAGTGGTGTATAAATTACTTCCTCCGTTTAACTTTTTACTTTGCATCACTTTCCTTTTAGGGAAATGTCACAATACTTGCAACCAAACCCAAAATGGAAACTATTATGTAACAAAATGTCATATTTACCCTTAGTTAACTAATCCTAACATTTAATCACCCTCCTCCTTAGTTCCCACTCTCTCTCCTCACCCCTCAAACCCTTCTAACCCCAACCACCACCATCACCACCACCTTCACCACCACCGCTCACCAGCAGCCCTACCACTACCCCACTTTTCTGGCGGCATTCCGTGTCCTTTTTTCGGCTCTGTACTTTCCGGCAACATCCACCTTTTGCTTTCTCAAGAAATATTAAGATTGATGGTAAGCATTCATGGTCGAACCAGACCATTAAAGCTCCAGATCTGGAACCTTCATGGTCAAATTCGACCATTTAAGCTACATAAGTGGTCGAAAAAAATCTTCATTACCGGTAGTTTCTCTCTCTCTCTCCTCCTTCCACTCCCACTGTCCGGTCGCTGACAGTATAGCTACAAACTGATTTCTCAAAAATTCTTCCATGCTTTCTTTCGTCCTATTCGAAGATGAACTGTAAATGTTTTCTCTCATTTTCTTTGGGATTTTTATTTTAATTATATTGAAAACTGTAATTTTTTTGGATTTTGATTTTCATTATATTGAAAAATGTAATTTGGTGCGTGGTGGTTGTCGATGTTGTGGTCGGGTGATGGTGGTGCGTGATTAGGGTGAGTGTAGGTGGTGGCGGCAGCAACAGGCTGGGTGTGGGTGTGGGTAGGCAATGGAGGTAAGTCAAGAAACAAAAATATAATGAGTGGAGGTGGTGGTGGTGGTGGAGGTGGTGGTGGTGGTGGAGGTGGTGTGTTGGTGAGGTGGAGATGGTGAGATATGGTGGTGGTTTGTTTATCAGTGGGGATGAGTTTAAAGGTTTACATGTGTTATTAATTTTGGTTAATGAAGGAGTCACATGTCTCTTTTACCTTCTCTCTCTAGTTTCTTAAATACCGTGCAAACCCTTTGGTTGCAAGTATAAAGAAACGGAGGAAGTATATATTAAAGTTTTGTTTGAGTTTTTAACTAGTTATTTGTAAATAAGCTACTTGGACGAACTTTGTTTTACGAACATCAATATCTTATACCGCATTCTTGGGCCATTACCATTCTGTACACCAACCACTAACAGTGCCAAAGACATCTAACAACTACTCTCACGGCTAAAAGCTTATTAGCATAGCTACCGTTGCTGAACACGCCCTTAGTAGCTAGATGAGATATTTGTATGAACTTAGAATTAGTGTCTATGAATGTAATTCCCCAAAGTTTAATTACTTTGGCGAATCTTGATTTCTATTGATAAAATTTTCTACCCCGATTTATCCAGGACAAAAAAAAAGGAACAAGAATCCTAAGGGCTTCGTTATCGTTTTCAGTTTTTCTGAAAATCAAAATAAAAATATATGGAAATTAGAAAAAGTAGTCTAATATTTTCAGTTTTCAAAATTGACATATTTAGTATAAATATGACTAATTTTAAGTTTATAATACCTCCCTTACCTCCCTTATATCATAAGACATTTATATTTATAAAACCAAAAATTGAAAACCTACCGTAATACCGAACGAGATTCCGCTCATGTTTTTAGCGGTTCGAACCAACCGCTAAAATTCATAAGACTTTTATATTTATAAAACCAAAAACCGGAAACCTACCGTAATGCCGAATGGGATTCCGCTCATTTTTTTAGCGGTTTGAACCAACTGCCAAGGTTCAAATGTAGAGTCGACGACAAAGCAAGCAGCAGAAGTGCAAAGGAGCGGCAGGCAGACAATCAGACACTCTCACACTCTCTCTCTTCAGACAGACTGAGGGGGAAAAGGCTTTGCGAATTGCGCGCGCAAAGCAGAAACACAGGCAACTTTTACTTCCCCTACCTTATTCTACTAATCTTTCAAGAATTTCTGGGTTTTTTTCCTTAATGAGTTTTTCTGGGTTTGTTTTGTTTTAAAGGGTTTGAAGAAAAGCGAAAGAAGCTGGAAAATCACATGTACAGATTAACAATGAAAGCAGTAGCTGGTTCATTAACGTTGTCACATCCAAAATGGCGGCCATTTGTTCTTCTTCTTCCATCTTCGCTCCGAAATTACTCTTCTCTCCCTTCTCCTTCACTTCCAATGTACTCTCTCTCTCTTTCTCTCATGAGGTTTTTGTTTTTCCTTTTGTTTTCTTTTACTCTATTTATTAAATTGTGGGTTTTTGTGTTAATTAGGAAATGGGTGATTATTTTGTTGTCTTTTTTTTAAAAAAATTCTATTTTGCTGGAGAATTTGTGTTTTTGGGGTCTTGAGATAGTAAGCTGGGAGTGTCAAAAGGTGCTGTGTGTGTAGGTTGGTATTTTGTGAAACTATGCAGTTTTTTTTTGGCCAGAATGTTGGAAAATGTTTATACTCGTGCCGCGAGAGTGTCGATGATTTGCTATTGGTATGTGAGGTGAATTGAAGAGTTCGGATAAATAATGTTGGGTGGGATTTATGTTGGTTCCTTCTTTTGTCAAGTGACTTATTATTTGTTGTAAAAGCATGGCTTTTTTCAAGTTGGAGTTTATAGAAACTAGCTGTGGAGGTTTAGGGAGTGGTGGAATCTATCGCATTTAAGATTTAGGATTAGATATTGCCGGGAACTGGATCGAAGCGGGTGATATTCAATTCTCTATGGCCTGAAAAGGAAGTTTTATATGTTATTACTGCTTTTGGATGGAAAGAATGCTTAAAACAAAGTCTTGCAGTCATTTTCTTACCCGCCTATAATTAATGCTTATCAAGTAATGTGGGTGTGATACTGTGATGTGGTGATGCATTATGATGTTAACATCTCCCATGAGGATTCTAGTGATGAGTTATGACTTAGTTGGACAATTAACATAGCCAAAGCTTACTCCCTTGATCACATTAAGAGCATGTTTGGTTCATGTCGTGGAATGGAAAGGAATCAAATAGAGGAGTGGAATGGTAATAGAACACTTGTTACTTTATTGGGTGTTTGGTTCAAGCTTTAGAACGGAAAGAGAAAAGAAACCAGTACCACCAACAAATGGATTTTGTTACTTGAGAGGGAAGGGAAGAAAACAAACTAGGGGAATACATTACCACCAAGTAATGGTAATGGATTGAGGAAAGGTTGAACCAAACAAGAAGAAGGAGAATCAGTATTTGATTTCATTTCTTAGAGACAAAAAATATTGAACCAACATGCACGAAGGAGAGATGCCTTCTTCTGTAGAGATAATCGAGATAAAACAATAGGTTAGTGCTAGCTAACTACTTTAATATGTTGTGAGAGACGGAAGTAAGTTATTTAATGGGTATCTTAGAATAGTTGGACATATAAGTAAGAGGAGATTTTGTTTGGTTAAGCTTCTAACTGAAGTAATGTAGATAGGTGGATGATATGGATTAAATGTAACGTGGCAGGAAGCAATAGTAACTACTCTTTGCTGATTCTTCTTAAGGTTATATAATGTGTCGCATGATTACTTGTAATGTAGTATTATGTCAGAAGCCTGATTAAATGAGATGGCAGTCGGGGATCAAGTAGTGATCAACCAACTTAAAAGTTGAACTGTGGGATTATGTTACTTGTGATCAGTCTAAACTGGGATGTATACTTTTAGTTTTAGATGCAGTAGCAATAAGTAGAAAGACACCAATTCAATGGATATATGATAAAAGCTTTAAATTCTAATTATGAGGTATAAGTTACTGCCATCAAATGAAATTTTTTCTAGACGTAAAGCTGTCATTTGGTCCAAGTAGTTTCACTGTACAGTTGGATATGCCTAATTGCATTCTATTAGCTTGAATTGGTTAGGTATTGCCAATACTGGTCATGCGAGGTATATGGATACAGCCAGTAAAGTTACCTTAGTAGGCCTAAGATGTGGAGATAACACGCTGTTAATATTTTTCATGTCTTGGAGGAATAGGAATATGTCTTTATTGGACTCTCTGCGAAGTTCTACCTCTGTCTCTTTTGACTTGCTACATTTGTCTTTTTTCGGTCTTCAAGACCATCATTTAGCCATTAATATATCTATATGTGCTTATCATCAATAATATAAAAAGTTGATAATATGAAAGTTTACATTGGAATAAATCTAACAAGATCTCACATCATTATTTTTATATACTAGTAAAAGAAGACCAAAATTTATGAATTTTGACCCTCAAGGAAAATGTTGCGATCAAAAAGAGAGGGAGGTAGCATATTTTCTTGTTTTTGTTTTCCTATCTTTACTAGAATGTACGTGTGATGGTATCTCACTTTTCCTTTCTCTCCCCCAACCCTTCCAGAATAAATGATCAATTATTTAATGGGGTTTTTTGGTTCGTTGCAGAAGCAAGAAGAATGAAGGAATTCATTGTTGCAAAGACAGAGATGCTTTAAAAGGAACAACAAGGAAAAATAAAAAAGCTAAAGAATGGAGAGATGTTCTGGATGAAAAGGACATTTGCCATGTGTTATGGTGGAAAGAGGTTTTTAGCTAGATGCTTTCTCATTGACAGTCGCCCCTTTCCATATACATGTCTGCATTTAGTTACGTGTTTTTACTAATTGTATAAGCATTTCCTTTCTTGGATGTCCTTAATCATACATAGCTAAGTAGCTAACATCTATGCTCCTTTGATTTCCCATGATGTAGAAATTAGAGTCATGCAGAAAACCTTCAACTGTTCACCTGATTAAGAGACTTGTCTACTCCAATTTGCTTGGGTTGGATATTAACTTGAAAAATGGGAGGTAAGCTGTTGTTTTTCAGAACTCTTGCATTATTGTGCAGTAGTATTTCTGTGGTTTCTGAGGCTCAGTTTCTATACAAAATGCTCCTCCGACTTGTTGTGTTGTATGTTGACTTGAAGCTGGGAAGTTCTATCATAATTTATAAGAGTGGGTGAGTTTTTCTTTAAAAGATTGTTTAAGTTTACTTCCATGACGTCTCCTTTCTTTCAAAGTTTTTTGAATAAAATTTGTATAGATTCACTTGTTAGTTGTTATTGCAGCATTCATGAGTCATGACAGGATTTTTTACCTTTTATGTATCTTAACATGGATTACTTTTCTCTCGATGCAGTATAAAAGATGGAAATCTCAACTGGGAAATGCTGCAGTTCAAGTCAAGGTTCCCACGTGAAGTTTTATTATGTAGAGTATGCTTTTGTCTCCACCTCAATGCTGTTTTTCTGCTCCCTACTGTTATTAGCTTTACTTTGAAAGCTCTTGCAGTGATTAATCAACTAAAGTGCCCTCCCCCCTCGCCGCAGGTTGGAGATTTTTACGAGGCCATTGGTATTGATGCCTGCATTCTTGTTGAATACGCTGGCTTAAATCCATTTGGTGGCTTGCGCTCGGATAGTGTCCCAAGAGCTGGGTGTCCTGTGGTGGTATTGAAATGACTGCTTCCTTTTTCTTGTAATATTTTCATTTCCTGTTGTATGTCTTGACTGCTTCTAAATCCATTAAGTTCGTGGGAGCGTACAAATTTAGTGCTTATTTGGTTGAATTGAAAAACATGGGAGATAGAATCTTTAGGAAGTGGAAGAATGTGGAGTTGTTTGTTTGAAATTAAACTTCCTAGGAAGTTTCACTTTCCACAAAATGGAAGTAGTTACTTATCTAGGTACCCCTAGGTAAGTGGAACTTCCCATGTTCAACCAAACAAAATTTTGCACTTCTTGCAAAATACAACTACATGGGAAAAATAGCCTCCTAGAAAATTTGACTTCCTATGTTCAACTAAACAAGCACTTAGTATGTATTCTATCTTTATTGGTAATGAGGATGTAAGATCATCTGGAGCTTTTCTTTATCCTGGTTGCTGGTTAGCTTTTTGGTACTCCTGTAAGGTGGTTATGACTATTTGAAATTTAGTTTTCTATTTGGGGCTAGCTGTTAGAGTTGCTTATGCTTCATACTTATCTAGTTACCTTTTTTAGATATTTAAACAATTCACATACATGTCAGATTTCTGTTGAAGGGGTTTATCGCCTTGCCTTTCTTCCTTATTTCTCATATGTCAGAACATATGGGTTTTGAACATGCTGTATCTTATGTAAGAACAATGCACAATAGGTAGAAGCTTATTGGGGGTTAATATCCATATTCGCCATTAGGCCTGATCATGCCCAAATATAGCTTCTCTTGACGATACTTTGCCAAGTTTTTCCCTGCTCTGTGCCTCGTCAGTTTGTTAAGTGTTTGTTTATGATTAATGTATAAATTAATCTGAACTCTGGATTTGTCAAGAGATGGTTGTTCACATGACCGAGTCTAATATATATTATTCCCAGATATGGAGGTTGGTAAAGTGTTTTTTGACTCCGGAACTGCTGTGTACTCCGGGTGCTTGATATTGCACAATTGCTGTTCTGTTTATCCTCATTGTGTATTTTGTTTAAAATTATTGTTTTGTCAATGGATATATTTTCCTCCTTTCCCTGTGGGCTCTCAAGCGAATATGTCTCTTTATTCTGTATGCCAATTTTCATGTCTCTTTACTCTGCATGGTATTCCATTGATTATTACTGTTTATATTGTATTTTTGCAGAATTTGCAACAAACTTTGGACGACCTGACACGTAATGGCTATTCTGTTGTAAGTATCTCGAAGACTATTGTATTCTTTTTACAACTTTGTCTTTTCAACAACAGTAGATCTGCATATAGTTTCTCATATCTGATCCATGAGGAAGAGTAGAACACATGATATTATTACATGCATTATTGTACCAAGAATTGATAATTTGAGAAGTTGCAATGCAGTGCATGTTGATACATTTCATAAAATTTTGAGCCTTCTATATTCTACCCTTCCCCTGCTGTGTTTAGGGTTTTTGTTTTTCCTTTGTAGATATGAAACAGCACAAGCTTATGCATTCTAATTTCTGTCTTCCATGCTACAATAGAAGGGCAAATATCTGCAATCCTAGACAAGACAATCTTGTATGGATATGATGGTGTTGTATATAGCATGTTCTTGGGAAATTGACAAGTTATTTTACAGGTAGCAGTTCTGCTACTTTAAACAGGTTCTATATAATACATAACATTTATAAACAAATCTTTGCAGCCATGGCGAAGATTTCACTATATCATTGATAATCACAAGATTGATATTTGTAGGTGTTTCGTTAATCGGTTGTGATAGTTGTGGCAAATTGGCAAATGTTGAACGTTCTAATCATAATTTATACTAGTATTTTGCAAGTTATACTTGATATATAGCTTCAACATATTTTGTTATCATTATACAAAGAAATGAGAGGCTTCTAAACATTATTTAAGGCTTAAATTTTGACTGAAGTTGTATCTGTGAGATGCAACAGAAACAAATTTGCTGTATATATAGCTGCTTGAGGACCATAATGGACAATTGGACATTGCAGCATGTTTAATTGGTTGTTATGACCACATCCCAAATAATTAGTGGCTTATTGTGTAATGGCAATTTGCAATTCTTTCTATAGTGGCCATGTGCAATATACTAGTCTCTATTCCATAAAATGACCTGTAAGTTTGTTTCCAAAATCTGATATGGCCCAGTATACAATTATATGGATATTCTTCAATGAGTTCATGGAGCACCCACAGTGACACTACATGAAAGACTAGTCTGATCTGGTACTGCTTATATACTAGTGACTTTAACAAGAAATCTGCACCCTACTCTCTTTATTTTTTGTTTATTTGGTACTATGTATTATATATTTATATAATTAGCCAAGTTGCTTTGCCTTTTCAGTGCATAGTTGAGGAAGTGCAGGGTCCAGCTCAAGCTCGTTCTCGGAAGGGTCGTTTTATATCTGGGTACATATATGCTAATATGTTATTCATTTTTCTTTATCGAATACTCCTTCTGGTTTTTATTAGTTTACCCACTTTCCTATTTGGGTTGTTCCTTATTAGTTTACCCACTGTTTATCTGTTTTTGGAATGCTCCCACCAATTGTTTATTATTATCTTTGGACTAAAGTTTTTCTATTTGTCTTTCCATGACTCACACACATCAACTTTAATATAATTCAATACTTCCTCTTTCCTTCTTTGCCAGCCCCCATACACTATTTCTCCTAAAACTATGTGCCCACAGAAGTGGGTAAACTAATAAGAATAGTAGGGAGTAAATTACATTCAAGTTGGCTTTACTTGCCTTCCTTCATGGTGCGTTTGAAGAGAAATTATTTTTGATGCTGTTCAACAACCATGTCTTTAAACGGACTACACTTAGTTGATCTATATAGATCTTGGAGGGATTTTCTATTTATGCTAGTAGTTTAAGGTGTTTTCAAAGAGTGAAGATAAAAATTTGAGGTAGTTATTATTGTTGTTATAGTGATAAAGTGAGATGGGGGGAAGGAAGTGAACCAAACGTCTTATGATTTATTGGAATACTAGTTACGGAGGGGTTTGAACTTTCATTATTATCCATGGTTCTTCATGACTATGACAGAAAGCGGTATAGTAGGATTGAAATTTCTGTAAGTAGATGTTCAAATTTCAATACAGAAACTAGTATAAATCTGAGGGTGAATTGAGCTCTCTTTAGTGATGAATATTATTTTCTCATTTAAACGATGCATGTCAAAAGGACTTCTTTAAGTCATTGAAGATTCCTGGACTTTTGCCTGTTTGATTGTTGGAAACTATGTAAGAGAAATTTAGGTTTCACTTACTTAATTCTTAGTTGTGATGACTATTCAATTCAAGCCTCGTTCTCCTAGGTGGGATGCCACGGTGTCCAAGCTCTCTGATTACCTCTGGCCAATATTTTGGATTTAGATTGAGGGGGAGGGGGAGAGGGAGGGAGTGAGGCGGGCGGGGGAGAGAGAGGGAGTGAGATTGGGGGGAGAGGGGGGGAGGGGAGAGAGAGGGAGTGAGGTCAGAGGTTGGGGGGGGGAGAGGGGGGGGAGAGATCGGGGGGAGGGAGGGAGGTTATCTTTTTTTCTTGCGTTGGTTCCTTGAAGCCTATCTAAATTTGTAAGAAAAGTTGTTACCATTGAGGTGGCTTCTGTGGCATCATGTTATTCACTCTTGGGATAGTTGTGTCCTTAACAGGATTCATTATCTACCCATTAGAATAGTCTTCTGTTCTCCTTTTGCAAATGATAGAATGCCCTTCTGGCTATTAATGTCTTCCTTCTTGGCTAAAGGTCCTGTTGCAGTCCCTTGTCCTGTCTTATACTATCCTCCGTTTCAGAATAAGTGCAACAGAGAGAAACGACACACAGACCAAGGCATCTAGAGAGAGAAAGTTGGGGACCACACTTAGAGGAAAGATTAGGCTACTTAATCAAATAAAACACTTAAACTAATTGCCCATCAACTTTATAATCCAAACACCTTCCACCTACCATCCACCACAACAACTCCACCACCGACCACCGCCACCACCACCGCCGCCACCACCACCATCACCGGAAACATCTTTCCTGCTCCCCCAACCCTGCCCACCGGAAAACTGCCCTCTCCCTCCCCTTCCTACCGGGAAACCTTTTTCTCCCTCCACCACCACCGACCACCCCATTTTCCCTCCCTAACCCCCGATTCTAACAGGTCCAACACCCTCTTTATTAGGATGCGAAAATCTCGTCGGCGGAATCGAAGGCTCCATAAACAAGATCACGAATTCTTCGTGGTTTAAAGATGAGAGAAGGAGAAAACTAGATTCGCGAAGTAAACAAGGTCAACTCTGAATATTCGAACACTGAAATTGCACGAAAGTAGGGTTCTTCGTGGTTTAGAGATGAGATGCGACGAATTAGGGTTCTTGGTGTTTTGGGATGCGACGAACACCGCCATTGTTTCACCAACACCACCACAGCGCGACCTAAACCCTAACTCTGTTGAAATCGAACGTCGGATCTACAGCTAAATCGAACACCACCACGTGATGGAGGACGCAAGAGGAGAGGAGGAGGAGTTGGAGTTTGTGGTGTAGTGGTGTCGGGCTGGTGGAGGACGCGAGAGAAGGAGGAAGAGTTGAGGTTTGTTGGGTTGGTACTGGTGGTGTGATGGTGTTGGGATGGTGGTGGTTTGGGTTGGTGTTGCTGTGGAGTTTGTGGTGGTGGTGGTGGTGGTGTCGGGGTGGTGGGTTGAGTTGGGAAGAAGGGGTTGGGTGGGTTGAGTTGAGGAGAGAGAAAGGGGTGGGTTGAGATAAGGAGAGAGGTGGCAGGTGGCTGAGATGAGAGGAGGGATTAGGGGTGTTGATCAATTAAGGTTGTTTAGGTTGGTAAATTATAAATTAATTGTGTGGTTGGGGGAATTAAGTAATGGCAATTATGTAAATAAAAGGAAATAAACTTTCCATTTTGAGCTATGTTGCACTGATTGTGACATTTCCAAAAATGGAAAATGTTGCATTTATTTAGAAACGGAGGAAGTATTAAGTTTATTCCAGAATTGCTATTTTCTCAAAAAATAAAGTAATTTTTACAAAGATGGTAGCTCTTGCCAACAGAATAGCTCGTAGAGTCCTTACATATAAGTAGCTAATTCATTTCTGTTCGACAATGGAAATTGTCTTTCAAATGCTCATAAATTTATTAGTTGTAGGAAATAAATATTCGTCTTAGTTAATGTGTACCTTGTCTCAAGCTTAGCAGTGTTTCAGTGTGAGCTAACTTGTTTTCAATGTTTAGGCATGCACATCCAGGAAGCCCATATGTGTTCGGACATGTTGGCGTTGATCGTGACCTTGATTTTCCTGAACCGATGCCTGTTGTTGGTAAGAGAAAAATTAGACCTTTTTTTATGTTATTCACTTAATATTGTCCTCCAATACTGATGCTGTAATATGTTCCTTTTCTTGCTCTGTGTATATCCTCTGCATGCATTGTCAGTGTTAAGATACACTGTCTAGTGTCTAATACTTATATGCTTCATATTCTCTCTCCTCTTTTGGGATATCTTTCATTTGTCACGGACATCTTGGTCACATTTGTGCTCTCCCTTCTGATTGAGGTCTGTCAACAACCTATATGGACTAATCAAAATATTTGGTATGATATATGTTCTTAGGGGTGTCGCGTTCTGCAAAAGGCTACTCTTTAGTCTCAATTTTGGAGACTTTGAAGACATTTTCTGTTGAGGATGGTTTAACTGAAGAAGCATTGGTCACAAAGCTCCGTACTTGTCGCTGCCATTATTTGTTTCTCCACACATCATTGAAACACAACTCTTCAGGTGTGCATTTTTTGCCTTCATGTTGTGTATTTATATGTAAATATCCTATGTTAATGCCTTGTATTCAGATGCTCATGCTCCAATTGTAGTTATAATGTTATTGGTGTGTCATTAATTTCCTACCTTCTGGCTCTTGGATTTGTCTGGAACATATGCATCAGAGGAATGAACAAACCCCTGTTCGCGTCTTTTTTTTTAGGACGATGGATACTTTCTCTCATCCTCATTGGTGCTGTCCTGCTTTATACAGCTTTTTTTTTTTTTGACATAGATCTTATCCTTGGGTTTAATTTTTGGTGTATGGACTATAGAGCTTATACTGAATTGATTAAAATTTGTGCATGTTTTGTTTGGTTTTAAAAGTTGCAGTCATTGCTTTTGCTTTCTGAAAATGTTATTGATTTAGTTTTACCCAGAGGTTGGGAAGGATGATGACTTATGTCAACAATTACCCTAGTTGTCAACTTGTCAACAATTACCCTAATTATGGAATATCCCTCAACAGAATAGTAGTTCCTTGTGTCTTTTGGATCCTTTTTTTTTCTCGTCTATTAACTGGTTTAGTCAAGGGTTGGATACATGGATGTTTGAGTCATGACCTTCTTGATCTCGCCATCATACTAGGTGGTATTTTTTGGCATCTTTTTGGAATTTTTTTTCCTTATATTGGAAAATGTAATAGAGATGACATCTACTTATCCTTATAGAACAATGCTCTTTCTCACATAAAGATGCTTCGTCTCAGGAACTTGTCGCTGGGGAGAATTTGGTGAGGGAGGATTATTGTGGGCAGAATGCAGTTCCCGATACTTTGAATGGTTTGAAGGTGACCCCGTCCAAAAGCTTTTGCTGAAGGTTGATAGCTTGAATAAGCTAATGACTGACTTTATATGCCTATATTTTTGTTAGTTCAATGTGTCGGCTTTAATGTTTGATTATCTTATGTAGTTGACTTAAACTTACGCTCAGGTGAAGGAGCTCTATGGTCTTGATGATGTTGTTGAATTCAGAAATATAGCTGTTCTCTCTGAAAAAAGGCCCCGTCCGTTACATCTTGGAACTGCTACACAGATTGGTTAGTATGATTTGAGGTTTCTTGGTTCCTGACATATTTAGTGTTATCTTATTTATCTTTATTTTTTCTTCAGGTGCCATACCAACAGAGGGCATACCTTGTCTGCTCAAAGTATTGCTTCCATCGAGTTGCACTGGTTTGCCCCAATCGTAAGTATGATATTCTCTCCTTTTTTCTTTTGTTAATTCATTGTTCATCTCTGTAAGTTTGTCGTTATGAATATATGCTTCATTAGTCTTTTAAACGTAGATCATCATGAGATGGAATTTGAAACCAGAAGAAAAAGATTTGAACAAAGAAGGAAAAGTACAGTTTTAATGCTCCACAAAAAGAATTTATTATCAGAATAGTGAATTAGTAATGTTCTGCCATTTATGTAAAATTTGTATTTATATTGTGCTCCGTTCACCTCTTCTCTCTCAAGTTCGTGCACCCACACGACAAGCCAAAAATCCAAATTGTGATTTTTGATGCTAACCAGACCCAGCAATCTAATATTTCAATGATCTCACAAACTCTTCTGCAAGCTAATGTACTTAGAATTCAGTAGCTCATTGATCTGTTTTATATGAACTCTGTGGGCTTGTGAACCACGGCTCCAAGCATACATGTTACTTGTGTTAGGACGAAACAATTGATGCCTTCGTCATCTGTTTGTAGCCTTACTTTGTATTCTTAATTTGAGGAGTTGACGGCTTTACTTAAGAACTTCTCATGGAACCCCTTTTCGGGGCTTTTTCAGGATGGTATATATAGGAGAACTTCTTTTGACCATATTGATGAATGATCTAATTTGCTTTCATGCGACCTTACATTAGATTCTGTTGAAGAATTAGCGCTGGATTTCATTTTTTCACTCGACAGATACACAATCTTTCTATTTAACTGATCTTCGAGTATTTTAATTTGAAATGTTTGTTGGGGAATTAGGACTTAATGGGCTTGCTGCTTTTTTACTTCTCAAGATCTCTTAAAAATCTCTTCCACATTCAGTGCTAAGCTATATAACCTGATATAGCTTTAGCCTTTTCTTACCATATGAATCTCCTTTTTTATCCTATCCTGCCAATTTGACCCTAAACTGACTGTTGTTTTAGTTTTCTTATCAAGTATTTTTCATGTCCTCCAACCCATCCACCTTAAGAGTCATAACACCTTTGCTATTTGGGGTTTTGACTTCTAAGTGGCATCTTAGCTTAGTTGATATTATTTGTTTCAGGTATGTCAGAGATCTTCTTCTTAATCCTCCGGCATATGCCATAGCAGCTACAATTCAAGGTGAGTTGCAGTGATTCCTTGTTTCCTACCATGAGACGACTGTAACAAATTGTTGAAGTGTCGGAGAATTCTGCAGTTTTCTTTTGGACGTGGATTGGTCTTTAGATTCATTGTATACTGCGATTTTGTTAGATTATAGTGGAATGTTGGCAATGTTTTATCAGTGTTATCAACTTCTACTGAGTCTAGGTTTAATTACGAGAAAGGAAGAAATTTGGAAGTTGTTTGAGAATTATCTACTCCTTTTGTGCTAATTCTGCATGAGAAAGGGAACGAAATCGAGTTAATGCTGATGAGCACTGCCTTCTTTTGTGCCTTTCTCGTAATTGCAGTCTTCTTCCTTTTCTTTTACTTTTCGTATTTATAATTTTTTTTGAAGTTTATATAATCATAGAACCATTTTGTACATAAGACATTTAGATATCCTGATATTCTAACTAGTTATATTTCTTTCCTCAAAAGAAACATGTAGAAACTAATCTGTGCTACAAAATGCTAGTGCTTGACTGCTTGTTGCCAGAGAGAGGGCGCCTGCAGAGTGCAGATAAAATTCATCCTTAAAGTTTTCTATCACCCATTACCAAAAAGATTTCCAGTAACTACTAGGCAAATGCTGTAGTTTTTTTTTTTTTTTTTTTTGTACATAATTAATCACATGCATCAATGTCAATGTTAACATCAATCATGCCTTGGAAGAGGCTTCCAGCCTTCCTCCTAGGCAAGGTATTATTATTTTTCTGCTGGGGTGGTGGTTTTTGGGGGGGAGGGGGGTGGGTGGGGGTTGGGGGGATGTATGGACTCTTACCCTTACAGTGACAGAGGGGTTGTTACCTTCAGACTCTTGATCTTAGAAGCAGCTAGTGTGCTACTTCACAATGTATGAGAAGCACATGAACTGCTCTCATGTAGTCCATGATTCACATTTATGAGATTATTAAACCTCTCTTTGTAAAATTTCTAATCTGGAGCTTTCTCATGGAAACTTCTATATATTTGCAGAAATATGTAAACGCATGAACAGTGTGACGTGCTCAATTCCCGAATTCACATGTGTATCATCTGCAAAGGTCACACTCCAATTACCTTAAAATAGGTTTGATCCAGGTTCACTGGTTCATACATATCTCTCGGCTTCTAGTTTGGTGAATGTCGGATGTCTTGTATGTTGTTCCTTACTTCTGTTTTGCTTTGTTGTTATCTGCATATATAGTTCGTCCGGAGTTTTCAGTCTTGTGAGGTTCAAGGATGTTTTGTTGATTCCATGTCCATTTGCCTTCTTTAAAATCTGTTTACCGAGTCTGTAAATGCATGAATGATGGAACCACACTCTACTTTCAATTGAAATTGAATTTCTTCAGTTAGAGAATACATCTCAATCCCTCTCCACCCATCCCTGTCCCGAGGAGAGCCCATGAGAGGCACTTGTGGCCTATTCTTCTTACTTCAGAAGTCATTTGTTTTCACATGCATTTTGTGATCTGCACATTAATCATATAAGTCCCAAGCGTAAGCCTTAAAGAACATAATGTTATTGAGTTATTCTCCAGAATCCACAGATACTTATATTGATGATATATGAGTATTGTGCATGTGAATCTTCATGAGAGAGTCTTTTCAATGCGCAGTCTAGAGCATCAAAGGACTAATGCCAGTGTAAGGTACATATGCTTCTTAATTGCGTATGGGGCATTACTACTGCCTACATATTAGATGTGTTTGTCAGGCAGGCTAGCCGTACCTACCAAAGATGTGCATGTTTGACGCGCTCTAATTTTCACTCCTTTGTCCTTAGCTAGATGCGATTTTTTTCTCCGGGATATAATATGTAGGGTGAGCACATGTCCTGTAAGCATAAGAGGCTTGCTCATGCTGCAAATTCGAAGTTCCCGGTTTTACTCTTCTTGATACTCTATAGATGGCAGTAGAAATCATATTGGTAGTGATGTTCCATATGAAAGAATATGCTTATTGTTTGAAACTTTATTTTTCTTTACTGATGATATCGATCTGTGCATATGTAGTACCTTCTTACTTTATGTATATGCATGTGCATGTCTTCATGCTTCCCCCATCTCTGCATCTCCCCCCGAACGAAAGTGGTCCTTGCATGTTTCTTTCATCCACTCATTTGAGCGAAAAATTGTTGTGTACTAAATTCTGGATTTCTCATCTGCAGCTTGTCAAACTACTAGAGCTGAGAGAGGCTAATCATATTGAGTTTAGCAGAATAAAAAATGTTGCTGAAGAAATATTGCAGTTGCATGATAATTCAGAGCTCTGTGAGATCCTCAAACTGTTGATGGATCCTACTTCTGTGGCAACTGGACTGAAGCTCGAATTTGACACACTAGTGAGTATGCAAAAGATTTATGTTCTTCAGAAGTGAATATTCTTATATATATGCTTCTATGTTTCTGCATTGATAGCAGCTGGTTAAGAACATGAATTGATGTGTTGAATAAAATGGGATTTGTATCTGAAAAAAGACCAAAGCTGCTTCTTTAGCAGATTAGTGCTGGACAGTGTTAATCTAACCATAGAAGTTACAGAATTGGCACTAATCAACGTTAATTGCATGGTCAATTGCATTATGAAGGTCTATTTTGAAGCTGAATGAAATGCATTTTAGTCAAATAAGCATTTTGAATGTTTATTTCAAAATGAAAGTGAAAGATTTTTCTTGGGTGACCCAGTAGTTTCAACAATGATCTGGCGTTTTTTGAATTTTTGCTATACTAGCAGCTAGCTATATCTTGTCTGTTATGTGATTTATATGTTGTCTATAATGAAAATAGGTTTCGTTGTTTTGACTTTGTTTTCTCATTTCTTATCCAGGTGAATGATTGTATATGGGTGTCAAATAGAATTGGTGAGCTTATTTCACTAGATGATGAAATTGATCAACAGATAAGCTCTTTTCCTCATATTCCTAGTGACTTTTTCGAAGACATTGAGTCTACTTGGAAAGGACGTGTAAAAAGGAACCATATGCAAGATTTGTATGAAAACGTTGAAGGGGCAGCCAAGGTCCTCCATATGGCTGTAGGTTTTTGTGTATATACAGGATTCCTGGTGTCTGATTGTGCTCTTTCATAATTACTTTTGCGTTACTATATTTTTATCTCGTGGAACTTACACTGATGTAATAACAAATTTGGGGTCATTGTGATAAGTGATAGTATAAAATCAATTTTGGGGGCTCCAACCATCAACTTCTATGATATAGTATTAGAGCCAGCGTGACAAAAATCCCATCCACCCCTCCTTTTCAAAGTGGAATATTTAACGTTGGGTATAAGGGGGCCTATGTTGCATCCACTCTTCAAGCGCAATGGGATCTCATGTGAGGGGGCGCGATAGAGTATAAAATCAATCTTGGGGCTCCAACCATCAGCTTAAGCTTTTGGTTGAGTTGGTCCTCTGGCAATAAGTATATTTTAAATTGTTCTCTTGAGTTTGTGTGTCATAACATTTGGAACTGTCCTGATAAGTGATGCGTAAGTTGTGGCCTTGAGGTTGTACATGTATGTCCTTGAGTACTTTAAACTTTGAGCAATTGTATGTCATATACTTCTTACATTCACATCATTATACATAACTTGTTAGTGGCCTAAGGAATGTTTGTATGTCTTAATGGCCTGATAATGTGATTTTTTTCTGGTGAACTTGACATTCCATTGCCTTTGTTTTGGCTTTAGTGGGTATCTATGTAGACTTGCTTCTTTGACTGTTACTTTTGTCATTCCATCCGTCATTATTTCTACTGTCTTTTGAGTTGTGACCCATGAATTAAACTACTTAATCTAGTACTTGTCCACAACTACATGTTTGACAGGATGTTAACTGTATCTATGTTAAGAGATTCTCTTGATAGCTAAGAAGCATTATGTATGGGAACACGTATCTTATCCTTCTGAAAATTAGTACTGTCATCTGAGACAAGGACTGATTTCTCCAAGCTAAGAAAGCAAAAATGAAACCCTCAACCATGTGTCCATGTTCCTATTAAAAGGTTCCTATGACACAGTATGAGGGGTTAAATTATAAATGTATGCAGCCTTGGTCCTGTAGGAAAAGCGCCAACTGGCTTTTCCAGTTTGCCCTGGATCGGAGAAAAGTCAGCTCACTTCAAAAACTAATAAGTAGATGATTTTTACGTTGGATGTTCAATTCAGCCCATTATTATATTCCAAAGGTGAAATATGTTTGTTGGCCTTCTACTTGGATGAGACATACATTTCATTTCTTCATGACATAATTGTTGT
This sequence comes from Beta lomatogona, assembly GCA_947646795.1. Lineage (NCBI taxonomy): Eukaryota > Viridiplantae > Streptophyta > Magnoliopsida > Caryophyllales > Amaranthaceae > Beta > Beta lomatogona. The sequence continues at coordinate 7,403 of CANSNZ010001006.1, read as the reverse complement.
TGTCTTTTTGGTCTCAATTATAGTTCCTATATCTGTTTACACCATAAGATATCTCACAATGACCATTTTTGTCTTACATCTCACTATTTAGGTTTCTGAGGATTTCCTCCCCATTATTTCAAGGATAAGAGCTTCTATAGCACCACTTGGGGGCCCAAAGGGTGAAATTTTGTATGCTCGAGACCATGAGGCTGTTTGGTTCAAAGGAAAACGGTTTGCACCATCCATATGGGCTGGGACCTCGGGGGAACAACAAATTAAGCAGCTGAAAGCTGCATTAGATTCTAAAGGAAAGAAAGTCAGTGAGGAATGGTTTACCACGATGAAGGTGGAGGATGCATTGATGAGGTTTGCTTTTGATTTTTTCTTTTCTTCTGGGTCAAATAATAATTCAATTCTGATCAACATGTAAAAGTGCTCAGGAAATGTGTTTTCTATTTTAGGTACCATGAAGCTAATGAAAAGGCTAGGGCCAAAGTTCTAGAACTGCTGAGGGGACTATCCACTGAGTTGCAATCTAAAATAAATGTTCTGGTCTTTGCCTCCATGATGCTTGTTATTGCTAGGGCGCTGTTGGCTCATGTGAGGTTAGGAATGCAGAGTTACTCGCTCTGGACTTCTTTTATATGTCAGTCCTCATGCTATCTCTTGATGGAGTATAACTTTTTCTTGATTAATAATCGACCAATATGGTATCTTTGGTTGATATGAATTAATCATGTTCATGCCGAGGGATATTTATTACCTAAAGCTTATGACTTGAAAGCCTGCAAGTTAGGTCATTTGGCAAATGTGAAGTATTAGTCATGCCAGGACAGAAAGATAGCCTTCTTTTGTTGCTGTTATCAAACTTTTACCTTATGGCATTTACCATCAATTTAGTTGTAACGAGTCCTTTGCAAATTGCAATGCCATCATTGTTGACGAATGGATCATTTGTCTCATTTAGTTTTGTGTTCTTTGTACCAAAACAATTTCTTTGATAATTGGAAATTCCCCTTTTGCCTTCCAAAAAGATGAGGAAATTCGTGTGAAAGATAGAAAAGGCAAGATTAAGTAAAATAACACAACTAATACATGTATATCTTTGTTTGTATTTACAGTGAAGGGAGGAGAAGGAAATGGGTCTTCCCTACTCTGGTGGAGCTCAGTAGCTCACAGGTAGTGCTCTGATCTACCTTATGCCATATAACTTTTTGGTATTATGTTTTCTTTCACAGATTTTTGAATTAGTGTTCCTAATCTGTGTCATTGCCAGAAGATTGTTTAGCTCCTCTCTCTCTCTCTCTCTCTCTCTCTATCTCTAACCCATTTCTTCCCTCTTTATTTGCTCCACTTTTGACACCTTTTTACTCTGTTGACCCTGCCTCTAACCCACAATGTAATCTGAATTTGTTGCAAGCAACATATTGATCATCTATTCCGGAATTATTGCCTGCTAAACTGGGCTTTGTATGTATTCATGTCTGTCACAGAATGGAAAGCTAGATGGCGAACCTGTAAGCATGGAGATGACTGGACTATCCCCGTATTGGTTTGATATAGCTCAAGGCAGTGCAGTGTGCAATACAGTCAGCATGAAATCCTTGTTCCTTCTAACAGGACCTAATGGAGGTGGTAAATCAAGTTTATTGAGATCTGTCTGTGCAGCCGCTTTACTTGGAATATGTGGGTTTATGGTTCCTGCAGAATCTGCTTTGATCCCTCACTTTGATGCTATTATACTTCACATGAAATCCTATGATAGCCCTGTTGATGGGAAAAGTTCTTTTCAGGTACAGCCGTACATGCATATCTATTCTTTCAGTTGTTTATTACTGTCATTGCTTTGTGAGATTTAAAGATAAAGTTATTATCAATATAACATGTAGTGGCTTGTCGCTGCAGTTTCAATCACTTTGTTTATAATCGGAACTAATTTCTGTTTTTTTATTTGAATGATTTTTTTGGATATCAAACATTTCAGATAGAAATGTCAGAGATTCGCTCATTACTATCTGCAACGACGTCAAGAAGCCTTGTTCTCGTAGATGAAATCTGCCGCGGAACAGAAACAGCAAAGGGAACTTGTATTGCAGGTAGTATTGTTGAGACTTTGGACGCAATTGGCTGTTTAGGTATTGTATCAACTCACTTGCATGGAATATTTGATTTGCCGCTGAGAAGAAGCAAAACCGTTAACAAAGCAATGAGTGCAGAATTTGTTGATGGTCAAACAGTACCAACTTGGAAGTTGGTGGATGGAATTTGTAAAGAGAGCCTAGCTTTTGAAACTGCCCAAAGAGAAGGGGTACCAGAAACTCTAGTCAAACGAGCTGAAGAATTGTATCTTTCAGTATATGCAAGTGAGATGCATTTGAAAGATCTAAAGCCCAACTGTTTTGGTTCTAATGCATATGTAAATGATGCTAGTGAGTCTCATTGCAACATGAGTACTTCCTTTTCTAAAGTAAACTTAGCTACCCAAATGAAGACTTTAAAGCAAGAAGTTCTGGATGCTGTTACTGCCATATGCCAGAAGAAGTTGGTTGAGCTTTACAAAATGTCAAACTCGTCTCAGATACCAGAGATTAATTGCATGTTTATTGCTGCTAGGGAACAGCCACCTCCATCAACCATAGGTGCTTCAAGTGTTTATGTGATGTTACGCCCTGATAAGAAATTATACATCGGAGAGGTAAATCTGCTTCATAATTTATGGACATGTTTGATAGACAAAGTTGTTATTGAATTGTTTTCTGTTTGTGTTGATATCTTTGTCATCTGCCCAACAATTCCAGCGAAATTCCATTAAATTCTTTGCTTAATCATAGCAGAAACTTAAATGTTCTCTTTCTGTGGTGAGTTTATTGTTGGTTAATGGATCCTATTTCTTCAAATTTCATGGTGCTGCAGACTGATGATCTCCAAGGAAGAATCCAAGCACATCGATCAAAGGAAGGTATGCAGAGTGCTGCATTCCTTTCTTTCGTAGTCGAAGGAAAGAGTGTGGCTTGCCAGCTTGAGACTCTTTTGATCAACCAGCTTCCAGAGCGAGGATTCCATCTTGCTAATATTGCCGATGGTAAACACCGAAATTTTGGTACATGTGGTTCCATCTTGGAACCTGTAACTGTATGTAAATGAATCAATATGCTACTTCTGCTTCCCGATTTTGTATCGAAGTTGCAGTTATCAATCCCATTTAAAAAATTTGTTCAATTTTAGGGATCAAGGGGATGTATATTGTGTTGACCCCTCTTAAGAGATGTAGTTTGTATGGTATGTGGCTAGGAGATGTATATTGTTAGAAACTAGCTGGTGGATGCAACAATTTTGATCTAATATGTAAAGTTGCCCCTCCAGCAATACTTTTATTAGGGTCGAAGCAATTTCTAGCAATGTTTTTGCAAAATATTTGTCTTCGATGTGGTGCAATTATTTCAGATAGGCATCACTTCTAGATATGAACTACTAAGTGCATTTTTTTGAAGAACTGCTTAGTACAGTGGTCATTGGCTCATTTTATGATCAATTATACGGAAAGATGCAATGTTCAGGCTTATAGCCATACTCCTTTCAACATTTTTACGGGCAATTTGACCCTTATGAGTTACTTAACTATTAGGTGATTAGCCGTACTCCTTTCAACATAAATAAGCAACTCCATCCTATCTCTAAAGGAGGCCCATGGAGGTATCCATGCAACTCCATCCTGAATTTTCCGAATGCTCAATCCTTCCTCAATTCCAGAATTAAAACCCGTGTGGGTAATGGCTCTCTTGCCTTGTTCTGGCACGATTCATGGTTGGGTAATGGGCCTCTAAAACTGCGTCCAACGTCTCTTCAAAATTGCCTCTAATCCGATGGCCACGATTTCCTCACTGGGCCACTGGATCGGCCACAAGTGGGTTTGGGCTATTACATGGTCTAGATATCTTAGGCCAAGGGATATTGAAGAATATGAGGCGCTCCTCTCCTTACTTCAAGATGTTCATCCCTCCCTTGGTTCTAATGATTCTTTGATCTGGTTACCACATAAAACAGGATCCTTCTTAGTCAAGTCAATATGCTTTGAATTGGCGAAATCCTCCAATCACTATGGGCATGATTGGATCAAAGGAGTGTGGAGGCGACTTGTTCCTCCTCGTATTGAAGTTTTCGCTTGGCTCGCCCTACTTGGGAAGATAGATTCAAAGGTCAAACTAGCTTCTATTGGCATAATTCAGCAAGATGAGATTCTTTGTGTTTTTTGCAAATCCGAACCGGAAGATCATAATCATCTCTTACTTCACTGCACTTTCGCCCATAATGTTTGGTCTTGGTGGCTGCGGCTTTGGAATTTAAGCTGGGTGTTCCCATCACACTTGCGTGAAGCTTTTGAGCAATGGCGGATAAAAAAGAAAGGATATTTTTTCAAGAAAATCTGGTTCGCGAGCTTCTTTATCATTTTATGGTCCATCTGGAAGGAAAGGAATGCAAGGCTCTTCAACAACACCTCTCTCCCTCTCACCCAAATCCAGGACCTGATCTTGGCTCGTATTAGTTGGTGGATCCGTGGTTGGGGAGATCCTTTCCCCTATTCTTGCGCCGAAATCATTCAAAATCCCACTTGCCTTGATTGGTCAGGCCTAAGCGGTAATCTTGGCTCCCTAAAGCAGCCCTCTCCTCCTCTCATTTGGTCACCCCCTCCTATCTCTCACATCAAATGGAACGTGGATGCCTCCTTTCAACCATTGCCACTCATGTCTGCCATTGGGGGCGTTCTAAGGGACCATAATGGCATCTTCATATGCATGATTTCGAGCCCAATTCCGCCAATTGAGATAAATAGTGCCGAAATCCTTGCCATTTTTCGAGCTCTTCAGATTTCAGTATCGTGTGATCGAATCAAAAATCTTCCCATCATAGTTGAATCCAATTCTATCAACGCTGTTAGGTGGTGTAATGAAGATTCGGGTGGCCCTTGGAATCTTAATTTTCAGCTGAATTTCATCCGAAATGCCCGGAAAAATTGGCTAAATGTTTCAATCTCCCACAAAGGACGTGAAGCTAATATGGTGGCGGATTCATTGGCTAAGCAGGTCTTGTAAGGAACGCCCGAATTCCTTGCTTGGATGTAATTTTGCCAATAGTCAATTAGGTGATTTTATTTCCTTGTCCTCCTTCTGAGTTTGTAAGGCTGCCTTTGTCGGGGCTTCGCCTCTATTTGGACTGCGTATGTACTGTTACTGCAGATCTCTTTTAATGGAAATAAAATCCACAAATTATCAAAAAAAAAATAAGCAAACTTTCGTGCATGTCGGTACTTTTCACAAGAGCCATTGATTGAAATACCATGTAATGGTACAAAATTTCTGTTAGCAGTATCTTTATTAGTGTAGACCAGGAAGTACAATACAAAACTATTAGCCCAGTAAACTGGAACAGACTTCTTGTACAGAAAGGCATACAAAATTGCTGCTTCTCAATTGTCCTCCGCAGAAATGTATAGCCATCCCACAAGAGCATTGGGCCCTCGTACTTGGCGTTATTGCTTGAATAACTGCCACTCTATCATGGATTCGTACTGCAATGTGGAATCAAACAGCAGCAGGAATTTGAGATTCTACTGCCTTCATCACCTGTTCACCCATCTCTTTGCATCCAACTAGTTTCTGTAAGAAATAACCGGATCACATATTAGTTGTGAACTAAAACAAATCTTGGGTTAATGAGAGGAGAAACCCTGCTTTAACAATTGCATCAAGTAGCCAATGATTAGTTCTCTCATATTTTATCTGCTAGATAAATGCATTGTAAAACAATTGCTTCCACAAACCAGAAGCGATGTGACTTGTACATAAGAACCTGATTATAATGGAGAAATGTCAAAGCTAGCACAACTGATTCCAGTAGTATATCATGTACATAAAAAATTAAAGAAATTAAATTTGCCTGCACATTTTTATCAAATCTAGAAGATGGAAATCATGGTCAAGCTTAGTGAGTTGCCTTGTTTATGGTTCATCTATCACGGACAGAAAATGTGACACACAAGTCATGAATTATTATAGTGCATGCAAATCTTATGCAATTTGAATTTCTGACAAAGCTTGTGGTAAGAAACATATGATGCTATATCTAAATATTTGATGTAAACAGGCAGACTCAACAAAATTTACTTCCACTATTTCTTTTAGTTGCAACATTTGTTTTCTCAGTCTCCAACATGCAACTAATATCTTTAGTTACGTATTATTGAAGATACACATAGGAAGCTAAAAAAAAAATCTCAAGTGTTAATAAATTTTACTTATATACTCCCTCTTCATCTACACACTTTCCTTTTTGATTCGTTTCTTTTTAATCTACACACTACTACTTTTTCTATTTTTAGTAACATGTCCCATCTACTAACTCCTCTTTTTCCACCCATGTAATCCACTTTTTAATATAATGACCCACCTTATAATTTCTCTCTCCCACTTTTCAATTTCTCACTCTCACTTTTGGACTTCCTCCTTGGTTCTCCCCAAAGTGAAGTGCGCGAGGAGGGGTATGTTATGAGGTTAGCCTCCCAAAGAATAAATGTTGCAATGGAAAACTAGTTAAGATTTACAAAACTTACATTTCCAGCAGAGTATATGTCACCAGTTCGAAATCCCCTATTTAAGGTGTGTCCATAACAGCTGCCTCAATTCTATCTGCAGTGCTACTTTCCCCAAGACCATATCGCAAAAGCATTGCAGCACTTAGGATAGTTGCCAACGGATTTGCTTTTGTCCTTCAAGGTAGAGAAGACATAATGGTTCTTATTCAATATTAATGCAAAAAATAAGATTCATATTTTCTAAATGTCCAACCTGCCCAGCTTGTCAGGAGCACGATTGCGTGTATAGGTTCAAAAGTCCAGGTCCCTACATAAAATTATAGAACAAAGCATAGGTCAAATTTTTTAAAAAAAAAAAAAAAAAAACATTGGAAGAAAATTGAGAATATCATCTCAGAAAAGCGAAAGCAAGAATTGATAAGTAACATGCCCATACCACGATTGGCCAATGCTTGCTGAAGGAAGCATTCCAATACTCCCCACTAATCATTGAAGCCTCATCAGATAATATATCACCAAAAATGTTGTTGGTTAAATCGTGTGGAAACTGCACATGTAAATCAGCAAAACATAAGCCTCCGATAATTGTTTATAAAGAACTATAGCTAGTTCTTGAGAAGAAAAATCATTAAATATTTAGTGAATTTGGGCTGGGGAGGGTGAGTATAGATAAAGAAAGACCTGTTTAGGATCACAAATAAGTTGCATTGCAGCATTATCAATATACATATGTGAAAGCTCAACGTCAGGGTAGTCCGCTGCCATTTCAGTTACTCTTTTCCTCCAAAGCATAGATGCCTGACTAGATTATTTAGGAAATGAGACTTGACAA